>CM029020.1:58727990-58853638 GCA_016801055.1 Panax notoginseng | reverse complement strand
CACGCTGCTAACCTCCCGAAACTTCTGGCTTGCTCATCACCTTCTTCAAATGGTTGATCCGTGTAGACGATCAGGAGCCGACATTGAAAATATTGCCGAAGCTTTCGACTAAGCTTTCGACTAGCAGTTATCAAAGCAAAGACAAAATTTTCAATATTTGGGTACCTGGTTTCAGCATCTCTTAGGACATGACTGACATAATAAACTGGATGCTGCTTCCCACCTATTTCCCGAACCAGAACAGCTCCCACCGCCAACGAGCTTGCTGCCAGATACAAGTATAAAGTTTCGGCAGGAGCAGGTTTCACCAATAAAGGAGCTGAAGACAGATACGTCTTTATGCCTTGGAAGGCGTCTTCACACTCCGAAGTCTACTGGAACGTCTTCGCGTTTTTTGGTCCCTTCAGTGTATCAAAGAATGTCAAGCATCTCTCTGCCGACTTGGAGATAAACCTCCTCAAAGCTGCAATCCTACCAGTCAGATGCTGAACGTCTTTGAATGATTGAGGAGTTTTCATGTTTAGGATAGCTTGGATCTTCTCCGGATTGGCTTCGATTCCCCTTTGACTGACCAAATAACCCAGGAACTTCCCTACATCGAGTCCGAAGGTACATTTTCTGGGATTGAGCCTCAATTTGTGATGTCGGACTGTCTGAAAGTACTCCTCTAGATCATCCAGATGCTTCTGAACAATTATGCTTTTAACGATCATGTCATCCACATACACCTCCATGTTCCTTCCCAGTTACTTCTGGAAGACAAAGTTCATCATTCTCTGGTAAGTGGCTCCAGCATTTCTCAGGCCGAAGGTCATCTTCTTATATGCGTACACCGAACGTGTGTGAAGAATGTTGTCTTCGGAATGTCCTCTTTGCACATAGATATTTGATGATAACCTGAAAAAAACATCCATAAAGCTTAGTAGTGCATACCCCGAGGTCGCATCAATAAGTTGATTAATGTGGGGCAGATGATAGAAGTCCTTCGGGCATGCTATATTCAGGTCGGTGTAGTTGATGCAAACTCACCATTTTCCGTTCTGCTTCTGCACCAGCACTACATTCGCCATCCACTCCGGATAATCGATCTCGAAGATGAAGTCAGCAGCTATCAGCTTCGCGATCTCCTCATCAATGATTCTCTGACGCTCAGGTGCGAAGATCTGCCTTTTCTGCCGAACTGACTTTTTTGATGGATCCACATCCAGTCGATGCTCGACAATCTTTCGGCTGATTCTAGGCATATCTTGTAGCTCCCATGCAAAGATGTCCGCATAGCAGCGAAGAAGTTCCACAAGGTTTGTCCGGAGAGGTTCCGGCAAACCCGAACCTATCTTCACTGTTTTATCTTTCTTCCCTAGGACTAGCTCGACCTCCTCCGTCTCTCCTGCAGGAATAACCAATGGCTCCGAACTACTTTCAGTGAAGAGCTCGATCTCAATTGTCATGGTTTACTTCTGCTTGTTGACCCCTACTCCCGAGGAAATAACAACGTTCCGATAACAGCGTCGGGCCAGATCCAAGTCCCCTGCCACCTCTCCAACTCCGTGTGCTGTTGGAAACTTGATCTTAAAGTGAGGGATGAAAGTCACTGCTTGGAGAGCAGTCAAGGTAGGTCGTCCCAATATGGCATTGTAGGCCGAATCTACATGCACAACATAAAATTTACATGTTATTTCTACCTGTTGCGGAGCAGTACCGAAGATGACTGGTAGCTCAATAGTTCTGCCACTTTGACCGGATCGTTGCTAAAGCCATATAGGGGAGCCTCGTGCCCAACCTCCATCTTTCGCCCATCAAGATGCATCCTCTGATAAGTATGGGTATACAGAATACCCACAGAAGACCCGTTGTCTATCATCATGCGCTTCATATCCACCGAGCCTACCTGCGCAGTGATCACCAGTGCTCCTTCATGAGGCTCGATGGGCTCCGAAGGATAATCTGCATCGGTGAAGGATATAACAGTCCCTGGAAATGGTCTGTCGATCTTCGGGGGAGCACCCGCCACGGACATGACCGAGTCTAGATATCCTCTCCTCTTCTTCCCTACCAATTTTCCTGCTGTCCCACCGGTTATTACATCAACGACGTGCCTTGGTGGTTGATTTGGAGCAGGCTGTACGGGGGAAACCGTTTGAATCGTCTGAACAGTACGGTCAACATTCAGCTGTTCTTGTTGGTCCCTCCCTGCTACATATTGAACCAGCAAGCCGCTTTGGACCTTCCTCTCCACAAAATCTTTCAAATTGCAACACTCATTTGTGTCGTGACCTGCAGCTTGATGATAGCCACAATATTTTCCGAACATTGCCCTGTCCTGGCTTGAAGTTATCACGAGGTGGTTCAAAGAACGGCTGGCCCCTGATCTGATCCAGAATCACCGACTTATCCGTATTCAGTTTGGTGTAAACCTTATTCACCTTCTGGGTGGGAGCAGGTGGGCGATTACTTCCTTGTCGCCATGTATTATTGTATTTCTTCGAGCTGCCATCTGGCCGATCATTATACCCCATCTTCTTCTGATCGCCTTTAACTTTAGGAGTATCTGCCTCCTTTATTCGGTCCGAAGAAGGACGTTTCAGGCTATTCATGGCCTCCTCCACCACGATATAGCCTTCTGCCTTATCGAAGGCTTCTGCTAAGCTCTTCGGATGGTGAAACATCAGCTTCTTCACCAACTTTTAGGACTTTACCAGATCTAGCCCATTTTGGAACAACCCCACTGCCTGAAGATCATTAAGGTCGAACACCTGGCCAACTGCCTCCCTAAACCTCTTCACATACTGACCCAAGGACTCGTTGGTGAACTGTCTGACCTGTGCTAAAGAACCTGTGGGCTTCCCTCTTCTTCGGTTGCTCCCGAAACGAGCATGGAATTTGTCGCAGAGTTCGGACCATGATGAGACCGAGCCTGCAGGTAGAGTCCCCATCCACTGCCTCGCATCTTTCCTTAACGTTGTAACAAACGTGTGACATATAGCAGCATCGGTGAAATCATAATAATCCATCAGTCGGTCGAACGCCTGGCTATAGTCATAAGGATCTCCTGACCCATCGTAACTCTCCATGTGAGGCAACTTCTTGGTGGTGTCTGCATTCTCCTTAAGAATATCCGAGGAAAATGGGGACGCCTTCTTTCCCGGAGTATCCTTTACCTGTTGAACTTCAGCTAATTGTCTCCGGAGCTCCTTCAATTCTTTCACCAAGAAATCCACACCTTCTGGCTGTGAGGAGACTTCTTTCTCCAGCGACTCTTTCCTCTTCGGAAAGGACCGACCCTCTCTAATGGAAACCAACGCCCTTGATGGGCTTCTGGACTTACTTCGGCGTGTGACCTTGCAATCACGGTGAGAGTGCTCATGACGTTGCTCTTTCCTTCTACTTTCTGGCACGATCTCCCTCGACCTACTCCTTCGTCGACCACCATCTCGGCCTTGAGAACCGATGACAATAAGTGCTCCCTTTGATGCCTCAGGAGTTCTGCTCCTCGATCTCCTTCGATCATGAGAACGATCCGGAGACACGTGTACCGAATGTTCCGGCTCTTTCCTCTCTCGTCGTTGTACATCCTTATGCCTACTACGTCTCTCGGTCTGGACAAAAGTAGACGCCTCGTCCTCTAGATCGGCCATCCGAAGCATCTGCACAGCGATATCTTCCCTTTGCTTTAGAAGAACCTCCATAGCTTTATCCGCCTCTTCTGCCATCTTTGCCAACTTGGCAGCTTTATCATCTCGACCACTTCGGTGATGGATTCTAGGCGGAGAACCCTCCACTTGCCTTCGGTCTTGGTCTCGGCCTTTATCATCAGCAAACACCAACCTCCGTCTGGCACCATCATGAGCTCTCGAACGAGAACCCTTGGAATCATGCTTGGAAGCAGTGCTCTCCCTCTCATGAGCACTCTTCGAAGGACCCAGACGATCCTTGACGGAAATGTGTGGGACGGATGAGCTTACAGCCCTCGGCTATCCTTCCGGTGTATCTGCTCTACTCCTCACCATCTTATCCGACGTAGAACAAATGAAAGTTGTGATTGAAAATTACAAGACACTAGAACTCAGCCCTCCTTCTAGCGCCAATGTTAACGCCAAGATCCTTTGTCACGTCCCAATCACGTAAGACGTCCTGATCCTGCACAGTAAACACGATCAACACCACAAGCTTGACGGCTTCGACCGTCGGGGGATAGCTCAGGCATGAGAGTCAATATCGGTGTTCACAAGGTTAACAATGGAGGATAAAATGTCTAGTGTATTGAGATAGATAAAATTATCAGTTGTATGTGTGTGTACCTTTTTCTTGAAGACTCCCTTGCTAGGTTGTACTCTCTTACCCGGTTTACCGTGCCACCTACTACCATCTGACACAGCCCCCCACTCCTCAGTGATCTCTGCCGACTGCATACAGGTTATCACCTTTTCTTTTCCACTGTGTATACCGCCGGCCGGCTATAATCCCATCCACATTAATGATCTGCAGACTTTTGGTCAACCACCTTTCTTTTTCATCATTACAAGTCAAAGATAGAGATATTAAAATATCTAATGGGTCATCACACTGACCCGACCCGGTCTCGTAAGGATTTAACAGGAATAAGATGGTGACTAGGCCCAATATCTTTAAGACCCAATAGAGAAAACCCAATGGACTAATCAAATAAATAAGTCCAATCCACTCGGCCTAATATGTGAAATATCGTGACCCAACAAACTTAATTGAGAAAAACTTATAATTATGATGACATGATGTTATAATCAGACTAAAACCCCAATTTCTCATTGGTTTTCACCTCTCTAAGTGTTGTGATTTGTACGATATATTTCAAGGTTCTGCTCAATTTGTTATCTATTTATTGAAACTATTGCTTGAATTTTGCTGTACTCAATTTGATTAATACTTGTTCAAAACCCCATTTCTCTCCATTAGTTTGACATGCTATATTGCTTTCTCTTGGCTCTTATTTTTATATTGTGTTATTGCATATCTTATCCGATCTTGGACTATCTAGTGCTTTGATCAGATGAAACATCTGTTCTCGGACTTGTTTTACATTTATGCTTAATACATATAGCCTGTTTAATTTGCTTAAGATTTTTGCTTTTTTGCATTACTCAAATTATTGCAATAAGCTGATTGTGGGAATTGTTGAAATAAGCTGAACTACTTTTTGTATTCTCTTATCTAAAATTCCTGAGAAGAAAAATAAGATGAAAAAATGTTTGGATTCGCTTATTTTGGGATACTTTTATCTTAAAAAGCATAATCAAATATATGAATCCTAAAAATCTGAAAAAGCAATTCCCACTTGCCTTTTTCAGATTTTACCAAAATCTGATTATTTGAACCAATAAGCCAATTTAAACTTCTAAAATATACTTTTTGATCCTAAGAAGCAAATAATTAGATGCTACAAAGCCATTTAAACAAGCACATATAGATCTATAATGTACTCTTTCAGTTCCAAAATATAAGATGACTATTGACTTTTAGAAAGTCAAGTCTTTTAATCTTTACCTGAATAAATTGACAAATGTGAGAAGAGTTAACAAATGCTTTAGTAAATTTTGACTCTTTTTCGCAGTTTGAAGGTTACTTCCTGCGGCGGCAATTTGAAGGTTTGGAGGCAAAGGGATACTACAGGAATGTCTCTTAGTAAAGACCTTACATACTTGATTTTGCAGTTTTGTGATGAAGAAGGCCTAAAAAGAACCGCTCATATGTAAGTCCCTCCCCCCATCTCTCTCTGTTCATACTACTTAGTTTATGGCATTGCTCATATAGTTGTTATTATCAATTCTAAAACAGGCTTGAGCAAGAAACCGGAATTTTCTTTGATATGAAATAGTTTGAGAACCTAGTACTTAGTAGTGACTGGTGTGAGGCCGAGAAGTATCTTTCGGGTTTTATTGGAATTGAAGACGATGAATTTTCAATCAAGATTTATTTTGAAATGAGGAAACAAAAGTTCCTCGAGGCATTGGACAAGTAAGTTTGTGAATTCATTCAAAAAATAAAAATCTCGTGGTTATAATCTCATTGAAAATTCTAACTATGTGAATTGGGTGATAGTGATGATCGTGTAAAGGCTTTGGATATTCTTGTGAAAGATTTAAGAGTTTTTGTGCCATCAAATGAAGAACTATATAAAGATATGGCTCAGCTCCTAACATTGGATGACTTTAGGTATGAATGTGGAACAAGTTTTGCAGCTTCATAAATTTTGAAGCTGGGGAAGTTGATTAGACATATATGTAATTAACAGATCGCATAGCTCACTCTCCTCATATGGAGATACATTGTCTGCTAGAAAACACATTATGAATGACCTCAAGGGTATCATTGAGGCAAGCGCCCTTTTCCGGGAAAAACTAAAGTTTCCTCAAATCAATATGTCAAGGTTACGGCGTCTTATTAACCAGAGGTACATAAGTATTTGTATTTGTACTTGCCATCTTTTCTTCAGTTGAATCTGACAACCATATACTTGTCAAGGCTACGGCGTCTTATTAACCAAATTGTTTCTTGTATATGAGTTTGTTTCCATTTTTACTTTATTGTTATTGAGTTAGATACTTTTGAGAAACTCTCTAACCATGCTTTTAATGTCGGGGATGAACTAATTTTGATTTTTAAACTATCAGCTTGAATTGGCAGCACATACACTGCACAAATCCTCAGCCACATCCTGATATGAAAACCCTCTTTGTGGATCATCAGTGCCCAAAATCTGATCAGCCATCTGCCCATTTATTCAAGAACGAACCGGTGCTAATATTCTCATAAAGTTTCCCTCTACTTATTAAGTTACGCATCTATTTTGTTTATCTAAGCATTTCCTTAGGATTCTTAAAATTTTCTATTCAGCCTTCTAAAGACGCGCCAGAATTGGTCTCAACTCTTTCTGACAAGTGGAATTCACAGCCATCTACTTTAACTCAATCTATAAGTTCTAATGGAGCTGTACTCCTTCCTTGTCCAAAAACACCAGGTACTGGTTTTAATGAATTAAACTTTCGTAGTGTTTATGGGGAAGCCCTGCTTCGGTTTATTTATTATTTCACTGACTCTACATGAAACTATCTTCGGTAGATTCAGCTTTGGTGGATTTCAAACATTCTGATGGTATGCTCAAGAAAGAGTTTACTCGCATTTTTGATGAGGTGTACTGGATCAACTCCTTTACTTCATAGAATCATTATAACTCCAAGACTCGTTCTTTTTGTGTTTGCTTATCCTTGAGATTGTGCAGGTGACATCAGGCCTAGATTTTGGTGCTCAAAGCGACAGGTCCGTAGATAAAATCCATGAGGACTTGCCTAAAACTGTTGGACGCATTTTGAATCTAGGATCTTCTCCAACAAGCATGGATTTTCATCCTCATCAACAGACGATTCTATTAGGTTGACTCTAGTTGACCTGAATTTTCATGTATAAAAGGTGATATTCTGCCATATTAATTTGTATTTAGAGCTGAAATTAACTCTTGAATGTGTCTAATGCTTTCTTTAGTTGGAACCAACATTGGGGATGTAGAGTTGTGGGAAGTTATCATTTCAGCGAAATTGTTTGCAAGAAAATTTACAGAGTTGAAGATGAAAGATATTTCAAGGACTTCATCAGTATTATCCCTTCATAACTATGCCATTATTTTTAATAATAGCCCACTTTAATGTTAATTTACTTCTCTGAAAACTGAATGGCATAACAACTATGTTCAGGAGGATCTGATGAAAGATCCGTGTGTCTCAGTTAATCGCGTGCTTTGGAGCCCGGATGGATCGTTCTTTGGTATGTTTACAAGAACCAAAATGGCTTCAATTTCTTGTTATTTTAAACATGAAAATTACTTATTTTTCCACTAAACAGGGGTTGCATATGCAAAAGACATTATGCAGCTATATTCTTATAATAATGGCAATAGCATTCGGAAACATTTAGAGGTAGACTTTTCATATTTTCGTGGTTGCTAGTGTTTTAGAATTTTGAGATTGCTTCTAATAGTGAATTTTTCTGTGTAGATTGATGCCCATGTTGGTGGTGTGAATGATCTTGGATTCTCGAAACCGTATGAGCAACTTTTTGTCATAACCTGTGGTAATGACAAACTTATTAAGGTTCGACATGCAGATTAACTTAGTTAACTAGTACATGATAGACTTTCTGAAGATGAAAAGTCATTTTCTGCTATTGATTTAAGGTGTGGGACGTGACAACCGGTGCCAAAAAATATACATTTGAAGGTCATACAGCCGCTGTTTACTCAGTATTCCCTCATGTAAAGGAAAGAATTTCTGTAGGGACTTCATCTGATACTTTTTCTTGCTTTCTCTTTCTCCATACCTTTAATTTTATGATTTCTCATGTAAGTTGATGCTTCTGTTTTCAGTTTATATTTTCGACATCAACGAATGGAGAGATAAAAGCATGGTTATATGACAATGGGGGGCCGAGGGTGTCTTATGATGCCCCTGGTCTCTTCTGCACAAGAATGGCATATACTGCTGATGGTAAAAGGTACTCCCTGTGTCCCATAAAAGATGGCCTACGTATAAAAAAAATTGTCCCATAACTTCCCACAGCTCTAAAATGTTATGCGAAGACTATTTTGTCCTCACAAGTCACAAGTACTTTGGCGGGGTCTACTTATTTAAAGAAAGAAATAAGATTGCCTAATGTAATATGTAGGGTCCATCATGAGCAAAAATAGAATTTATTTGATACTCTCTCTACTTTAAGTTTCTTAAATTATGTAAAAAGTATAATTAAGTCATCCTTTTTGGGATGGAGGGAGTAACTCACTGAACCTACTTTACCCTTTAAAATAATGGTTTCTCATGTCAAACTTAAAACAAATCATCATGTTAGGCTTTTCTCATGTGGGACCAATAAAGATGGAGAGTCATGCATTGTTGAGTGGAATGAAAGTGAAGGTGTTTTGCTGAGGACCTACGTAGGACTTCGCAAATGTTCTTCAGATATTGTTCAGTTTGGCACAATCAAGAATACGATTTTGGCTGCTGGTAATGATCAGTTGATCAAATTTTGGAACGTAGATAATGTTAACCTTTTAGCAACTGTTGATGCAGACGGAGGACTACCTGTATGTGCTCACACTTCTGTTGCTTTAATCATTTTCAATCTTTTCTACAAGTTTTCCCGTTGTATTTTTACCTAAGATTTAATCAAACGTTTTGGCAATAATAATTGATAGCATAATTTTCTTATCTACTCAATTTCTTATTTAAGGAAAATCCACACATTTGCTTCAACAAGAAAGGCACATTCTTGGCTGTTTCTGCAAATCACAATACAATAAAAATCTTGGCGAGCAGTTATGGCCTTCTGTTGCTTCAAACTTCGGATAATCATTTCATTGATGAGTCTGACGTTATCTCAGAAGGTTTAAGAAAGGTCAGCATATAAACCTTTTTTGATTCCCTTAGGAAAGAATATTTGCCCCTTATGTTAATGTCTTTTATGTAACTTGCAATCAATCCAATTACACCAAAATGCTATGCAAAACTATTTTTTCCTCAAAAGTAATTAGGTTAAAAAGATTATCTAGTGTTCTATATGTAGGGTCCACAATGGGCAAATTTGGAACTTATTTGAAGCTCTCTCCTCTACTTCAAGTTTCTTAATTTGCGTGAAAAATGTACCTAAGTCATCTTTTTATGGGACGGAGGGAATATTATTTTTCTCCACTGCAATCTTATTTTCCTCTACTTCCATCTTGATTCTTTGCTAAAATCATAGTCCAATACATATTGTAGAAATTAATGCAGAGGTAACGTAATAGATTATGTGATATTATGTAGGAAGGATATACTGTTAAGATGTTGGATGTGAAACCTGAACCACCTGCACAACCCGCTAACATATCAGATGGTTGGAACTTCTCTGTAACTAATGACCCTTCACAGTGCCAGTCGGTGAGGCTCCCATCTGAAGTGACAATGAACGAGGTTGGTTTTTGTTTTTCAAATTTAATACTTATTCTTCAGTATGTTGACAAGAAACCTTCATCTTTGGCATACAAGGAAGTATAGAAAGTAAAAGGCCTCGTGAGTTCCATTTGCTGCATTAAATCCTAAATATATTTTAAATGCAATAAGAGAAAGACAATTCTGAACTCCATTATTCTATTTAGCAAAATAATATCAGGGTAGCATTTGGAGATTATGTTGCGGCTTTGTTAGAAATTTTAAGCGTTCGGTTGAGTTCACCTATTATTGAGTTCACCTATTAAGCCTGTATGAAAGTAAATAAAACGGGCATACAGAAAATGGGACAGTTCGCCTACAGAACCAGTCTACACATAGTAGTCAAGTTTAGTACTCTTAGGATGAACATTTAAAATAATTTCTCCATCTTTTATGCTGCTCCGGAAAAAAAATATTGAGATTGAAAGGAAAAGTAGGCCAAAAAATTGTTGGAGATCAGACTATCGGTTGAAGTAATTGAAAAATGAATATAGTTCGCTATACATGATAAATAAAGAGTACGAAAGGAAAAAGAAAATGGGAAGATAATGTAATACTGTGAGTCTGAGACATAATTAAACGGTGAGCAATTATATTGTGGGACGATTCATATGCCGAGATTGATGTTTGTAGACCTAGGATACATGTTCATCTTATTTCTAAGTCTATATCCATGTTACCTTAAGTTTCTTGAAATACGTCAACAAAAACTATACCACATTAAAAAAAAATCTTTATTTTTCTAAGATGAAGCATATATTAAATCTCTTATAAATATTAATTTCCTAACTTGCTTGTCATGTGCTAACAGAAGATATCGAGGTTGATCTACACTAATTCAGGTAGTGCCATTTTGGCATTAGCAGCAAATGGCATTCATCTACTCTGGAAATGGTCAAAAACAGAAACTAATTTGACTGGAAAGGTAAAAAAGGATAATTGTACAGTTCCGTCTTCAGTCAGCTCAATATTTTCACATCAAATATTTGAGTCACAAATATGATGTTTCGATTTTGCAGCCAACCACAAAGGTTTCACCTCAACTATGGCAACCAAAGAGTAGAATGTTAATGACCAACGACCTTAATGGCATGAACTTTGAAAAGGTTATTTCATGTTTTTCTTTGTCCAAGAATGATTGCTATATTGCATCAGCATCTGGAGGTGCAATTTCTCTGTTCAACATGCTGACATTTAAGGTAACTCAAAAATTATAATTCTACCAATTTGTTAAAGTTGTATTGAAATTGCCTTACTAAATGTTTAACTATGCACACGACTTAAGTATACAGAACCTGATCTGATCCTGGTAGGATGATAGTGTACTAAGGAGGTTGTGGTTGGTGGTTGCTCGTGTGTTGCTGATAAAAGGAGATTATAATTTTTCCTACCTTCAATTGCTTGATTTTTGGAGGGTACATCCGATTTTTAGGAGATTTTAGGCTTTTGTTAATTTGTTTAAGCATAGTCTTACTATACTAATTTAGACTGTGACACCCCCAAATCCCGGTACTTCATTACCTCAAGATTTGGTGTTCACGTAATCAAAACATTCATTTCTAACTACCCAATCATAATAGAATTGAATAATAAAAGAAAACCTGCCCATACAGGATTAAACTTAAATAAAAAAAAAATCTCCCAGGTTATTAAACCTTTAACAACAATCATTCAAATGCGAAAAATTAAATAACTTCATTACAATCTTTAAATCAAATTCTGAAAGTAAACTATCAAAACTATTACAAGTCTTCAGTATTTATTCATCTTTCCTTTTCCCTTACTGGTGCTAGGTACGTCGCCCATTTCAACTTTAGCTGTAAGAAATTTTACAGGCAAGAGTGAGCAAACAAGGCCCACTTGAGATAACAATAAGTAAATCTTTAAACTTTCACATCAATTGCCAATATTAGGCCCAATAGAACTGAACAATATATTCTATTAACTTTCTGAAAATTATAACATTCACTGAGGGTCTAATGACCACGAATCATGTCCACAGTTATAAGTAATCTTTCAACTTTAACTTTAACAGTCATAAGACTATAAGGACTCCACGTACTTAGGGGGATCAACCCTTCGTACAATGTATTGTGCACAACCATTTTAACGCTAAGCGTAAACCTCTATTAAAAGAGTTGTTCATCTCAGTATTTAGAATACAAGTCCGCACCAAAGTAAGTTTGGTTTGGATAAGCTTTCAAGGTAATTTGGAGTTCAACGGACATCAACTAAGGATTAGTTGAATACAAGATAGTAACACTATGTTATTGAATGATCATACTGAATAAACATTTCGTTCTAAGTTCATGCTTTAGGAATAATCTAATAGCATAACAATTGAATAATTTATCATACCTTGCTTTGAACAACATTAAGCTAAGGTTACATCTTAGAATTTAATATCAAGCATGCACAACAAATAATAACTTGAACGATAAACTAAAGGTACTTGCATGCTAATATAACAAGTTTAGAGTTAAGAAAACTTGCACAATTATAAAAGTAGAGTTAGAGAACTTGCATAAGTGTAACATAACAGTGAAAAGTAACCTTGCTGAATAATAAAGTAGCAAAGGTTAGGGAACTTGCCTCCTGTGTAGGTTAAACAATTACTATTCACGTTCACCCCAAGTCCTACACATACCATATGCATTGACAATACACATTAGTTACACTAACATTACCTTTATGAGTTCCTTTATTACTCTTAGTATAGCTACTAACTAAGTTTAAGTTTAAACAACAACACATCTTTCATGAATATTACTTTTTAGCTTTATTACAACTACTTAAATGATCATGCCATTGCACCACGTGTACATTAACAACTTGATACAACATCCTAATACATGTCCAACATGTTATCATTAAGTTATACTAATACCCAAAGGGTTGCACTTGCATTCGTGCATTCCGACGCCCTCCGATTGGCTCCAAATACACAACAGTCCTAAAGATGGCCATTTTGACTACTGTTACAGACCTCAAATTAAAAAACTTAAAGAATGAAAGTTGTAGGTCTACTCGTCTTCTTTCGAATCATCTTGAATTACCTCAATCGGAGTTCGTATGAAACAGTTATGGCCGTTTTACTACAGGAGGTCAAAACTGCCCAACTAGGCCACTTTTCCGGCGCCGGGGCGCGGAACAGTGGCGCTGGGGCGCGAGCTACGGCGCTGGGGCGCGAGCTTCAGCACTGGGGCGCGAGCTACTGGCCCATTTTGGCGCTGGGGCGCGAAATTTGGCGCCAGGGCGCGAAATTTGGCGCTGGGGCGTGAATTTTGACGCTGGGGCGCCGAAACTCACAGAAACCAACCACGAAGAACAGAACAACTAAATTTTCTGTCCATAACTTCAATTCCAACACTAATTGACATGAATAACTAATGCAAATTACACATAAACTTCACCAAGCATACAAATACTAAATTAACACAACTTAAACCATAATTTTAGAAAAATTAAATACTAGAATAACATATTTTAAAACCCAAAAACTCCATTTTTGATATTTCTTAACACAGTGAATACTGTAATCATAATGATACACCAATTTGATTCTTTTGAACTAAGTTCTCTGT
This sequence comes from Panax notoginseng, assembly GCA_016801055.1. Lineage (NCBI taxonomy): Eukaryota > Viridiplantae > Streptophyta > Magnoliopsida > Apiales > Araliaceae > Panax > Panax notoginseng. Next base: position 58,840,065 of record CM029020.1, on the reverse strand, counting down.
AATTCTTAACAAACTAACTAATATAGTCACAGTTCAATTTCACACACTAAATTGATCATCATAATTGTTATTTACATAAGCTACATAAGAAATACATATACTGACATTATTTCTTCCTACTGTCAAACGAATTTATCATGCAATTCTCGTTTAAGCACTACCTCTAATCATCATAAACTCATATAATCACAAGTAACCCATTGTATAACAACAATTCAACAAATTTGAAATTACAGAGTATATCAAATTTTGTCGTAGGCTCATATATGCATATTCATATAATTAGGGAAAATACCTTCAATTAGCGTAATAATTCCTTGCAAACACCACTGAATTAGCTTTGAAATCCTTGCTAACCTCTGAGAATTGCAACTTCACAGACCCTTTTCTCCTCTCAAATTCTCTAAAACTTTTCTTTTTCTCCTTTTAGCAGACAACTCTAAGGTAAAACTGATAGCTAAGCCACAAAACAGTATACGTATACTCAAAAATAAAAGTAACGCACGCTCTATTTTTCAAACGTTTGGAAACTGACGACTGTATTAAATATACCAATAAGTTTATCAGTTACCAAAAATATATTTATATATATATATTATTTATATTTTATTTATTAAATTAATAATTTAAATTCAAAAAAATCCAAGGCCATATGCTTTGTTTGGCAAATCCCTTTAAAATTTAAATGATTAATATACTTACACCTTGTTTGGAAAAAAAACTAAATTAAAATTACTTTAATTTATTTTAATAACTCTTTATAACATAGTTATTTGTTACACTTTATTTAATAACAATTTATTAAATAAATTACTTAATCACATAATTCAATCCACATAACACATTAATTATTTAACAAATAAATAATTAACTAATCACATTAATTATTTAACAAATAAATAATTAACTAAATAAACTCAATCAAATTGAACAATTACTTATTCAATAATAAACATATCCAATAAATATTTATATATAAATTAATAAATATTTATAACTTACATTTAAAAAATATGGAATGTTACATCATTCCCCTCATATAAGGATTCTGTCCTCAGAATCACAACTCAAACAACGCATTCGTTACATTCTTCCCTACTTACAAAGATTCTGTCCTCAGAATCGAAGACACAGATTAAACAAATAACTCAGGGTACTCTTTCAACATTTTCTCTTCGAGTTCCTACGTAGCTTCTTCAGCGTTGTGGTTTCTCCAAATCACCTTCACAGAAGGTATCACTTTATTCCTGAGCACTTGTTCTTTCCTGTCGACTATCTGGATAGGAACCTCTTCATAAGACAAATCTTTCTCGAACTGCAACGGTTCGTACTCGATCACATGTTTGTAGTCGGGTTTATATGGTCATAACACCGAAATGTGAAAAACATTATGAATATTTTCCAACTCTGGAGGTAGAGCTACCTCGTAAGCCATCGCAGCACTTCAAAGGGTCCAATAAACCTCGGGCTTAGTTTCCCTTCTTACCGAAACGAATTTTCCCCTTCCAAGGAGAAACTTTTAGGAATACAAAAGTTCCTACGTCGAATGCACGATCTTGTCTGTGTTGATCAGCATACTTTTTCTGTCTGTCTTGTGCTGCTACTAATCTTGTCCTGATGAGTTTAACAACGTCAGCAGTTTGTTGCACCAATTCTGGTCCTAACAGTTGACGTTCACCAACTTCATCCCAGTACAGTGGAGTTCTGCACTTTCTGCCGTATAACGCTTCATAAGGCGGCATGCCGATGCTCGCGTGATAACTATTATTGTAGGCGAATTCCACCAACGGTAATTGCTCTTCCCAGCTTCCTTTGAAATCCATGACGCATGCTCTCAACATATCTTCCAATGTCTGGATCGTTCGTTCGCTTTGGCCATCTGTTTGCGGATGATATGCCATACTCATTCGCAATTGTGTTCCCATACATTCTTGTAGTCTCTTCCAGAAGTTTGATGTGAACCTCGGATCTCTGTCTGACACAATTGACACTGGAACTCCATGTCTTGCAACGATCTCTTTAATATATAGTTTTGCCAGCTGATCAAGATTGAATCTAATCTTTATTGGCAAAAAGTGTGCAGATTTTGTCAGTCTGTCTACTATTACCCAAATCGCATCGTATCCTTTCTGAGTAGTTGGAAGACCCACCACAAAATCCATCGTGATATGCTCCCATTTCCATTCCGGTATTTCTAACGGTTGAAGTAATCCGCTGGGTCTTTGATGTTCAGCTTTTACTCTTTGACATGTCAAACATTTAGCCACGCATTCTGCAACATCCCTTTTCATATTCGGCCACCAAAAATGTCGGCGTAAATCTTGATACATTTTCGTGCTTCCTGGATGAATCGAATATCTTGAGCTATGAGCTTCGGTCAGGATTTCGTTTTTCAGTTCTGGTGTTGCTGGAACCCAGATTCTTCCCTCGTACCGTAGTAATCCTTCGGTATCGACCTTGTATTTCGTATTGTTACCATCAACCATATTCTCTTTTATCTTTCCACATTCTTCATCTTGTAACTGAGCGTTTTTCACCTTGTCCAGTAAAGTTGGACCTGCTTCTAGATGAAATATCGTTCGTTGGTTTCCTGTGAAAATTTGATTTCCAGTTCCAACTTTGTCATTGCTGAAATGAGCTCCTCCTGAGTTGTTATCAGCATTAATTTTTCCCGACCTTTCCTGCTTAAAGCATCTGCAACCACATTCGCTTTGCCCGGATGATAAAAGATCTCACAATCGTAATCCTTTATCAATTCCATCCATCTCCTCTGACGCATGTTCAGGTCCTTCTGATTGAAAATATACTTCAGACTTTTGTGGTCTGTGTAGATCTCACATTTCTCTCCATACAGATAATGTCTCCATATCTTGAGAGCAAATACCACTGCAGCCAATTCTAAATCATGAGTCGGGTAACCTTTCTCGTAATCCTTCAGTTGTCTTGATGCATAGGCAATAACTTTGCCGTTCTGCATAAGAACACAACCCAACCCTTTGTGTGAGGCATCACTATACACCACAAAATTTCCTGTATTATCCGGCAGGGTTAACACAGGTGCCATACTTAGCTTCTTCTTCAAATCTTGGAAGCTCTCTTCACATTTCTCCGTCCACACAAATTTTACAGCTTTCCTTGTCAAATTTGTTAGCGGAGTGGCTACCTTAGAAAAATCTTGAATGAATCTTCTATAATAACCGGCCAGCCCCAAGAAACTCCTCACCTCCGAAGGTGTTCTTGGTTGTTCCCAATTGATTACAGCTTCCACTTTCGATGGATCTATTGAAATCCCATCTTTGTCAATCACATGACCCAAAAATTGTACACGATCGAGCCAAAAATCACACTTAGAAAACTTCGCGTACAACTTTTCCTTTCTTAGTGTCTCCAATGCCAGACGTAAATGTTCCACGTGTTCTTCTTGAGTTTTGGAATACACCAGAATGTCGTCGATAAACACCACTACGAACTTGTCTAAAAATGGTTTAAACACCCTGTTCATCAAATCCATGAACGCAGCAGGTGCATTGGTTAAACCAAAAGACATCACCAGAAACTCGTAATGTCCATATCGAGTTCTGAATGCCGTTCGTGGTATATCCTCCTTCCTCACTTTCAACTGGTGATACCCACTTCTCAAATCAATTTTCGAAAAGTATTTAGCACCCTTCAACTGGTCAAACAAGTCATCTATTCTTGGCAACGGGTATTTGTTTTTAATAGTGACTTTGTTTAACTCCCTGTAATCAATGCAAAGACGCATTGACCCGTCCTTCTTCTTTACGAATAAAACTGGCGCTCCCCACGGCGATACACTTGGTTAAATATATTTCTTGTCTAGCAGTTCTTGCAACTGTACCATCAGTTCCTTCATTTCTACCGGAGCCATTCTGTACGGAGCCTTTGATATCGGTGCTGTTCCCGGCACTAAGTCGATCACGAATTCAATTTCTCTGTCCGGCGGAAGTCCTGGCAAATCTTCTGGAAACACGTCTTCGAATTCTCTCACTACCGGTATTTCTTCTAATTTCACACCTTTCTTCTGAGGATCGACTATGTAAGCTAAATAGCCCACACAACCTTGACTCAATAACTTCTTGGCCTGCATAGTCGTCAGACATTTCATTTGTCTTGGCGACTTGCTACGATAAAATACTACCTTTGACGGAGTCATAAGGTTTACACACTTCTTTTGGCAGTCAATTACTGCTCCATAATTGAACAACCAATCCATTCCCAAAATTACATCAAATTCTCCGAGTCTAATCGGAATCAAATCTACTAACAAGATATTCCCCTTAATGTTCACCCTACATTTCTTGTAAACGAACCTAACAGGGATTATTTCCTTATTCGCAATTTCTATGTTCAAAGGAAAATTCAGTTCTTCTCTAGGCAATTCTAACCTCTTAGCAAATTCATCAGATATAAACGAGCAAGTAGCACCCGAATCAAATAATACATATGCATCAATATCATTGATTGGGATAATACCTGACACCACATCCTTTGATTGCACAGCATCTTGCACAGTCATGTTGAAGGTTCTGGCTGTGGGTTTGTTTGATGCTGCAGGTCCTGTAATAGCCCACGTACCTCCATTGTTACCTCCTCCATTGTTTCTGGTTGTCACTCCCTCCTTCTTCTTAGGACATTCACGAGCAAAGTGATCCTTAGATCCGCATGTGAAGCACACATTCTTTTTTGATTGAGTGCAATTTGGGGCGATGTGACCCTCCTGGCTACATTTGTAGCAAACTCGTTTCCCCATCAAACACGCTCCCTTGTGAAACTTCCCACATGTCGCACATGCTTCAAACTTCTTATTCTGCTGGTTACCCTGCTGGTTTCCAGTACCCATACTTCCATTCCACTTTCTCTTCAAGTTGTTGTTGTTGTTGTTGTTTCCACCGCTACCACCTCCACTCTTCATCTCATTTTCATTCTTCTTCTTCTTTTGTTCCTGGTTGAATTTTGTTACCGCCTCGCCTCCACCTTCGGCGAGTACTGCTTTCTCCATTACTGCTGCAAATGTCTTCAACTGGAACAGGGAAACCCTACTGTACAGCCAGGGCTTCAGTCCCTGTTCAAACCTCTTCGCCTTGCGTTCGTCTGTGCTAACCTGATATGGCGCAAACCTCGCCAATTCGTTGAATTTTGCGGCATACTCGGATACCGACATCGTCCCTTGCTTCAGCTCCAGAAACTGTACTTCTAGCTGACTCTTTGAACTCTCCGGGAAATAGGTCTCGAAGAACAACTCCTTAAACCTATCCCAGGTCATCACTCCTGGCCCTTCACGAGTTTTATTGGCCTGCCACCAATAACTAGCTTCTGCTTTCAACATGAAAGTTGCGAAAGCCGTCTTCTGGTCATCCCCTACCCTAGCGACATCGAACACCTTCTCTATCTCCATAATCCAGGTTTGAGCTTCAACTGGATTCATGGACCCACGGAATTCAGGTGGTCCAACCGCCTTAAACTCCTTAAACGTTGTACTATGGTTTTGAGGTTGATTCTGCAACGCTCCTGTCAATAGTGTCACTAGTTGTTGAACGGGATTCGCATCAACATTGTCGTTAGCTTCTTCGGTGGTTCTCTGTCGTGTTGGTTGACGTCTGGGAGGCATTTTCTGTTTAAAATAAAACATCTATTAGACCATTACTCAACTTCTTTAAGTATTTCTAATTAACTTGCCTCTACAAAAGAAATAATCACATAGCACATAACACTTTGAATAAAATAATAACTTTTATTTATTCATAAACTTTTTTTGAAAACATAACACAATAGCATCTCTGCTATCTACATCCTTTCCTGAACTACAAAAGTTTCAGGACAACACCATTATTATCATATCCCATGGTTACTTAACACTAGGGATTTACACATTATTTAATACATATTACGTGCATTACAGGCACACTTTCTACGATGATCTATTAAGATACTTCTTAGCCCTATCACGTTCTTCCTCCATGACTCGAAACATCGTTCTTCGATCTAACACAAATGATGGCAGCGTCTCGAACTGAATCGGATATCCCATAACTCGATCTTGAGCTCGATTAATTGCGGTGTCGAATACTTTGACCATTTCTTCTATCTTCATCCTTTTTGCCTGTGAGCTCCTTACTGCTCTTCCAGTTCGTTGATAAGCTTCCTCGTATGCATCTTCAGCTCTTGCCCTCTTAGCCGCTTCTTCTCTCAGCCTGCTCTTCAGTTCAACAACCATCTCGATCAATTGTTCATTCTCTCCTTCAGTCTGTGTTAGTTTCTCTTCGGCGTTTGTCAGTCGTTCATCACGATCCTGGATCTCGCCGTCTTTTTGTGTAATTGTAGTCTGTTGTTCAGCTACTATCTCCTGCAACTCCTCCACTGTATCTTGTAGTTTCACGTTAAGGTCGTGCACTTCATCATATACACGGCCAGCTATCGAGTTAAGCGGAATCCTTTCCTCCTCATCCTCGTCATCCTCATCCTCCTGCGGTAACTCAATGGGATCCTCCTCGTCTGTCTCCACATCATCATCCTCATCCTCAACTACTGTGACCAACGGGGCTGACTCCCGTGGCAATAGTTGTTCCCAAACTACCTGAACATCGCGAGGTTCCTCCTCTATAGGCATTTGAGGTCCCTCCTCCCTAGCCTGACTGGACTCTCCAACATTAGTCATCCTGACAACAAAGTTTTAAAGTTTTAATTAATAATCATTACTACTCGACACTCACGAGTACATAAACATAAACACATAAGCACATAAGTGTTTTATTACTTCTTTCTTAAAACTCGATAAGAGTTAACTCCACTATCTTTTCAAAAGGTTACTTCCTAAGGCTTTTCCCCCACCTAAGGTTCATAACCTAAGGCTTTGATACCAACTTGTGACACCCCCAAATCCCGGTACTTCATTACCTCAAGATTTGGTGTTCACGTAATCAAAACATTCATTTCTAACTACCCAATCATAATAGAATTGAATAATAAAAGAAAACCTTCCCATACAGGATAAACTTAAATAAAAAAAAATCTCCCAGGTTATCCAACCTTTAACAACAATCATTCAAATGCGAAAAATTAAATAACTTCATTACAATCTTTAAATCAAATTCTGAAAGTAAACTATCAAAACTATTACAAGTCTTCAGTATTTATTCATCTTTCCTTTTCCCTTACTGGTGCTAGGTACGTCGCCCATTTCAACTTTAGCTGTAAGAAATTTTACAGGCAAGAGTGAGCAAACAAGGCCCACTTGAGATAACAATAAGTAAATCTTTAAACTTTCACATCAATTGCCAATATTAGGCCCAATAGAACTGAACAATATATTCTATTAACTTTCTGAAAATTATAACATTCACTGAGGGTCTAATGACCACGAATCATGTCCACAGTTATAAGTAATCTTTCAACTTTAACTTTAACAGTCATAAGACTATAAGGACTCCACGTACTTAGGGGGATCAACCCTTCGTACAATGTATTGTGCACAACCATTTTAACGCTAAGCGTAAACCTCTATTAAAAGAGTTGTTCATCTCAGTATTTAGAATACAAGTCCGCACCAAAGTAAGTTTGGTTTGGATAAGCTTTCAAGGTAATTTGGAGTTCAACGGACATCAACTAAGGATTAGTTGAATACAAGATAGTAACACTATGTTATTGAATGATCATACTGAATAAACATTTCGTTCTAAGTTCATGCTTTAGGAATAATCTAATAGCATAACAATTGAATAATTTATCATACCTTGCTTTGAACAACATTAAGCTAAGGTTACATCTTAGAATTTAATATCAAGCATGCACAACAAATAATAACTTGAACGATAAACTAAAGGTACTTGCATGCTAATATAACAAGTTTAGAGTTAAGAAAACTTGCACAATTATAAAAGTAGAGTTAGAGAACTTGCATAAGTGTAACATAACAGTGAAAAGTAACCTTGCTGAATAATAAAGTAGCAAAGGTTAGGGAACTTGCCTCGTGTGTAGGTTAAACAATTACTATTCACGTTCACCCCAAGTCCTACACATACCATATGCATTGACAATACACATTAGTTACACTAACATTACCTTTATGAGTTCCTTTATTACTCTTAGTATAGCTACTAACTAAGTTTAAGTTTAAACAACAACACATCTTTCATGAATATTACTTTTTAGCTTTATTACAACTACTTAAATGATCATGCCATTGCACCACGTGTACATTAACAACTTGATACAACATCCTAATACATGTCCAACATGTTATCATTAAGTTATACTAATACCCAAAGGGTTGCACTTGCATTCGTGCATTCCGACGCCCTCCGATTGGCTCCAAATACACAACAGTCCTAAAGATGGCCATTTTGACTACTGTTACAGACCTCAAATTAAAAAACTTAAAGAATGAAAGTTGTAGGTCTACTCGTCCTCTTTCCGAATCATCTTGAATTACCTCAATCGGAGTTCGTATGAAACAGTTATGGCCGTTTTACTACAGGAGGTCAAAACTGCCCAACTAGGCCACTTTTCCGGCGCCGGGGCGCGGAACAGTGGCGCTGGGGCGCGAGCTTCAGCACTGGGGCGCGAGCTACTGGCCCATTTTGGCGCTGGGGCGCGAAATTTGGCGCCAGGGCGCGAAATTTGGCGCTGGGGCGTGAATTTTGACGCTGGGGCGCCGAAACTCACAGAAACCAACCACGAAGAACAGAACAACTAAATTTTCTGTCTATAACTTCAATTCCAACACTAATTGACATGAATAACTAATGCAAATTACACATAAACTTCACCAAGCATACAAATACTAAATTAACACAACTTAAACCATAATTTTAGAAAAATTAAATACTAGAATAACATATTTTAAAACCCAAAAACTCCATTTTTGATATTTCTTAACACAGTGAATACTGTAATCATAATGATACACCAATTTGATTCTTTTGAACTAAGTTCTCTGTAATTCTTAACAAACTAACTAATATAGTCACAGTTCAATTTCACACACTAAATTGATCATCATAATTGTTATTTACATAAGCTACATAAGAAATACATATACTGACATTATTTCTTCCTACTGTCAAACGAATTTATCATGCAATTCTCGTTTAAGCACTACCTCTAATCATCATAAACTCATATAATCACAAGTAACCCATTGTATAACAACAATTCAACAAATTTGAAATTACAGAGTATATCAAATTTTGTCGTAGGCTCATATATGCATATTCATATAATTAGGGAAAATACCTTCAATTAGCGTAATAATTCCTTGCAAACACCACTGAATTAGCTTTGAAATCCTTGCTAACCTCTGAGAATTGCAACTTCACAGACCCTTTTCTCCTCTCAAATTCTCTAAAACTTTTCTTTTTCTCCTTTTAGCAGACAACTCTAAGGTAAAACTGATAGCTAAGCCACAAAACAGTATACGTATACTCAAAAATAAAAGTAACGCACGCTCTATTTTTCAAACGTTTGAAAACTGACGACTGTATTAAATATACCAATAAGTTTATCAGTTACCAAAAATATATTTATATATATATATTATTTATATTTTATTTATTAAATTAATAATTTAAATTCAAAAAAATCCAAGGCCATAGGCTTTGTTTGGCAAATCCCTTTAAAATTTAAATGATTAATATACTTACACCTTGTTTGGAAAAAAAACTAAATTAAAATTACTTTAATTTATTTTAATAACTCTTTATAACATAGTTATTTGTTACACTTTATTTAATAACAATTTATTAAATAAATTACTTAATCACATAATTCAATTCACATAACACATTAATTATTTAACAAATAAATAATTAACTAATCACATTAATTATTTAACAAATAAATAATTAACTAAATAAACTCAATCAAATTGAACAATTACTTATTCAATAATAAACATATCCAATAAATATTTATATAAATTAATAAATATTTATAACTTACATTTAAAAAATATGGAATGTTACATCATTCCCCTCATATAAGGATTCTGTCCTCAGAATCACAACTCAAACAACGCATTCGTTACATTCTTCCCTACTTACAAAGATTCTGTCCTCAGAATCGAAGACACAGATTAAACAAATAACTCAGGGTACTCTTTCAACATTTTCTCTTCGAGTTCCCACGTAGCTTCTTCAGCGTTGTGGTTTCTCCAAATCACCTTCACAGAAGGTATCACTTTATTCCTGAGCACTTGTTCTTTCCTGTCGACTATCTGGATAGGAACCTCTTCATAAGACAAATCTTTCTCGAACTGCAACGGTTCGTACTCGATCACATGTTTGTAGTCGGGTTTATATGGTCGTAACACCGAAATGTGAAAAACATTATGAATATTTTCCAACTCTGGAGGTAGAGCTACCTCGTAAGCCACTTCTCCCACTCTTCGCAGCACTTCAAAGGGTCCAATAAACCTCGGGCTTAGTTCTCCCTTCTTACCGAAACGAATTTTCCCCTTCCAAGGAGAAACTTTTAGGAATACAAAAGTTCCTACGTCGAATGCACGATCTTGTCTGTGTTGATCAGCATACTTTTTCTGTCTGTCTTGTGCTGCTACTAATCTTGTCCTGATGAGTTTAACAACGTCAGCAGTTTGTTGCACCAATTCTGGTCCTAACAGTTGACGTTCACCAACTTCATCCCAGTACAGTGGAGTTCTGCACTTTCTGCCGTATAACGCTTCATAAGGCGGCATGCCGATGCTCGCGTGATAACTATTATTGTAGGCGAATTCCACCAACGGTAATTGCTCTTCCCAGCTTCCTTTGAAATCCATGACGCATGCTCTCAACATATCTTCCAATGTCTGGATCGTTCGTTCGCTTTGGCCATCTGTTTGCGGATGATATGCCGTACTCATTCGCAATTGTGTTCCCATACATTCTTGTAGTCTCTTCCAGAAGTTTGATGTGAACCTCGGATCTCTGTCTGACACAATTGACACTGGAACTCCATGTCTTGCAACGATCTCTTTAATATATAGTTTTGCCAGCTGATCAAGATTGAATCTAATCTTTATTGGCAAAAAGTGTGCAGATTTTGTCAGTCTGTCTACTATTACCCAAATCGCATCGTATCCTTTCTGAGTAGTTGGAAGACCCACCACAAAATCCATCGTGATATGCTCCCATTTCCATTCCGGTATTTCTAACGGTTGAAGTAATCCGCTGGGTCTTTGATGTTCAGCTTTTACTCTTTGACATGTCAAACATTTAGCCACGCATTCTGCAACATCCCTTTTCATATTCGGCCACCAAAAATGTCGGCGTAAATCTTGATACATTTTCGTGCTTCCTGGATGAATCGAATATCTTGAGCTATGAGCTTCGGTCAGGATTTCGTTTTTCAGTTCTGGTGTTGCTGGAACCCAGATTCTTCCCTCGTACCGTAGTAATCCTTCGGTATCGACCTTGTATTTCGTATTGTTACCATCAACCATATTCTCTTTTATCTTTCCACATTCTTCATCTTGTAACTGAGCGTTTTTCACCTTGTCCAGTAAAGTTGGACCTGCTTCTAGATGAAATATCGTTCGTTGGTTTCCTGTGGAAATTTGATTTCCAGTTCCAACTTTGTCATTGCTGAAATGAGCTCCTCCTGAGTTGTTATCAGCATTAATTTTTCCCGACCTTTCCTGCTTAAAGCATCTGCAACCACATTCGCTTTGCCCGGATGATAAAAGATCTCACAATCGTAATCCTTTATCAATTCCATCCATCTCCTCTGACGCATGTTCAGGTCCTTCTGATTGAAAATATACTTCAGACTTTTGTGGTCTGTGTAGATCTCACATTTCTCTCCATACAGATAATGTCTCCATATCTTGAGAGCAAATACCACTGCAGCCAATTCTAAATCATGAGTCGGGTAACCTTTCTCGTAATCCTTCAGTTGTCTTGATGCATAGGCAATAACTTTGCCGTTCTGCATAAGAACACAACCCAACCCTTTGTGTGAGGCATCACTATACACCACAAAATTTCCTGTATTATCCGGCAGGGTTAACACAGGTGCCATACTTAGCTTCTTCTTCAAATCTTGGAAGCTCTCTTCACATTTCTCCGTCCACACAAATTTTACAGCTTTCCTTGTCAAATTTGTTAGCGGAGTGGCTATCTTAGAAAAATCTTGAATGAATCTTCTATAATAACCGGCCAGCCCCAAGAAACTCCTCACCTCCGAAGGTGTTCTTGGTTGTTCCCAATTGATTACAGCTTCCACTTTCGATGGATCTACTGAAATCCCATCTTTGTCAATCACATGACCCAAAAATTGTACACGATCGAGCCAAAAATCACACTTAGAAAACTTCGCGTACAACTTTTCCTTTCTTAGTGTCTCCAATGTCAGACGTAAATGTTCCACGTGTTCTTCTTGAGTTTTGGAATACACCAGAATGTCGTCGATAAACACCACTACGAACTTGTCTAAAAATGGTTTAAACACCCTGTTCATCAAATCCATGAACGCAGCAGGTGCATTGGTTAAACCAAAAGACATCACCAGAAACTCGTAATGTCCATATCGAGTTCTGAATGCCGTTCGTGGTATATCCTCCTTCCTCACTTTCAACTGGTGATACCCACTTCTCAAATCAATTTTCGAAAAGTATTTAGCACCCTTCAACTGGTCAAACAAGTCATCTATTCTTGGCAACGGGTATTTGTTTTTAATAGTGACTTTGTTTAACTCCCTGTAATCAATGCAAAGACGCATTGACCCGTCCTTCTTCTTTACGAATAAAACTGGCGCTCCCCACGGCGATACACTTGGTTAAATATATTTCTTGTCTAGCAGTTCTTGCAACTGTACCATCAGTTCCTTCATTTCTACCGGAGCCATTCTGTACGGAGCCTTTGATATCGGTGCTGTTCCCGGCACTAAGTCGATCACGAATTCAATTTCTCTGTCCGGCGGAAGTCCTGGCAAATCTTCTGGAAACACGTCTTCGAATTCTCTCACTACCGGTATTTCTTCTAATTTCACACCTTTCTTCTGAGGATCGACTATGTAAGCTAAATAGCCCACACAACCTTGACTCAATAACTTCTTGGCCTGCATAGTCGTCAGACATTTCATTTGTCTTGGCGACTTGCTACGATAAAATACTACCTTTGACGGAGTCATAAGGTTTACACACTTCTTTTGGCAGTCAATTACTGCTCCATAATTGAACAACCAATCCATTCCCAAAATTACATCAAATTCTCCGAGTCTAATCGGAATCAAATCTACTAACAAGATATTCCCCTTAATGTTCACCCTACATTTCTTGTAAACGAACCTAACAGGGATTATTTCCTTATTCGCAATTTCTATGTTCAAAGGAAAATTCAGTTCTTCTCTAGGCAATTCTAACCTCTTAGCAAATTCATCAGATATAAACGAGCAAGTAGCACCCGAATCAAATAATACATATGCATCAATATCATTGATTGGGATAATACCTGACACCACATCCTTTGATTGCACAGCATCTTGCACAGTCATGTTGAAGGTTCTGGCTGTGGGTTTGTTTGATGCTGCAGGTCCTGTAATAGCCCACGTACCTCCATTGTTACCTCCTCCATTGTTTCTGGTTGTCACTCCCTCCTTCTTCTTAGGACATTCACGAGCAAAGTGATCCTTAGATCCGCATGTGAAGCACACATTCTTTTTTGATTGAGTGCAATTTGGGGCGATGTGACCCTCCTGGCCACATTTGTAGCAAACTCGTTTCCCCATCAAACACGCTCCCTTGTGAAACTTCCCACATGTCGCACATGCTTCAAACTTCTTATTCTGCTGGTTACCCTGCTGGTTTCCAGTACCCATACTTCCATTCCACTTTCTCTTCAAGTTGTTGTTGTTGTTGTTGTTGTTGTTGTTGTTTCCACCGCTACCACCTCCACTCTTCATCTCATTTTCATTCTTCTTCTTCTTTTGTTCCTGGTTGAATTTTGTTACCGCCTCGCCTTCGGCGAGTACTGCTTTCTCCATTACTGCTGCAAATGTCTTCAACTGGAACAGGGAAACCCTACTGTACAGCCAGGGCTTCAGTCCCTGTTCAAACCTCTTCGCCTTGCGTTCGTCTGTGCTAACCTGATATGGCGCAAACCTCGCCAATTCGTTGAATTTTGCGGCATACTCGGATACCGACATCGTCCCTTGCTTCAGCTCCAGAAACTGTACTTCTAGCTGACTCTTTGAACTCTCCGGGAAATAGGTCTCGAAGAACAACTCCTTAAACCTATCCCAGGTCATCACTCCTGGCCCTTCACGAGTTTTATTGGCCTGCCACCAATAACTAGCTTCTGCTTTCAACATGAAAGTTGCGAAAGCCGTCTTCTGGTCATCCCCTACCCTAGCGACATCGAACACCTTCTCTATCTCCATAATCCAGGTTTGAGCTTCAACTGGATTCATGGACCCACGGAATTCAGGTGGTCCAACCGCCTTAAACTCCTTAAACGTTGTACTATGGTTTTGAGGTTGATTCTGCAACGCTCCTGTCAATAGTGTCACTAGTTGTTGAACGGGATTCGCATCAACATTGTCGTTAGCTTCTTCGGTGGTTCTCTGTCGTGTTGGTTGACGTCTGGGAGGCATTTTCTGTTTAAAATAAAACATCTATTAGACCATTACTCAACTTCTTTAAGTATTTCTAATTAACTTGCCTCTACAAAAGAAATAACCACATAGCACATAACACTTTGAATAAAATAATAACTTTTATTTATTCATAAACTTTTTTTGAAAACATAACACAATAGCATCTCTGCTATCTACATCCTTTCCTGAACTACAAAAGTTTCAGGACAACACCATTATTATCATATCCCATGGTTACTTAACACTAGGGATTTACACATTATTTAATACATATTACGTGCATTACAGGCACACTTTCTACGATGATCTATTAAGATACTTCTTAGCCCTATCACGTTCTTCCTCCATGACTCGAAACATCGTTCTTCGATCTAACACAAATGATGGCAGCGTCTCGAACTGAATCGGATATCCCATAACTCGATCTTGAGCTCGATTAATTGCGGTGTCGAATACTTTGACCATTTCTTCTATCTTCATCCTTTTTGCCTGTGAGCTCCTTACTGCTCTTCCAGTTCGTTGATAAGCTTCCTCGTATGCATCTTCAGCTCTTGCCCTCTTAGCCGCTTCTTCTCTCAGCCTGCTCTTCAGTTCAACAACCATCTCGATCAATTGTTCATTCTCTCCTTCAGTCTGTGTTAGTTTCTCTTCGGCGTTTGTCAGTCGTTCATCACGATCCTGGATCTCGCCGTCTTTTTGTGTAATTGTAGTCTGTTGTTCAGCTACTATCTCCTGCAACTCCTCCACTGTATCTTGTAGTTTCACGTTAAGGTCGTGCACTTCATCATATACACGGCCAGCTATCGAGTTAAGCGGAATCCTTTCCTCCTCATCCTCGTCATCCTCATCCTCCTGCGGTAACTCAATGGGATCCTCCTCGTCTGTCTCCACATCATCATCCTCATCCTCAACTACTGTGACCAACGGGGCTGACTCCCGTGGCAATAGTTGTTCCCAAACTACCTGAACATCGCGAGGTTCCTCCTCTATAGGCATTTGAGGTCCCTCCTCCCTAGCCTGACTGGACTCTCCAACATTAGTCATCCTGACAACAAAGTTTTAAAGTTTTAATTAATAATCATTACTACTCGACACTCACGAGTACATAAACATAAACACATAAGCACATAAGTGTTTTATTACTTCTTTCTTAAAACTCGATAAGAGTTAACTCCACTATCTTTTCAAAAGGTTACTTCCTAAGGCTTTTCCCCCACCTAAGGTTCATAACCTAAGGCTTTGATACCAACTTGTGACACCCCCAAATCCCGGTACTTCATTACCTCAAGATTTGGTGTTCACGTAATCAAAACATTCATTTCTAACTACCCAATCATAATAGAATTGAATAATAAAAGAAAACCTTCCCATACAGGAATAAACTTAAATAAAAAAAAAATCTCCCAGGTTATCCAACCTTTAACAACAATCATTCAAATGCGAAAAATTAAATAACTTCATTACAATCTTTAAATCAAATTCTGAAAGTAAACTATCAAAACTATTACAAGTCTTCAGTATTTATTCATCTTTCCTTTTCCCTTACTGGTGCTAGGTACGTCGCCCATTTCAACTTTAGCTGTAAGAAATTTTACAGGCAAGAGTGAGCAAACAAGGCCCACTTGAGATAACAATAAGTAAATCTTTAAACTTTCACATCAATTGCCAATATTAGGCCCAATAGAACTGAACAATATATTCTATTAACTTTCTGAAAATTATAACATTCACTGAGGGTCTAATGACCACGAATCATGTCCACAGTTATAAGTAATCTTTCAACTTTAACTTTAACAGTCATAAGACTATAAGGACTCCACGTACTTAGGGGGATCAACCCTTCGTACAATGTATTGTGCACAACCATTTTAACGCTAAGCGTAAACCTCTATTAAAAGAGTTGTTCATCTCAGTATTTAGAATACAAGTCCGCACCAAAGTAAGTTTGGTTTGGATAAGCTTTCAAGGTAATTTGGAGTTCAACGGACATCAACTAAGGATTAGTTGAATACAAGATAGTAACACTATGTTATTGAATGATCATACTGAATAAACATTTCGTTCTAAGTTCATGCTTTAGGAATAATCTAATAGCATAACAATTGAATAATTTATCATACCTTGCTTTGAACAACATTAAGCTAAGGTTACATCTTAGAATTTAATATCAAGCATGCACAACAAATAATAACTTGAACGATAAACTAAAGGTACTTGCATGCTAATATAACAAGTTTAGAGTTAAGAAAACTTGCACAATTATAAAAGTAGAGTTAGAGAACTTGCATAAGTGTAACATAACAGTGAAAAGTAACCTTGCTGAATAATAAAGTAGCAAAGGTTAGGGAACTTGCCTCGTGTGTAGGTTAAACAATTACTATTCACGTTCACCCCAAGTCCTACACATACCATATGCATTGACAATACACATTAGTTACACTAACATTACCTTTATGAGTTCCTTTATTACTCTTAGTATAGCTACTAACTAAGTTTAAGTTTAAACAACAACACATCTTTCATGAATATTACTTTTTAGCTTTATTACAACTACTTAAATGATCATGCCATTGCACCACGTGTACATTAACAACTTGATACAACATCCTAATACATGTCCAACATGTTATCATTAAGTTATACTAATACCCAAAGGGTTGCACTTGCATTCGTGCATTCCGACGCCCTCCGATTGGCTCCAAATACACAACAGTCCTAAAGATGGCCATTTTGACTACTGTTACAGACCTCAAATTAAAAAACTTAAAGAATGAAAGTTGTAGGTCTACTCGTCCTCTTTCCGAATCATCTTGAATTACCTCAATCGGAGTTCGTATGAAACAGTTATGGCCGTTTTACTACAGGAGGTCAAAACTGCCCAACTAGGCCACTTTTCCGGCGCCGGGGCGCGGAACAGTGGCGCTGGGGCGCGAGCTTCAGCACTGGGGCGCGAGCTACTGGCCCATTTTGGCGCTGGGGCGCGAAATTTGGCGCCAGGGCGCGAAATTTGGCGCTGGGGCGTGAATTTTGACGCTGGGGCGCCGAAACTCACAGAAACCAACCACGAAGAACAGAACAACTAAATTTTCTGTCTATAACTTCAATTCCAACACTAATTGACATGAATAACTAATGCAAATTACACATAAACTTCACCAAGCATACAAATACTAAATTAACACAACTTAAACCATAATTTTAGAAAAATTAAATACTAGAATAACATATTTTAAAACCCAAAAACTCCATTTTTGATATTTCTTAACACAGTGAATACTGTAATCATAATGATACACCAATTTGATTCTTTTGAACTAAGTTCTCTGTAATTCTTAACAAACTAACTAATATAGTCACAGTTCAATTTCACACACTAAATTGATCATCATAATTGTTATTTACATAAGCTACATAAGAAATACATATACTGACATTATTTCTTCCTACTGTCAAACGAATTTATCATGCAATTCTCGTTTAAGCACTACCTCTAATCATCATAAACTCATATAATCACAAGTAACCCATTGTATAACAACAATTCAACAAATTTGAAATTACAGAGTATATCAAATTTTGTCGTAGGCTCATATATGCATATTCATATAATTAGGAAAAATACCTTCAATTAGCGTAATAATTCCTTGCAAACACCACTGAATTAGCTTTGAAATCCTTGCTAACCTCTGAGAATTGCAACTTCACAGACCCTTTTCTCCTCTCAAATTCTCTAAAACTTTTCTTTTTCTCCTTTTAGCAGACAACTCTAAGGTAAAACTGATAGCTAAGCCACAAAACAGTATACGTATACTCAAAAATAAAAGTAACGCACGCTCTATTTTTCAAACGTTTGGAAACTGACGACTGTATTAAATATACCAATAAGTTTATCAGTTACCAAAAATATATTTATATATATATATTATTTATATTTTATTTATTAAATTAATAATTTAAATTCAAAAAAATCCAAGGCCATAGGCTTTGTTTGGCAAATCCCTTTAAAATTTAAATGATTAATATACTTACACCTTGTTTGGAAAAAAAACTAAATTAAAATTACTTTAATTTATTTTAATAACTCTTTATAACATAGTTATTTGTTACACTTTATTTAATAACAATTTATTAAATAAATTACTTAATCACATAATTCAATCCACATAACACATTAATTATTTAACAAATAAATAATTAACTAATCACATTAATTATTTAACAAATAAATAATTAACTAAATAAACTCAATCAAATTGAACAATTACTTATTCAATAATAAACATATCCAATAAATATTTATATAAATTAATAAATATTTATAACTTACATTTAAAAAATATGGAATGTTACATCATTCCCCTCATATAAGGATTCTGTCCTCAGAATCACAACTCAAACAACGCATTCGTTACATTCTTCCCTACTTACAAAGATTCTGTCCTCAGAATCGAAGACACAGATTAAACAAATAACTCAGGGTACTCTTTCAACATTTTCTCTTCGAGTTCCCACGTAGCTTCTTCAGCGTTGTGGTTTCTCCAAATCACCTTCACAGAAGGTATCACTTTATTCCTGAGCACTTGTTCTTTCCTGTCGACTATCTGGATAGGAACCTCTTCATAAGACAAATCTTTCTCGAACTGCAACGGTTCGTACTCGATCACATGTTTGTAGTCGGGTTTATATGGTCGTAACACCGAAATGTGAAAAACATTATGAATATTTTCCAACTCTGGAGGTAGAGCTACCTCGTAAGCCACTTCTCCCACTCTTCGCAGCACTTCAAAGGGTCCAATAAACCTCGGGCTTAGTTTTCCCTTCTTACCGAAACGAATTTTCCCCTTCCAAGGAGAAACTTTTAGGAATACAAAAGTTCCTACGTCGAATGCACGATCTTGTCTGTGTTGATCAGCATACTTTTTCTGTCTGTCTTGTGCTGCTACTAATCTTGTCCTGATGAGTTTAACAACGTCAGCAGTTTGTTGCACCAATTCTGGTCCTAACAGTTGACGTTCACCAACTTCATCCCAGTACAGTGGAGTTCTGCACTTTCTGCCGTATAACGCTTCATAAGGCGGCATGCCGATGCTCGCGTGATAACTATTATTGTAGGCGAATTCCACCAACGGTAATTGCTCTTCCCAGCTTCCTTTGAAATCCATGACGCATGCTCTCAACATATCTTCCAATGTCTGGATCGTTCGTTCGCTTTGGCCATCTGTTTGCGGATGATATGCCGTACTCATTCGCAATTGTGTTCCCATACATTCTTGTAGTCTCTTCCAGAAGTTTGATGTGAACCTCGGATCTCTGTCTGACACAATTGACACTGGAACTCCATGTCTTGCAACGATCTCTTTAATATATAGTTTTGCCAGCTGATCAAGATTGAATCTAATCTTTATTGGCAAAAAGTGTGCAGATTTTGTCAGTCTGTCTACTATTACCCAAATCGCATCGTATCCTTTCTGAGTAGTTGGAAGACCCACCACAAAATCCATCGTGATATGCTCCCATTTCCATTCCGGTATTTCTAACGGTTGAAGTAATCCGCTGGGTCTTTGATGTTCAGCTTTTACTCTTTGACATGTCAAACATTTAGCCACGCATTCTGCAACATCCCTTTTCATATTCGGCCACCAAAAATGTCGGCGTAAATCTTGATACATTTTCGTGCTTCCTGGATGAATCGAATATCTTGAGCTATGAGCTTCGGTCAGGATTTCGTTTTTCAGTTCTGGTGTTGCTGGAACCCAGATTCTTCCCTCGTACCGTAGTAATCCTTCGGTATCGACCTTGTATTTCGTATTGTTACCATCAACCATATTCTCTTTTATCTTTCCACATTCTTCATCTTGTAACTGAGCGTTTTTCACCTTGTCCAGTAAAGTTGGACCTGCTTCTAGATGAAATAGTCGTTCGTTGGTTTCCTGTGGAAATTTGATTTCCAGTTCCAACTTTGTCATTGCTGAAATGAGCTCCTCCTGAGTTGTTATCAGCATTAATTTTTCCCGACCTTTCCTGCTTAAAGCATCTGCAACCACATTCGCTTTGCCCGGATGATAAAAGATCTCACAATCGTAATCCTTTATCAATTCCATCCATCTCCTCTGACGCATGTTCAGGTCCTTCTGATTGAAAATATACTTCAGACTTTTGTGGTCTGTGTAGATCTCACATTTCTCTCCATACAGATAATGTCTCCATATCTTGAGAGCAAATACCACTGCAGCCAATTCTAAATCATGAGTCGGGTAACCTTTCTCGTAATCCTTCAGTTGTCTTGATGCATAGGCAATAACTTTGCCGTTCTGCATAAGAACACAACCCAACCCTTTGTGTGAGGCATCACTATACACCACAAAATTTCCTGTATTATCCGGCAGGGTTAACACAGGTGCCATACTTAGCTTCTTCTTCAAATCTTGGAAGCTCTCTTCACATTTCTCCGTCCACACAAATTTTACAGCTTTCCTTGTCAAATTTGTTAGCGGAGTGGCTATCTTAGAAAAATCTTGAATGAATCTTCTATAATAACCGGCCAGCCCCAAGAAACTCCTCACCTCCGAAGGTGTTCTTGGTTGTTCCCAATTGATTACAGCTTCCACTTTCGATGGATCTATTGAAATCCCATCTTTGTCAATCACATGACCCAAAAATTGTACACGATCGAGCCAAAAATCACACTTAGAAAACTTCGCGTACAACTTTTCCTTTCTTAGTGTCTCCAATGTCAGACGTAAATGTTCCACGTGTTCTTCTTGAGTTTTGGAATACACCAGAATGTCGTCGATAAACACCACTACGAACTTGTCTAAAAATGGTTTAAACACCCTGTTCATCAAATCCATGAACGCAGCAGGTGCATTGGTTAAACCAAAAGACATCACCAGAAACTCGTAATGTCCATATCGAGTTCTGAATGCCGTTCGTGGTATATCCTCCTTCCTCACTTTCAACTGGTGATACCCACTTCTCAAATCAATTTTCGAAAAGTATTTAGCACCCTTCAACTGGTCAAACAAGTCATCTATTCTTGGCAACGGGTATTTGTTTTTAATAGTGACTTTGTTTAACTCCCTGTAATCAATGCAAAGACGCATTGACCCGTCCTTCTTCTTTACGAATAAAACTGGCGCTCCCCACGGCGATACACTTGGTTAAATATATTTCTTGTCTAGCAGTTCTTGCAACTGTACCATCAGTTCCTTCATTTCTACCGGAGCCATTCTGTACGGAGCCTTTGATATCGGTGCTGTTCCCGGCACTAAGTCGATCACGAATTCAATTTCTCTGTCCGGCGGAAGTCCTGGCAAATCTTCTGGAAACACGTCTTCGAATTCTCTCACTACCGGTATTTCTTCTAATTTCACACCTTTCTTCTGAGGATCGACTATGTAAGCTAAATAGCCCACACAACCTTGACTCAATAACTTCTTGGCCTGCATAGTCGTCAGACATTTCATTTGTCTTGGCGACTTGCTACGATAAAATACTACCTTTGACGGAGTCATAAGGTTTACACACTTCTTTTGGCAGTCAATTACTGCTCCATAATTGAACAACCAATCCATTCCCAAAATTACATCAAATTCTCCGAGTCTAATCGGAATCAAATCTACTAACAAGATATTCCCCTTAATGTTCACCCTACATTTCTTGTAAACGAACCTAACAGGGATTATTTCCTTATTCGCAATTTCTATGTTCAAAGGAAAATTCAGTTCTTCTCTAGGCAATTCTAACCTCTTAGCAAATTCATCAGATATAAACGAGCAAGTAGCACCCGAATCAAATAATACATATGCATCAATATCATTGATTGGGATAATACCTGACACCACATCCTTTGATTGCACAGCATCTTGCACAGTCATGTTGAAGGTTCTGGCTGTGGGTTTGTTTGATGCTGCAGGTCCTGTAATAGCCCACGTACCTCCATTGTTACCTCCTCCATTGTTTCTGGTTGTCACTCCCTCCTTCTTCTTAGGACATTCACGAGCAAAGTGATCCTTAGATCCGCATGTGAAGCACACATTCTTTTTTGATTGAGTGCAATTTGGGGCGATGTGACCCTCCTGGCTACATTTGTAGCAAACTCGTTTCCCCATCAAACACGCTCCCTTGTGAAACTTCCCACATGTCGCACATGCTTCAAACTTCTTATTCTGCTGGTTACCCTGCTGGTTTCCAGTACCCATACTTCCATTCCACTTTCTCTTCAAGTTGTTGTTGTTGTTGTTGTTGTTTCCACCGCTACCACCTCCACTCTTCATCTCATTTTCATTCTTCTTCTTCTTTTGTTCCTGGTTGAATTTTGTTACCGCCTCGCCTTCGGCGAGTACTGCTTTCTCCATTACTGCTGCAAATGTCTTCAACTGGAACAGGGAAACCCTACTGTACAGCCAGGGCTTCAGTCCCTGTTCAAACCTCTTCGCCTTGCGTTCGTCTGTGCTAACCTGATATGGCGCAAACCTCGCCAATTCGTTGAATTTTGCGGCATACTCGGATACCGACATCGTCCCTTGCTTCAGCTCCAGAAACTGTACTTCTAGCTGACTCTTTGAACTCTCCGGGAAATAGGTCTCGAAGAACAACTCCTTAAACCTATCCCAGGTCATCACTCCTGGCCCTTCACGAGTTTTATTGGCCTGCCACCAATAACTAGCTTCTGCTTTCAACATGAAAGTTGCGAAAGCCGTCTTCTGGTCATCCCCTACCCTAGCGACATCGAACACCTTCTCTATCTCCATAATCCAGGTTTGAGCTTCAACTGGATTCATGGACCCACGGAATTCAGGTGGTCCAACCGCCTTAAACTCCTTAAACGTTGTACTATGGTTTTGAGGTTGATTCTGCAACGCTCCTGTCAATAGTGTCACTAGTTGTTGAACGGGATTCGCATCAACATTGTCGTTAGCTTCTTCGGTGGTTCTCTGTCGTGTTGGTTGACGTCTGGGAGGCATTTTCTGTTTAAAATAAAACATCTATTAGACCATTACTCAACTTCTTTAAGTATTTCTAATTAACTTGCCTCTACAAAAGAAATAATCACATAGCACATAACACTTTGAATAAAATAATAACTTTTATTTATTCATAAACTTTTTTTGAAAACATAACACAATAGCATCTCTGCTATCTACATCCTTTCCTGAACTACAAAAGTTTCAGGACAACACCATTATTATCATATCCCATGGTTACTTAACACTAGGGATTTACACATTATTTAATACATATTACGTGCATTACAGGCACACTTTCTACGATGATCTATTAAGATACTTCTTAGCCCTATCACGTTCTTCCTCCATGACTCGAAACATCGTTCTTCGATCTAACACAAATGATGGCAGCGTCTCGAACTGAATCGGATATCCCATAACTCGATCTTGAGCTCGATTAATTGCGGTGTCGAATACTTTGACCATTTCTTCTATCTTCATCCTTTTTGCCTGTGAGCTCCTTACTGCTCTTCCAGTTCGTTGATAAGCTTCCTCGTATGCATCTTCAGCTCTTGCCCTCTTAGCCGCTTCTTCTCTCAGCCTGCTCTTCAGTTCAACAACCATCTCGATCAATTGTTCATTCTCTCCTTCAGTCTGTGTTAGTTTCTCTTCGGCGTTTGTCAGTCGTTCATCACGATCCTGGATCTCGCCGTCTTTTTGTGTAATTGTAGTCTGTTGTTCAGCTACTATCTCCTGCAACTCCTCCACTGTATCTTGTAGTTTCACGTTAAGGTCGTGCACTTCATCATATACACGGCCAGCTATCGAGTTAAGCGGAATCCTTTCCTCCTCATCCTCGTCATCCTCATCCTCCTGCGGTAACTCAATGGGATCCTCCTCGTCTGTCTCCACATCATCATCCTCATCCTCAACTACTGTGACCAACGGGGCTGACTCCCGTGGCAATAGTTGTTCCCAAACTACCTGAACATCGCGAGGTTCCTCCTCTATAGGCATTTGAGGTCCCTCCTCCCTAGCCTGACTGGACTCTCCAACATTAGTCATCCTGACAACAAAGTTTTAAAGTTTTAATTAATAATCATTACTATTCGACACTCACGAGTACATAAACATAAACACATAAGCACATAAGTGTTTTATTACTTCTTTCTTAAAACTCGATAAGAGTTAACTCCACTATCTTTTCAAAAGGTTACTTCCTAAGGCTTTTCCCCCACCTAAGGTTCATAACCTAAGGCTTTGATACCAACTTGTGACACCCCCAAATCCCGGTACTTCATTACCTCAAGATTTGGTGTTCACGTAATCAAAACATTCATTTCTAACTACCCAATCATAATAGAATTGAATAATAAAAGAAAACCTTCCCATACAGGATTAAACTTAAATAAAAAAAAATCTCCCAGGTTATCCAACCTTTAACAACAATCATTCAAATGCGAAAAATTAAATAACTTCATTACAATCTTTAAATCAAATTCTGAAAGTAAACTATCAAAACTATTACAAGTCTTCAGTATTTATTCATCTTTCCTTTTCCCTTACTGGTGCTAGGTACGTCGCCCATTTCAACTTTAGCTGTAAGAAATTTTACAGGCAAGAGTGAGCAAACAAGGCCCACTTGAGATAACAATAAGTAAATCTTTAAACTTTCACATCAATTGCCAATATTAGGCCCAATAGAACTGAACAATATATTCTATTAACTTTCTGAAAATTATAACATTCACTGAGGGTCTAATGACCACGAATCATGTCCACAGTTATAAGTAATCTTTCAACTTTAACTTTAACAGTCATAAGACTATAAGGACTCCACGTACTTAGGGGGATCAACCCTTCGTACAATGTATTGTGCACAACCATTTTAACGCTAAGCGTAAACCTCTATTAAAAGAGTTGTTCATCTCAGTATTTAGAATACAAGTCCGCACCAAAGTAAGTTTGGTTTGGATAAGCTTTCAAGGTAATTTGGAGTTCAACGGACATCAACTAAGGATTAGTTGAATACAAGATAGTAACACTATGTTATTGAATGATCATACTGAATAAACATTTCGTTCTAAGTTCATGCTTTAGGAATAATCTAATAGCATAACAATTGAATAATTTATCATACCTTGCTTTGAACAACATTAAGCTAAGGTTACATCTTAGAATTTAATATCAAGCATGCACAACAAATAATAACTTGAACGATAAACTAAAGGTACTTGCATGCTAATATAACAAGTTTAGAGTTAAGAAAACTTGCACAATTATAAAAGTAGAGTTAGAGAACTTGCATAAGTGTAACATAACAGTGAAAAGTAACCTTGCTGAATAATAAAGTAGCAAAGGTTAGGGAACTTGCCTCCTGTGTAGGTTAAACAATTACTATTCACGTTCACCCCAAGTCCTACACATACCATATGCATTGACAATACACATTAGTTACACTAACATTACCTTTATGAGTTCCTTTATTACTCTTAGTATAGCTACTAACTAAGTTTAAGTTTAAACAACAACACATCTTTCATGAATATTACTTTTTAGCTTTATTACAACTACTTAAATGATCATGCCATTGCACCACGTGTACATTAACAACTTGATACAGCATCCTAATACATGTCCAACATGTTATCATTATGTTATACTAATACCCAAAGGGTTGCACTTGCATTCGTGCATTCCGACGCCCTCCGATTGGCTCCAAATACACAACAGTCCTAAAGATGGCCATTTTGACTACTGTTACAGACCTCAAATTAAAAAACTTAAAGAATGAAAGTTGTAGGTCTACTCGTCCTCTTTCCGAATCATCTTGAATTACCTCAATCGGAGTTCGTATGAAACAGTTATGGCCGTTTTACTACAGGAGGTCAAAACTGCCCAACTAGGCCACTTTTCGGCGCCGGGGCGCGGAACAGTGGCGCTGGGGCGCGAGCTACGGCGCTGGGGCGCGAGCTTCAGCACTGGGGCGCGAGCTACTGGCCCATTTTGGCGCTGGGGCGCGAAATTTGGCGCCAGGGCGCGAAATTTGGCGCTGGGGCGTGAATTTTGACGCTGGGGCGCCGAAACTCACAGAAACCAACCACGAAGAACAGAACAACTAAATTTTCTGTCCATAACTTCAATTCCAACACTAATTGACATGAATAACTAATGCAAATTACACATAAACTTCACCAAGCATACAAATACTAAATTAACACAACTTAAACCATAATTTTAGAAAAATTAAATACTAGAATAACATATTTTAAAACCCAAAAACTCCATTTTTGATATTTCTTAACACAGTGAATACTGTAATCATAATGATACACCAATTTGATTCTTTTGAACTAAGTTCTCTGTAATTCTTAACAAACTAACTAATATAGTCACAGTTCAATTTCACACACTAAATTGATCATCATAATTGTTATTTACATAAGCTACATAAGAAATACATATACTGACATTATTTCTTCCTACTGTCAAACGAATTTATCATGCAATTCTCGTTTAAGCACTACCTCTAATCATCATAAACTCATATAATCACAAGTAACCCATTGTATAACAACAATTCAACAAATTTGAAATTACAGAGTATATCAAATTTTGTCGTAGGCTCATATATGCATATTCATATAATTAGGGAAAATACCTTCAATTAGCGTAATAATTCCTTGCAAACACCACTGAATTAGCTTTGAAATCCTTGCTAACCTCTGAGAATTGCAACTTCACAGACCATTTTCTCCTCTCAAATTCTCTAAAACTTTTCTTTTTCTCCTTTTAGCAGACAACTCTAAGGTAAAACTGATAGCTAAGCCACAAAACAGTATACGTATACTCAAAAATAAAAGTAACGCACGCTCTATTTTTCAAACGTTTGGAAACTGACGACTGTATTAAATATACCAATAAGTTTATCAGTTACCAAAAATATATTTATATATATATATATATTATTTATATTTTATTTATTAAATTAATAATTTAAATTCAAAAAAATCCAAGGCCATAGGCTTTGTTTGACAAATCCCTTTAAAATTTAAATGATTAATATACTTACACCTTGTTTGGAAAAAAAACTAAATTAAAATTACTTTAATTTATTTTAATAACTCTTTATAACATAGTTATTTGTTACACTTTATTTAATAACAATTTATTAAATAAATTACTTAATCACATAATTCAATCCACATAACACATTAATTATTTAACAAATAAATAATTAACTAATCACATTAATTATTTAACAAATAAATAATTAACTAAATAAACTCAATCAAATTGAACAATTACTTATTCAATAATAAACATATCCAATAAATATTTATATAAATTAATAAATATTTATAACTTACATTTAAAAAATATGGAATGTTACATAGACAACCGGTCTTTGGAACTACCGTTAATTTACCTTGGAGTGCCATTAGTTGATATCTGATTCTGGAGAGGATTGCTAAGAGATTATTTTTTGTTACTAAATTATGCTAAGAGATTTAACGGTGGAAAGGAACATTCTTTTTCTTTAGGAGGTGAACCACAATTTCCAAGCACATTCCAATCTACTATATGTCTCTTTTAAAGCTACCTGTTGGATTTGCTACTTCTGTTTAGATTGTTATGAATCAGTTTATTTGGGCAAGGTTAATGTAGGAATAATGTTACCCGGATCACGATTCGATGCAATATATGGAATGAAAATGGGAACGGAAAATATGTCATTCCATGGTACACGTACGATAGGGATAGTTTTCTTCGGGTCATTTAGTTGGTACGAAATACGTTTATCCTAAACATGGTATGCTAAGGTAACTTTCTTAAAAGACAGTTAAATTTGGTTAAGTTTGTGTCGCAACATACACATTTTTAAGAGGCTACACCTGTCAGCCCTTATGGTCACCCACAAGGCTCTAACTTGGTGACATTAGATGACATTTTTTAGAGTATTCTTATAAATAATATTGGTGTTTCCGGTAGAGCGTTCTAGTATGTGATAACTAATATCCTAGATATTTTGGGGAATGTTGTAGATAGGTGATCTCCACCTTTATTAGATTTGATCTTGGTCATTGTTTGTCAGACCTAATGACTAAATAAAGAAGTCATTCATTTGCAAAATCATAAATATAGTTGTAATCATTCTTGTGCTATAGAAGTTTATGGTGTCTTGTTACTAAATAGGAAAAGAAATATTGAATCGTAAATGTTTCGGAACAAAAGTGTTCCATGTTTTGGAACGTTCTTACTAAAATGCAATCAGCGTTTTCTAGTAACACTAAGTAGAAATAGAAGAATCCCAAGTTCTTTTGGGATCAAATTAGTTTCTATCAGAAGGAAGAGTGTTTAGATCTAGGAAATCTTGTGGAAGCTTCCCTTTTTAGGTAAATGGTTGTGACAGTTCTTTTTGATACCTCATCTTTGACATAATGTTAGCCCTAAAAAATTTATTTTATCAGAATTTAGTGTTTTCTCTTTTTCCTTTGATGTCCTTAATGGTTGGGGACATGGCCATCACATGTTTGTGAGAATAGTTTTGATGGTGTTTCTCTAGTTACAATATTTACAATATTGTTCTAATTCGCTCTCATTTTGTTTCATTCATTTGCACAGGAGACTGTCCTCAAATAATTATTTTTAGATAATTAAATGATTTTGAGCTAATGATTTAGTTTCTCTCTTAGGATTTCTCTGCCAAGTTCCTTTTTCTCCCACATAGATAGGAGATTCTGGTAATAGGATTCTTCCTTTTCCAACTTTTTTTTCTTTTGTAGACGATTTTGAAATGAATTTTTCTGAACTTCTTACATTTGCAAGGCCAAGGCTCCCTCGAAAATTAAGACGTTTGTTTGGTCGGCAGTTATGAATTATTTTAATAATATTGATTTGTTGTCCATAAAAATGCTTGTGTTCTGGTATGTGTTTCATGAGCAAGCAAAATTTAGACTGTCGTGATCATCTTCTTTTATTTTTTCGGGTGCTAGATCGTGAAGGTTATGGAATTTCTTATTGAGACTTTTGAGGCGACTTGAATGTCTCCTTACTTATGGGAGAGTTATCTTCGGGTAATATTTTGGAGTTTTGGGAGGCACAGGGATGTCAAGGTTCTTTGGAGGTGTTCTTAGTTTGCTATTTTTTGGGTAATGGACTAACATAAATAATGAAATTTTTACTAATATCCGTCTGTCTCTTCATCTTTTTGGGATAGGGTTTCATTTCTA
Source organism: Panax notoginseng (assembly GCA_016801055.1). Taxonomy (NCBI): domain Eukaryota; kingdom Viridiplantae; phylum Streptophyta; class Magnoliopsida; order Apiales; family Araliaceae; genus Panax; species Panax notoginseng. Next base: position 58,810,277 of record CM029020.1, on the reverse strand, counting down.
GTATCGTGTGGGCTTGCTCTTAGAGGAGTTACTATTTCAGATGTCCACAGAATTAGCAGGCAGTATTTCATTAATTTTTATTTATATTCCCATTTGTGTGCTTAATTAGTTTTTATTTATTTTTCCACTTGTATGTTTTTGGGGGACTTCTTGTCCTCCCCTTCTTTTCCCATTAGTATTTTCTCTGGAAGACTCCTCATCCTCCCTTTTTGTACTTCCTCTTCTATCGTATAAAACTTCTTTTATTAATTTTAAAAATATATATATAAAAAAAACTGATCTGATCAAGTAAAATTGAACTTCCTAAAAAATTTCACTCCCCCTTTAGCACCTGAACATTGTTTTAGAAACTTCATTCAGCATCTTCACAATCACTTTAATAATAAAATTTCAAACTGCCTAATTAAACTGGTTTTGAATTTTAGCTGAAGTATTCCTGCCTGATTTTTCTCAAACTAATTCCAAATATTTTTACATCATTAGTTTGTCACTGTATTGATTGATGTTCAATATGAAGGCAGCATCTGACTGACCATGCTGCAATTCTGTTGGATATATCCAGAGAATGAAAACTGTCCTGCCTCCTCCACCTGCAGCGACATGTATTGCTTTCTACCCCCTTGACAATAATATAGTTGCAATTGGGATGGAGGATTCTACAATAATTATTTATCATTTCCGTTTGAATGAGGTATCATACATGTTTTGCTTATGCACAAATTCTTAAAATGATACCACATATTTGAGAAACTCGTGTCATGTTGGTGTTTCGCTTTGTTAATGCAGATTATAAGTAAACTTAGGGGTCACACCAAAAGAATAACTGGACTTGCCTTCTCTAGTGCAGTGAATATACTTGTCTCTTCTGGAGCTGATGCTCAGGTTAGCGTGTTATTTTTGCATTGTGAATGCAGTGAAATATTTTACTACCTCCGTTCCACAAAAAGAGCTCCATTTGCAAAATTTACAAACTTCAAGTATATATTCTTCTTCCATGTTTATCCTCAATATAACGAGTGTTTAGTTTAGCAGTGGTTGGATGGTAATAAATGTGTTCTTATAATTGAGGGTAGACCTGGCAATATAAGTAGTTAACTGTTGGGTCAAATCATATTAACTGGAACCAAATGGGTCGGTTAACCATTTTTATTTATTCAGGTCGGTTATGGTTTGGACCCATATTTATTCAGGTCGGTTATGGTTCTGAACCATTTAACCATTTTTCGACCCATATTTATATAACACTTTTTAATTTAAATTGTGGACTTTATTTTCTAATTTATTTCTCTCGTTGAGTGTTATACTATTATACTGTTATACAATAATACACCCCACTACCCCACCCCCATCCCACCACAACCCACCCCCCCCAACCCAACCCAACCTCAACCTCAACCTCAACCTAACACCCACCCCCACCCCCACCTCACTCATCACTCCACCTCACCCTACCCACCTACCCTACCTTACCTACCTACCCTACTTTACCTACCCTACCCTATCCTACCTACCCTACCCACCCTATCCTACCCACGCACCCTACCCTATTCTACCTACCCTATCCACCCTACCCCACCCGACCCAACCTACCCTTATCCTACCCACCCTACGCACCCTATCCTACCCACCCACCCTACCCACCTACCCTATCCACCTACCCTACCCACCCACCCTACCCTACTCTATCCACCCTACCCTATCCACCCTACCCACCCTACTCACCCACCCTACACACCCACCTACCCTACGCTACTCACCCTACCCACCCTACTCATCCACCCCACCCACCCTACCCTACCCACCCACCTTACACACCCACCTACCTTACCCACCCACCCTACCCTACCCACCCCACCCAACATACCCTACCCACCCTACCCACCCTACCCTATCCTATCCACCCTACCCTCCCACCCTACCCACCCTATCCACCCTATCCACCCTACCCTACCCACCCACCCTACTCACCCACCCTACACACCCACCTACCCTACCCTACTCACCCTACCCACCCACCCTACCCTACCCTATTCACCCTACCCACCCCACCCTACCCACCCTACCCACGCACCCTACACACCCACCTACCCTACCCTACCCACCCCACTCACCCTACCCTACCCACCCTACCCTACCCTACCCACTCACCTACCCTACCCTACCTACCCACCCACCCACCCTACCACCCTACCCACTCACTCTACCCACCCATCCACCCTATCCACTCACTCTACCCACCCACCCTACCCTATCCACCCACCCACCTTACCCCCTCCCCCACCCCCACCCCACGCCCACCCCCATCCCCACCCCACGCCCACCCCCACCCCCACCCCCTACCCCACCCCCACTAAAAAAAATAATATTATGTGATTATATAAAAAAATAATATTATGTAAAAAATAATAATAATACCCCACCCCACCCTACCCCACTCCACTCCCTACCTCACCCACCCGACCCACGAAAAAAAATAATATTTTGTTACTGTTTTCACTCCTCTTTACTTATGATAGATTATATAATAAAATTATCTCAAGCAAAAATTATAATTAAATACTATTATATTTTAGTTATTTATTTATGATACAATCACAATATAAAAAATATATAATATTATAACAACTAATACAAATAAATATTTACATGAAACATCTTAAAATGGTTAATATGGTTAATATGGTTTTTAACCATAACCATATGGTTCCAACCCACATTATCCATATTAAAGTGGTTAATATGGTTTTAGTTTTTAAATGGTTGGTTAACCATATTTTAAAAACCAAAACCAACCCATAACCATATTTTGCCAGGTCTAATTGAGGGCATTATGTCATTTTATGCTATCATTGATTAAATTGTGAAACAACAATTTTTTATTATTTTTTTGCAAATGGAACTCTTTTACTGGAAATGGTGGGAATTTATTTATTTTTAACTTGTGCCAATTCAAAAAATATATGTATTTCCTTGGTATTAATAATTTTTCCTCCTACCTCTCTAGATTGTTGTATGGGATACTACTGAATGGGAGAAGAAGCAAAGCAGAATATTGCATATTCATATGACGCCATTGCCACAATTAGAGATCCATGTGCAATTCCACCATGATCAAAAGCATTTTCTTGTAGTGCATGCAACTCAGCTTGCTATATATGAAACAACAAAACTTCAACCTGTGGAGCAGGTACACACATGTACTTGCACTAATGTGGATTGATTTCTTGTTACAAATCATATAAACAAAATTGTTTTAACTTTCCTATCAGTGGGTTGTTGGGGATTTCTCGACACAGATCTCTCATGCAACATTGTCATGTGATGGCAAGTTAATATATGTCTGCTTTCAAGATGGAACTCTCTTGATATTCAATGCTTTGAATTTTCATTTACAAAGGGAGATTACTCCCTCTGCTTACCTTCCATCCGACATCAGGTACTCTCTCACTTTTACTTGAATTTGATAAGAATAAAACCTATATGCATCATAAATGCTTTCATGGATGCACTTCAATTAGCTTTTTATATTTTTCATCATCTCGGTGACAAATGGTTATTAATCTCGGTCATTACCAATTCTTTCTTGTTACCATTTAGTGACAACTTTTTCTCCGTTTTGATCCTTACGCGATCTTAAATGGAGTGGTATTTCCACAAGTTGAAAGTGGGGCGGGTTCCTCTCACATGAGAGGGGGGTGGGTTTAATGAGGAAGACATGATTTTTTTACAATGTGGTTAAAATTATTGTGAGGCTATAAATAATTTGGTGGAGTTTGGGGGCACTCTATCGCAGGTCACAAATACGAAGATGACAAACACGAGTATGAGTTACGATATTGAGCCATTTGATAGGAAGTCAAATCTTAGTATTTGACAAATTTTAGTATTTGGCAGATTATTGTCAAAGATGTATTGGTTCAACAAGGACTGGTAAAGGCACTTGAAGGGAAGGAGATGAAACCAATGACTATGACAAATGAAAAATGAACCGATCTTGAAGCAAAGGTCGTGACAACAATCAAATTGAGTTTGGCGCCACAGATCAAATATCAGGTTTTGACAAAAATCTCTCCGAAGGAATTGTGGGAGAAACTAGAGAAAGTTTACAAGTTATCGGTTATATTTCAAGAAGGAATTGTACCGACTTCGGATGGAAGAAGGTTCTGATTTGGCCAATCATATTAATGAGTTTAATAGATTAGTGATTCAGCTGACCAATATAGATGTGAAGCTATAGAGGAAGAAGATAAAGCTATATTTCTTGTTGTCTCTCTACTAGATTCATTCTCAACCCTCCGAACTACTCTTCTTGTAGGGGAAGGAAAAACTTGTAGTTGACGATGTGATGTCAGCAATCCTGGACTAAGATAAGTTCAAGGGCACTACTTTCAAAGAAAGTTTTCTTGTATCTTCAGATGGACGTGGCAGGAGTTCTAATCAGAAGAAGAATTCTAGTAAAGAATGAGGAAGATCTTAGTCGAGATCAAGAAAGAAGGAAAAATCACAGGTCGAGTGTTATCACTGTCACCATAAAGGCTACTACAAAAAATCAATGTCCATTATACAAGGAGAATAAGAAAAAAGGTAAGCAGATTGAAAATTCTGTTAATGTTGATGAGCAAGTAGATGTTTACAGCGACGAAGAATTGTACACAGTAACAAAAAATGAAGTTTCACAGGGTAATCTCTTATCTGTTAGAGACAGTAGTAGCCTAATAGAGTGTTAATTAGATTCCAAATTGTTTTTTTTTTCATATGTCCCCTCACAAGATTGGTTTGATACTTTACACTCTACAACGGTGGTACAATGCTGTTGGGTAACAATGCAATCTGCAAAGTTATTGGGAAAGCGACCATCAAAGTTAAAATGTTTGACGGAGTTGTCAGAACATTACACGATGTATGGTATATTCCAGAATTGAATAAAAGCTTGCTATCGGTTGGAGTACTCGACTCTGGATTGTAGTATCTCAGTCAGAGACGGTGTCATGAAAATTACCAAGGATTCAATGGTAATTATGAAAGCACAGAAAAGGAACACTCTCTACAAGTTGATAGGGGACACAATTGTTTGTGGACCCAGAATTTTGCATGATTTTACGATTTTTTTATTATTTTTTATTATTTAATGTTGATAATTATTTTGAGCTTTGCGGGATATGAATTAAATAGGCTAGTCAATTTATTGACTAAGCAGTGTAAATAAGGTAATAAAGAATACCTGATCGAAATCTTATTATGACTTTGGTTAGTAATACAGTTATTATTATAATTGTATTCTGGAATATGTGGTTAAGGGTAAGTACTGATCCGATAAGGTGTAATATTACTAAACCCTAATGATCAGTTAGAAAATCCTAATGTTAAATAGGAAATCCTAATTCTAGATCTGGTAATCCTAAACCCTGATAACAAACCCTAATCTTAATTAGGGTTATAAATAAGAAGTAATGACTTAATATACTGAATATTATGTATTTAATACTATGTATGATATGTAGGATTAAGTATGAAAATTTTATCAGGAAAAGAAGTTGAGGATTAGAAACCCTAATACTGATTAACAAACCCTAAGGTTTTAATATTTAAGGGAAGTATGTGAAAAGACCAAAATAACCTTAGAGATAATCGAGAAATTACAAAATTACCCTTAGTAAGGGTAAAAAGACCAAAATGCCCTTGAACTTATCTTTTAACAAAAGATATATACAAATCTTGGTGACTCATCACCCAAGATTTCCCGTGTGTATAAATCCACCCCACAAGTGACCAATTTACCCTCAAAGTTAATTAGAAAATTACGAAAAATACCATTAGTATAGAGGAAATTACCAAATTATCCTTTCTCTTCCAATTTTTGATGATAAGATAAAATATATAACTCATCACTTGGGGGATTTGCCACGTGTTAAAATAGCCACCACCAGCTACAATATGACACCTAACAACAATTGGATGCATTGAATCAAGCTTGGGATGGATTAAAGTCCCTTTTAATCCTTACTTTAAATATCTATGTCTAGATATACTTCTCCTCTCTGAGATCACAAATTCTATACCTCAAATATCTCATATTTTAGTCCTTAATCAGCCCATAGCAAGCTTAGATCAGAATCATAGAGAAGAATTTCAAGATTTGCTTAAAAGGTAAGAAACCCTAATTTTGTTCTAGATCTTTAAAGCTTCGGTTGATGTTATGTTTTAGTGTTTAGAGATGTTAAATAACTTATTAATTAGTGATCTGGGTTGCTCAAACATGAATCCATAACTGTTAAATACATAAAAATAAAGATTTGAGAAAGCAGTCAAGAGCCCTAAAATTGTGTATGACAGTCGAATGTCAGGCCTCTTAGATCCGAATATGTTAGTTGTTTAGACTGTTAAGTGTATTGTTGATATACTATGACATGAGGTTAGTATTATAGAAGTAAAATCAGAGCCAAATCATGTAAGGATTGTAAGTTATTTAAGGTCAAAACCCGTTGACCAGTCACGAAATTTTTTCTGGAAAACCCAGAACATCAAGAACAGTGTCTGACAAGTTATTTAACCCCCTTAGATCTTTCAACTGTGGTAGTTATAGGACCCCTAAGTGTAACTCTTGTGTGTACTGACATATGGACTACATGTCCATGACAATCAACTGGCCATTACATCAACTGAGTGAAAGATATGAGTGCTCAAAAGTTTGACCTCGAAACTGGAAACCCAGTTTTCTGGATAACCCATAAAATCTTAAAACCGTGCCTGACAGCCAATTTGACTAGCTTAGATTTAGATCCTCTGATATTGCTATGACACTTTAAGTGTTGTATTGTTATAGTATGACACATATACTATACGATTGTTATACTATAACACTTACCTAATACTTAGAATCCAAGATATTAGGCTTTGAAATAGGGTGTAGGACCCTGACCGAGTTTTTGGGTTACCCAGAAACTCAAGATCAGGCCTTGAGAGGTAGTTTGACCACCTATAACTTGCTGATGTGATGAAATTAGATCAACCACTTGCTTTATGTCTAGAGTACTACATCAGTACTACATCCTTGAACCACTTTCATGACCAAGAACGTGTTCAGTTAAGAATTAAAACAAGTCAAACTCACTACCTAGGCGTTGACTTCAGTGTTCTTCAATTGTTAAAGAACACCAATAGCAACGGTTTCTGTCACTATAGGGTCTTTTAGCGACAATTTGGTTTAAAAATAATAAAAATAATAGAAATAAATACTAAATTATTATTATTAATTAATAATTAATTTTTAAATACATTTTTAGTTATAATAAATAATTTTTAATATTTTTACATAAAATTTCATTAATAATTAATTTATATGATGATAAAATTAGTTAATAATTTTATTAAATAAACTAGTTAAAAATGATATTAATCATAATACATGATAATAAATTATTAAAAATTAACATTAATGATTTAAAAATCATTATCATTAATAATAAATTATTTAAAAATAATATTGATGATTTAATAATTATTATGAATGATTTGTAAAAATTATTTTAATAAATTAGATAATAATAATAAATCATTTTAAATAATAATAAATTATTTAAAAATGAAACTAATGATTCAAAAAAATCATTATCATTAATAGTAAATTATTTGAAAATAATATTGATGGTTTAGAAATCATTATGAATGATTATTAATTACTTAAAAATAAAATTAATGATTTTAAAATTATTTTGATTAATAATAAATTAGTTAAAATTAATATTAATCATTGAGAAATTGTTTTAAGCTTCTAGAAATTATTATAAATAATATTTAAGCTCTTAAACAAAGTTTACTCGAGAAATAAATCAATAATTATCCGATCAAGCTATAAAACACCGAATATAAATTAAATACAACTCAGATACTAGTGAATTGATTAGATATTAACTGTTATTGTTTCTAATTACAACAATGAACATATTTAGGTTGCGTAGACAGTTTCGAATATTATAAATTAGCTGATCGTCGAACAAGCAAGTTTTTCTGCACTTTGTGCAAACTTTATATTTCTAATGCAAGTTTTCTAGCTTCATTTAATTTATTTATTAAATGTAAGTTTTCTATTTCTCAGATATGATCTTGTGATATACAGTGTTCATGATTTTTGTTGTTAAAAAGGTTATGATTTATTGTTCAAACATAACCAAGACATATGAGCTATTGTTTGTGTAAAAATGCGTTTGATTTGATATCAAAGCATAAATTGTGAGAAACCAATGTTGTTCGGTACAAACATATATACTGACACTATTATGACCGACAATAACAGGTTGACCGAGTTCTATGTACCGACATTTATAGCAATGACCGAGGGTTATTTAGATAGGATGATATGCATACTCCTAGGTTGTTTGGTTGAGCGGATCAACTCGGGTTTCTAAGTTTATAGGACTGACAGAAACTCGTAACGTGCGGGGTTTGGCAGATAAACCTTAGTATATATATGTGGAAAAACTCTGAACTTTATGTTCATTCAATCCAAATTTGGTGTGGGTATAATATTGTTACTTGTTCAAAATTTGCTGAGCTTTCTGTAGTTCATCCTTGCAACTATTTTTCATTTGTAGATAGAAATGATGTATCCAGTAGTTCTAGTATCTGTGGATAGAAAGGCTTAAGACACGGTTATCCTTTTTCAGGACTATAATGTAATAGTGGGAGCTGTCGTTTACACTCCTAAATTAACCTCACTTTCACTTTACAAATTCAAACAATTAGCACAGTAGTAAGCAAGGATCGATCCCACAGAGAGTGATTTGTTTTATATTTATCCTATGATTTCTAATGAAAAGGGAATTTTTAATTAATTAACAAGAATAAACTAATAAGAATAAACAATGAATAAAAAGCTTCAATTCTTCAGTTCAGTATCACCTTTTTACAATAATAGATTAATCAAGTGTAACATTATTTACCTTTCAATGAAACTAATAGCCCTAGGTAACAACAAGCTCTGCTACCCGAAACTCCCCTTAGATTGTCACTCAATTAAACAAACTCTTCACAAGATTCTAACAATTATATAACCTAGAACAAGCTCTCTAGATTTAATATAATAGCAGCATTAAGAACTAGGGAATTAGACTATTCCAAGCAACAAACACATAAGCTCGGATTGTTTAACTTGTCTTCTGATAATCATAACAATACTCAAAAGTTTGTCCACAATCATGTATTACTAATTACTACTTGTGATTAGGATTAATATCAAGTACACGTAAAATTATTCCTTGATCTATCATATGATATTCGTTAACCAACTGAATCCTGTAGAAATCAAATCAGTTAAGCCAAATATCATTTAGAAATTAAATCATATTTTCAAGAATGAATTTCATGTGAGAAGAAATAAATAACGAATACTCAATTAACCATTAATTATAAATAAGGTTCAACATCCCTTAGAAGTGAATAAAAAGAACTTAGCTCATGTCTTCAATCCTCCAATGTTGTAGATGAGATAATGTAGTAGATGACTGAATGAATAAAATCCTGACTACCATCCTCTATTTATAGTGCTAGACAAAGTCTTAAATCCTATGGGAAGTAGAAATCTAAATACTAAAAGGAATTACAAATCATAATTAGTTTCCATAAAGAAATAGAATCTAATTAGGAAATAAATCTTAGTATAAAGTAAATCCTAAAGCTAATAGAAATAATAATCCCATTCCATGTTGAAATCTTCCAAAATCTGCATTTAGAAACTTTTCAAAAATCCAAGATTTTCCAATTTTCGCGCTCAAATTCGCTGGGGCGAATTTCCATTTTTTGATGCGACGTCCTTTGGTAAAGCGACAATAACTTTTGATCCAGAAGGAGTTACGGGGCCTGCTACCTATCAGAACGAAGATATCGACGAGATCTACAACTTTCATACTTTGAGATTTGACAGATTTTGGTTGCATCAAGGTCGAAATCGAGCTCCAAGTGACTGCTGTGCAAATTCCAACTTCCAAACTTTGAGGTTCAACTTTCGTTTGGTAAAAGGATCTTAACTTTTTCATATGAACTCCGATTGGGACGATTCAAGATGTTCCGGAAAGAGCTCTACAAAAAAATCCAAGTCCCAAGCCAAGACCATGCATCCAACTTAATGCTAAAAACCCTGTAATTTTTCCCTTTTTCCTTATTTTAGCTCCAATTCTTCCTGAAATCATTAAACACCTTAATAAGCTCATATACACATGAAACATGCAATAAAACTAAACATAAATGAATCAAAATAAATGAATAATATGCACTCATCAAATTCCCCCACACTTGGCCTTTACACGTCCTCGTGTAAACCAAAAGTTTGATTTCTAGAAAAATTCTATTCAACTATTATGTCAAAAGATTTCAAGATACAAATCATGACTTTTAACACTAAACTCACAGAAATCTAATCAATGCCTCATCAGTTAACTCACAATGAACAACCTTACCATTTCACCAACGAACTTCATTAAACCAACATGTAACCGCAAAAGAAACTTTCCTACAGTCCACATACTTACTCAACTTGGTTATTATGGAACAAAAACTGTGCACACCGACTCACAACCAAGAACAAATTTTCCTTGCTTTTAAATTTTTTCATAGAACCTTTTCTTTAGCACAGATGAATGTATTTTCATACTTTTCTCGTATTTTTTTTTCTTGACATGTGCAATGTCTCCTTTTCTTAGGATTTTTAGAGTTACCCATTAGTGAACTTTCTACCAACGACTCCCAAACTAGATGATCTTAGGGTGCTAGGTGTAGAGATACCCCTAAGGCTTACTTATTCAAGTAACAAACGCCACAACAGTCGCCTAGTCAAGTTGCTTTTATCCATCACACTTTTTAGCGTGAATATCGATGCTTCCCGAGGCTTGAATACCCAGTTATTTCGCACAATGGACATTGAAGCAGATTTTTATTTTATATTTTTTCCTTCTTTTTTTCTTTTGTTTTTCATTCATCATTTTTTCACATGGTTCTGTAACAACATAAGCAAGTTAGACAGTTCTAAGTCATGAAATCAGTGCACATAGACAACTTCACAAATAACTTAGCCAAATAAACATGTTTCTCATATTCAAGTACTCATGTATCACAAATTTAATTTAAATCAATTACTATGGATCATGGCTTAGTCTTCATCATTCATTAACTAATTAAGCATTAAATAGATTCTAAAATTTAGCATTAATTTTTAATTTTTGACTTTAACCTTTTAACACATAGCCAAATAGAATCATGAAACCAAAATTTTTAAAAAAGTTCAAAAGCATCAATATTTCAAATTCCCCATCAAAATAGGACCAATATTCCTACATAAATAAAAACCTAAATCTTCCCCCCACACTCAAATTTTACATTGTCCCCAATGTAAGAAAATCATGCAAAGAAGAAAATACTACTAGCTAACATGCAATAAAAAAACTAAAAAGTGAAGGGATAGAAAAATTAAATCTGAGATCTTGGGTTGCCTCCCAAGCAGATGTCCTTGTTTATTGTCTTTGGCTTGACATCGTCCTTCTCATCCTATGTAATTGGACTTGTGTACTTCAAGTGGACTGGTAACAATTTCAATTCTTCATTAGGAGCATCCTTCAGATCCTGATTTTTCTCCATTCCAGCCCTCAAATCCTCCTTGTATATTTGCTCAAGAGATTCCTGCACTATAGAGTCAATAATATCAATAGCAAAAATAGAATTAACATTACTAAGATACCTCTTAACTTTATATATGTCGAACTGGACATGTGCGCCGTCCAATTCCATGTGTAAGGTCCCATGGTGTTTATCATTGTGTTGTTACTGGTACAAGGAAAGTATTATCATCTATGTCCTCCTTATAGAAATCTGCAGGAATTATTAATTCTTCCATCTCTACCTCTTGTTCATCCTTTTCAGACTTTGAATACCTGATTTCTTCAAATTTAGCAGTTGTCTCGAGCACATCCAAATGGTTTCCACTAGTGAACTCCTTATCATCTTTAAGTTCTTGTTCCCTATTCGCCATTTCTTCAAGGAATTTTTCATTAGACTCTGTATACCACGTTGAATTTTTTCCAACTTTCCAATTCCTTGATAAAACTTGGGGAAAAGGTAGTTTCGATTCATAAGCTTAAAGAGGTAGAAATTTGTGCTCGAGTACATCACTGCTGCCTATTTCACTATTGTCCGACTTGCTTTATATTGACTTTTCTTGCTGCTGATCCTCTGCACCACATCTCAATGTTGTGGCACTTACATTTTCAACAGTTTGAGAAAGTGACCTTGCTACTGTGGTTGCAAGTAGACCAACTTGGTCCCTCAGATCTTGAACAGAAGTTCTTGTCTCCTGCTGGAATTGATGTGTCCGACTCATGAACTGTTGTGTTTGGTTCATGAATGCCTTGAACATATCCTCCATAGATGGCTCAGAATTGACAGGTACTTCTTGGTTTTCTGTGTAGTACTGAGGTTGAGCTTGCTGAAAACCTCGCGTACTCCTTGCAGCCATTTCTCGAACTAAAACAGTTAAATCATAAATCTGCTGCTCCAAGTCTCTCGTGCTTACCCCATTTACGCTTTGTGGTGTGTGATCCATCTTAGTTCCATACTGCTGTGAGTTAGCTGCTATGTTTGCAATTAAGTTCCTTGTAACTTCTGGAGTCTTGTCTACCAATGCTTCTCCACTTGCTGCATCAATCATGCTTCTTTCCATTGGTAGCAACCACTCATAGAAGTACTGGATCAAGTGATGGTCATCAATTCCGTGAGGTAGACAACTGGAACACAACTTCTTGAACCTTTCCCAATACTCATAGAGAGTTTCTCCATTGAATTGCCTAATTCCACATATCTCATTCCTTAGGTGGGCGGCTCTTGATGCAGGGAAGTACCTTTCCAAGAATAGCCTGTGCATATTAGTCCATGATCGTATTGATCCTGAAGGTAGATAGTATAACTAGTCTTTAGCCAAATCTGCTAATGAGAATGGAAAAAATCTAAGCTTGATCTGCTCCTCTGCCACTCCTTGTGCTTTCATCGTGGAACACGCCACATAGAACTCCTTTAGATGTATATATGGATTTTCACCTGTAAGACCACGAAAAGTAGGCAAAAGATGAATTATTCTAGAATTAAGTTCAAAAGCAACATCTAAAGTAGGATACTCAATACAAAATGATGATTGATCAAGATCGAGAGTAGCTAGTTCTTTTAAAGTCCTATTTTTGTTTGGCACCGCCATCTTTTCCTCTTCAAGTGATGGAACAAGAGCTTCTTCTATATCTGCAGTTTTCTCTATCTCTTGAACAAAATTTAAGTCAATAGAGTGAGAGGATTAAGTTATAAAACAAAAACAAAAAGAAAATAATAAAAATAAACGAAAACAAAGAATAAACAAAACAAATAACACTCCCCAGCAACGACGCCAAAATTTGGGAGCTGTCGTTTACACTCCTAAATTAACCTCACTTTCACTTTACAAATTCAAACAATTAGCACAGTAGTAAGAAAGGATCAATCCCACAGAGAGTGATTTGTTTTATATTTATCCTATGATTTCTAATGAAAAGGGGATTTTTAATTAATTAAATAAATTAACAAGAATAAACGAATAAGAATAAACAATGAATAAAAAGTTTTAGTTCTTCAGTTCAGTAGCACCTTTTTACAATAATAGATTAATTAAGTGTAACATTATTTACCCTTCAATGAAACTAATAGCCCTAGGTAACAATAAGCTCTGCTACCCGAAACTCCCCTTAGATTATCACTCAATGAAACAAGCTCTTCACAAGATTCTAACAATTATATAACCTAGAACAAGCTCTCTAGATTTAATATAATAGCAGCATTAAGAACTAGGGAATTAGACTATTCCAAGTAACAAACACATAATCTCAGATTGTTTAACTTGTCTTCTGATAATCATAGCAATACTCAAAAGCTTGTCCACAATCATGTATTACTAATTACTACTTGTGATTAGGAACAATATCACTTACACGTAATATTATTCCTTGATCTAGCATATGATATTCGTTAACCAACTCAATCCTGCAGAAATCAAATCAGTTAAGCCAAATAGCATTTAGAAATTAAATCAGATTATCAAGAATGAATTTCATGTAAGAAGAAATAAATAACGAATACTCAATTAACCATTAATTATAAATAAGGTTCAACATCCCTTAGAACTGAATAAAAAGAACTTAGCTCATGTCTTCAATCCTCCAATGTTGTAGATGAAAGAATGTAGTAGATGATTGAATGAATAAAACCTTGACTATCATCCTCTATTTATAGTGTTAGACAAAGTCCTAAATCCTATGGGAAGTAGAAATTTAAATACTAAAAGGAATTACAAATCATAACTAGTTTCCATAAAGAAATAAAATCTAATTTGGAAATAAATCTTAGTATAAAATAAATCCTAAAGCTAATAGAAATAATAATCCCATTCCATGTTGAAATCTGCCAAAATATGCATTTAGAAACTTTCCAAAAATCCAAGATTTTTCAATTTTCGCGGTCAAATTCGCCGGGGCGAATTTTCATTTTCTACTGCGACGTCCTTTGGTAAAATGACAATAACTTTTGATTCGGAAGGAGTTACGGGGTCTGCTACGTATCAAAAACGAAGATATCGACGAGATCTACAACTTTCATTCTTTGAGATTTGACAGATTCTGGCTGCATCAAGGTCGAAATCGGGCTCCAAGTGACTGCTGTGCAAATTCCAACTTCCAAACTTTGAGGTTCAACTTCAGTCTGGTAAAAAGATCACAACTTTTTCATATGAACTCCGATTGGGACGATTCAAGATGTTCCAGAAAGATAAGGAAGAGCTCTACAATAAAATCCAAGTCCCAAGCCAAGACCATGCATCCAACTTAATGCTAAAAACCCTACAATTTTTCTCTTTTTCCTTATTTCAGCTCCAATTCTTCATGAAATCATTAAACACCTTAATAAGCTTATATACACATGAAACATGCAATAAAACTAAACATAAATGAATCAAAATAAATGAATAATATGCACTCATCAAATAGTAACTACATTTCGAATCTATGTAATTGTATATTAAGTTGTGTAATGTATTATTAGTTTCTAGTGTTTAGTTTTTCATTTCTAAGGGCATTAGAAAAGAGTACATTATTGATATGAACTATACATCTGAATGATAGTATTAACAGACATTGGGAATTCTATGATGCATTGAGGTAGCTCTTCTCAGTTCCAAGAACCCTACCATTAATACTATGAATGTCAGATAAATAGGAATTATTGATATGAAAGAAATATCTATAAGATACTAAACCTGTACATCCAAGTGAGGGTACTCAATTACAATAATTGTTCTGACGAGAACTACTATCTGCTATGGGTACTGTGAATCTTGAATTTATAAGAATTATTATATCATGGAATATTTACGTGAGCACCAAATCTGCTACAGGAAATGTAGAGAATTTGGGGGCGTCACAATTATGACATATGCGACTTGGTCACTTGAGTGAAGGTGGAATGAAAGAACTAAACAAAAGGCAGTTGTTAAAATGTGTCAAAACGTGCAACTTGGAATTTTACAAGTTTTGTGTGTACGGGAAACAACAAAGAGTTAGCTTCAAGGCTCCTATGGATGTACTTGATTATGTACATTTAGATGTGTGAGACTCGATTAGGCATACCTCAATGGGTGGTGCCCATTATTTTGTCAGCTTCATAGATGACTATTCAAGAAAGGTGCGAGTGTATTTTATAAAATAGAAGTCCGAGATTTTCAGAATCTTTAAGTAGTGGAAATCTTAAGTGGAAAATCAAACTGGAAAGAAGCTGAAGTATTTCAGATCAGATAATGACATGGAATACAAGGATAAGTCATTCCTACAGTTTTGCAAGGATGAAGGTATTACCAGACACTTCTCAGTTAAAAGAACTTCAAAGCAGAATGGGGTTGCAGAGAGAATGAATAGAACTTTGTTTGAATGTGTTAGATGTATGAGAATGAACGTATGCTTGCCCAAGAGTTTCTAGGCCGAGGAAGTCAACACAGTCTGTTATTTAATAAATCGATCTCCTTCAGCTGGAATTTATTACTAAATTCCTGAGAACTTATGGTCTGAAAAACAAATTGATTTTTCTGTAATGAAAATCTTTGGTTGCACAGTTTATGTGCATCTGCAAGTCGAGGAGCGATGGTCCAAACTTGATCTAAGTTCAAAGGTGTGTATCTTCCTTGGACATGAAGATGGAAATACAAGTTATGTGATCTAGTATCCAAGAAGAAGGTTGTCAGCAGAGATGTGGTGTTCAATGAAAAACACATGCTGAACAATTCTTATATGAAAAACTATGGACTATATGAAAATCAATTCCTACAATCCTTAGTCCAAGACGATAGTTCCATGAACACCCTTAGCAGTAACGAAGGATTTGATCGGGATGATAATGAATTCAATGTCATAACTGGAGAAAGTCAAGAACCAGAATCCACTATGGGAGATTTTTGGGACTCTCTCACTACCATGATTTCTGAAAAGATGGAACAAAACAAGAAAGGAAAAGGGAAAGCCTAAGGCTGTCTTCCATCTACAGAAAAGATGCTCAATTATCAGAAGAAAACAACCAGCTGTCTCCACTACCAGAAAAAGAAAAGAAAAAGAATACTTACTCAATTATCAATTCTCTCAATTATCAGAAAACGACATCCAGATGTCTTTAATAATTCTCCACTCAACCGAAAGAAGATAATCTGTCTTTAGTCATCCCACTTTCAATGGCTGATAAATAAAGAATTAAGATAATGATTGACCAACCAGGACACGTATCAGTTCTTACGTTATCCTCCTACTTGTATAAATTGGGAGCCTTCATCCATTGTTGAGGCAGATCTTTTCTTTTCAATTTTTTTTTCTCTCTCTCTTTGTAAAATTTCTTAATATATAAAGTTCGAAGTTTATTTTGAAGATATCTACAATGCTCTTCTTTATCTGTAAGTTTTAATTATTGCTTCCATTAATTATTATGTTTCTTTGATTAATCTTTTAGATTATCATATAGAAAACAATAATCATTATAAAATAGCATATCATACTGCCACAGACAACCATAATCATTCTTATTTTTTAGAACAGTTTAACAAATCTGAACAGTTAATTGTTTTAACTAAGAACGCTATACAGGAAGAAACTTGTCGTCTTATATCTTTGGGTAGATCCTCCATTCAAAAGTAATCTTATGAGATCATATATGTGATAATTTATATGTTAATATATAATTAATATGCCTTTAAAATATTCATGCCATTTTATTAAATAAGGCTAGTATTGGTTAAGCTTGATTAAGTGGAACGTCACCCAAGTCGCGTTTAGGACTTTGTCATTAGGAATGGTCCATTTATTTAAGGCTTCCTTGACAATGGTCCATTTATCTAGGGCTTCCTTGACATCTTGATAAGCATTAAGTTCAGTTGCTTCTAGAGTAGAAGTTGTAGTATTAGCTACAGTTGTGACGGATGAAGTTGAAGAATCAGTCATTTTTGTGAATGATCATATATGCATAATTTATAGGCAATATATCCATTAATATGACAATAAACTAAACATGGCTTTGATACCAAATTAGGACAGGACCGAAGTAAGATGATTAAGCACGCCACTTGATGAAGTTGAAGAATAAATCATTTTTGGATGCGGTACCACTTAATCAAGCTTAACCAATACTAGCCTTATTTAATAAAATGACATGAATATTTTAAAGGGATATTAATTATATATTAACATATAAATTATCACATATATGTCTACCTAAAGCCCAAAGATATAAGATGAAAAGTTTCTTCCTGTATAACGTTCTTAGTTAAAACAATTAATTGTTCAGATTTCTTAAACTGTTCTAAAAAATAAGAAATATTATAGTTGTCTATGACAGTATGATATGCTGTTTTGTAATGATTACTGTTTTCTATATGATAATCTAAAAGATTAATCAAAGAAACATAATAATTAATGGAAGCAATAATTAAAACTTACAGATAAAGAAGAGCGTTGTAGATATCTTCAAAATAAACTTCGAACTTTATATATTAAGAAATTTTACAAAGAGAGAGAGAAAATGCAAAGAAAAGATATGCCTCAACAATGGGTGAAGGCTCCCAATTTATACAAGTAGGAGGATAAGGTAAGGACTGATACATGTCCTGGTCGGTCAATCCTTATCTTCTTTATCTATCAGCCATTGAAAGTGGGATGGCTAAAGACAGTATCTTCTTTCGGTTGCGTTGAGAATTATTAAAGACATCTAGATGTCGTCTTCTGATAATTGAGTAATATTTTTTTTCTTTTCCTGGTAGTGGAGACAGTTGGTTGTCTTCTTCTGATAATTGAGCATCTTTTCTATAGATTGAAGACAGCCTTAGGCTTTCCTTTTTCCTTTCTTGTTTTGTTCCGTCTTTTCAGAAATCATGGTAACGAGAGTCCCAAACATCTCCTATAGTGGGTTCTAGTTCTTGGCTATCTCCAGCTAAGACATTGAACTCATTATCATCTTGATCAGACCCTTCGTTACTGCTAAGGGTCTTCATGGAGCTATAGTCTTGGACTAAGGATTGTAGGGATTGATTTTTCATATAGTCCATAGTCTTTACAATCAATTCAGTTTCATTTAATTCTGGAAACTTTTGTTTTAAACTTGTTTATATCTTAACAAATGGATTTAATGGTTGTGCTAGAAAGATTTTAGAAATAGAGTCCAAACAGTCCTGGGTATGATTTTTAATGGCCTTGGTTAGTTCTGGTAACGTAGGATTAAGTCTTTTATCCCACCATTTTGTAAGAAACACTCTTTCAAGTAAGGCAATATCCATATAGAGTGCGATAGTCAGTGTGCTATTCAGTTAGCAAAGAACATGTGTTCAATGTCAGGACCAAATATATTGATGTTCGGTATCACAAGATTCGTGAATGGCTGTATAGTGGTGACATTGTAGTTTGCAAAGTTCACATGAAAGAGAATAGATATGCTCACAAAGTCGAATTTTGTAGAAAAGTTCAAGCACTGCTTAGACTTAATTCACTTCGTCGATTATTGAATTTTTAATGGAGTATTCAGGGAGAGGGATACATCTACAGTGAGAAATAAATTCACAATATGCAGTATTTGGAAAATATAAGTCAAGGTGGAGATTGTTGGAGTTTACTTTATTTTTTTGGTTAGTCATGTGCCGAAAGTAAAGGTCTTGTCCTTTCTTGGACCATTTTTTTATCTTAGTTGGTGACTCATGGCAGCAAGCTTTGGAGAATAGAAAAGGACTCTTATCTTTTTTTGTTTGTGTCAAAAGCTTGTTGGTTTTTGGTCTCCTTAATTTAAGGAGGTTCTTCTCCTCTTTTTTTGTTTTATAAAAGGAAGTTTGGCTTCTCAATTTGGAGTAACCCATAACATCTGAGAGCAACCAAGAAATAGAGAAAGAAGTGAAGTAGAGAGGTTGAGAAAAATAATCAATGTGTATATTTTTTAGCTGATAAAAATATCTCAGTTGTGTTTGTGTGCTTGATTTTAGAAACACAACTGAGATAACACACACAATACTGTATGAGATACAAAAATAATGACACAATAATTTTATGTGGAAAACCCAACTGGGAAAAACTAAGGGAAAAGTGTTAGTTTGCAGAAACAATATATTAAAGTATACAATCATATTGTAAACCAACGGAAACATGCAATAAACATAATTTAAATTTTGTTCTGCAGTATCAGGAATCACCTTATGCAATATTATCAATCGAGGAAGGATAAAATATATACCTTAAAGATGAAGCAACTCCTTGATGAAATCTTCAAGTTCCAATCCTTTGCTCCTTCGCGATATCTTCAATCCTTAGATCAAACGTTCGCTACTCAAAATGTGCAACGTCTAAGAGGTGATCCACCAAGAGAAATTGATTGAAGATGTGAATTTAGATTCTACTAGATCTTGGGTGGCTAGCCCTAATTCTATCTATCCTAACCCCTTCAGGTTTTGAGAATACTTGCAAGAGAGATGCAAATAGCATTAGTCTATCCCACAAATACGACACATCTTATTTATAAACTAACCCTCTCTCCTAAACCTTTTAGTAGTTGGGGGTTTAATTTAATTCCCAAAGAACTAAATAATAATAAGACTCCTCTTATTAATTTATAATTTAGTATTTCTCAAAATACTTAATTATAAATATTAAGCTATTTAATTTTTTCTACTAATAAATTAAATACACTTAATTTATTATTATTAAGCCAATCACTTCTAAAATTATATTTTTCTTTTTATATGGTATGACCCTTTAGGTTCAATATTAAACTGGTAAGTAGAGTAAATAAATTAGAACCATTATAATATTATTTATAATGAATTAAACTCCTTTAATTCAAATATAAATAAATAATATTTATTCTACATCATGAGTGACACCTTATAAATAATGTATCATGACTATCCGGATAATATGAATTCAACGTTCAATCATAAAGAATATTCACAAAGAATACATAGAACCTATTCCGTGAATAGTTATCATACAATTCAATCATTCTATCATATAGTGTCCCAATCAAATATAAAAACATGGAATTACTGTCAAGTTTTATTTATTTGATTATATGTATTCCGATTCTAAAATGCATAACTCTAGTTAATGTAAATTAGAAACTACTTTCTAATTTTCATTCAACCTTAGCTAGGGATTTCTGAGTTGTCACTTTATCGAATCACATAGAACATTCTCTCCCTTTACTGGAAGTGGTAGATCATTTGTTGATCATTCACTTATCTCCATATATACTTTATTATATCTGAACATACCCTACAACATACTCTAGAGCATTAAGAAATATGACAAAACATAACTCAGTATATATAAGATACTATGCTGATCTCAAGTCCAAAAATCACTTGTACTACTATCACTTTAGGAACTCTTATTGACAGAAAAGTAAAACTCCGTTAGGGTTCCTTTAATCAAATCACGTTCAATGAACTTATTCTCCAATAAGCATCTACATACTTGCTTTAATGTCTTCACACAAATGATTATGAGATCAATCATCCTCTTCAACAAAGCAAGCATAATATGTACTAATCTATTCGGAATCAGTAACCCCACATTAGTGATCCAACGATTATGAACATTTTAGTTTTAGAGTTATCTTGAATTTAGATCTCATAGTATGATCAACATCATGATTCTAAAAGCATTGCTCCAAAATTATAGGTTTATCACATTTATTTAATTCAACTAATTAAACATGGATAAAGAATGCATTTATTAAATAAAGTCTTTTATTAATAAATGAACAAGATTACAAAGTAAATGATTATCACATCCAATGTGATTGGCTTGTGTTGGTTGATTTCACAATCAGTAATTATGTGCAAGTATACACAGTCAATAAGTAATAAAGTGAAAGTAGAGTATCATTCCCACGAGGAATTATTTAATAAAAATTACCAAGTTCTAACCCATTACCAACTTAGTCTTATTTAAACAACTGATTTAATATATTGAATTAAAATATGTAATTAAACTAAAGCTAAATACCACTACAATGAAACCAGATAATGAAGACTTAAGATTACAATTTTACTTATTGTTTCATTCATATCAATACACTTCCTGCTAAGTCATGCTATTTATTCTGAATTGTTAATCAAGAACACACCAGTATCTATGACCATCTCTCGATGCACCATAAACAAATCAACTTAAATCCACAGATGATAGAATTAAGAAGAACACCCTAATTAACTAGTTCACTATATATCTATGTGAATTACAATTAAAAAGGATTTTAAGCCCAAGTTCTTTATCATATTACATACGATGTATAAGTATATCTCTATCCTAAACATAAATTATGAATCCCAACGCCATGCAGAAAACACAATCACATCCTAATTTAAGTATTACCGTAACAGATAATAATTTATCAAAAGTTTTAGAAATGAGGATTATAACCCATGGTTATGAATATCTTCCTGGATCCCCTCTTTTTGCCATATTATTTTGTATTCATCTTAAGGTTTTAACTACTTTAAACCCTTATATCTGAAAACAAAGACAGCAAGGTCATACTGTCCTTATTGACACTAATCTCTTTAGTAGTCAAGTAGTTATTCCCAGGATGATCCCTTGGGAAGAAATTACTTTTTCGAAACAATGGCAGATTACTAACTCCGTCCCTACTAGACTTATAATTAGACAGTTCATAGAGGATGTTGTGCAAACCAGTAATAGAAATGTTTATTTAAAATTTCAAAGACCTTTTACCCGAAGTCGATCAATTAACAACATCCCTTATAATATTGATATTCCTGAATCATCTAGACAATCTGTGTCTGAACTTTTAGAATCTATTTATCAAGAATAAAAAAAAATCAGTAATGAGTCTATTAAAAATGAAGACTTGATAAAAGGAATACATATTTTTGAAAATCAAATACCTCATGGTATTTATGAAATAAATATTCCTCAAAACAGAAGACCTTATAATCCAACTGCTAGTGACGTGCATTTTGAATGTTAATGGATTTTTCTCCAAATAGTAAAATTCACCAAGGCTTAAACTTGGAGTTCATGCAAGATAAATACCAAAATTTCAGAAATTGATGTTTTCAAAATCATGATAATTTTAAATTAGCATAAATAAAAGCTAATTATTATTCTTATTTGAAGAACAATCAATGTATAATATCATTTACTAAATGGTATTATAATTTTGTTTTAAAATCAGAATTTTTACACAAAACCAGCTGGATGTGTTAACTGGTATTCAAAAGGACTGGATCACCACAACTGGTAATATTATCCAATCCATTCATCCCCCGCCTAAATCTCTAGAACTAAACTCATGGAATGAAAATTTAAAACCTTTAGTTATTAATCCATATGTTGACATACCTGAAAAACCTTATCAACAAGAAGAGGTTAAATTAAAAGATATTATGCCTTTGTCTAAGCAGAATAATTATACTAATTTAATTCTTCAAACAGCAGGAAAACAGTTAACCAGAATTGAAAGAACAAATTAATCATATTAATGATAAATGTCAAGTTGTTCCCCAACAAGTAAATCTTCAACCTGTTACCGTTAAATCTCCTTTGGAAGTTAGCATTTTTAAGATGAAATCATTTAAATCAGATGATGAATTCAACGATAATCTTTTAAATAAAATAAAAGATTTAAAAACTGTTAACGCCAAGTTTCGCCGGTGCGTCCAATCACAAAATCCACGCGCTTGAACCTGCACAATAACAGATCACACACAAAGCTTGATGGCTTGTGCCGCCAGGGGATAGCTCCGCTGTGAGAATAAGTATAGGTCGTTCACAAGGTTTAAAAATGGAGGCTTAGTGTCTAGTGCTCAAAAGATGTATTACCTTTCAATTGTAGTCAAACCTTATATTTATAGTCATTCTCACTTCCTTAGAATCCCTCTTCGAGTCAGATTAGGACTCCTAAATATGGTAGTTACCTATATTTGAGTCCAACATAATCTCCTTAAAAGGTGTAAGTTGAATCCAATTCAAATACTACCTTTGGAGTTACCTTATTCGAATATGATTAGGACTATAGTCCTTAATCATGTAAACCTCTTATAATTCCAGACTCTGCACATGGGCTGCCCAACTGCACAGGCCCAATCCAACCGAACTTATATATACTGGTCTGGGCTTCGACCCAAGGGACTCGAAGGCCCGACCCCGAACATCACAATCAAAACAGGACTCCGGCCCAGAGAGCTCGAATATCCGAACCCGAACACCTTCAACTTCCTGCATGGCTTCAGCCCAATGGGCCCAATCTCCTCAATCCCAGCCCAGGCCTTCAGCCCACGTGAGGATCGGTAAAATACTCCCGAACATTGCCCCCCAGTCTCTCGTTATAATATATTTAAAATCATAGACTTGAAAAGACACGAACTTGAAGAGTCACGCCAGGAAATGATGAGTTGTCTTGGAAACCCAAACAGTTCCCTTTTTTTTTGAACTGGTGCACGTCTCCCCAGGACCGGGTCCCACTCGTCATAAATAGTCGCCCTAGGGATTCGTGCAGTCACGTTATATAAACCCCCATCCATCCATTACTGTCACCTTTTCGAGCCTTTCATAATTTCAAATTCCTTTCTCAAACTTTCCGGCGAGGGCGATTTCCGGCGAATACTCCACTTCACCAAACTTCTTCGATTCCAGCTTTTCTGCTTGTTTTAGCTTTCTAATCTTCCACATTTCAAGCTTCTTACACCTTAATCAAATGGCTGATTCTAGCATTCCTCCCCCCACTGGACCAATTCCACCAGTTATCTCCACCACCACTATTGTCGTCGGAGATCTGATTCTGATCGATTTGCCAGAAGCACCCATCGAGACTTCCTCCGATAGTATCGAATTGAAGATCCAAAAGCTCTACACCTCGGAGACTGATTTCTCTCATGTCAACACTAAGTCCACCATCACCCCTTCCCAGCTTTCTGATGTCCGAACTCTATTTTCCATCCCCCAGGAATACAAGCTTTGGGTGCCTGAACCCTCCGAAAGGATGTTCTGGCATCCCAAAGGCGGTTGGGTAGCCATTCCTCTCTGGGCTCTGAAGTATGGGGTTAGGTTCCCTCTTCACGAGTTCATTTCCTCCTTCCTCTGTTTTGTGGGAATCGGGTTCGCACAACTTGTGCCGAACTCGTATATCCACTTAATTTCCATTATTGCTCTGTGTTAGGAGGTCGGGATCACTCCTAGCCTCGATTTCTTTTTTGTCTTATTCTCTGTCGGGAAGTCGAAGGAGCTCGGCTTTCGACAGCTAAATCGCGTGGTCGGCCGAGCTAACATTTATTAAGACTCCTTCCAGTAACAAGGGCTGGCATCCACAATGGTTCTTCATGAAGGGAACCGACCTTAAGCTTCTGCCATACTGGTCCTCTCCCGAAGATCCTATCGCCAAGATAACTAAATTCCTGAAGGATCGATCTGCCATCTTCAAAGCATTCTACAAAAAACTATCTAAGACTGAATGGAGTTTAGGAGTTCTATCCGATGACTCCTGGCTATACAAGTATGGGTGTAAGTATCTTAGTCCGGACCCCTCCATACCTCCATTAATTCTTTATTTTCTGACTTGCTTCTCTTCGTGCAATGACGATCTTCAAACCCGAGGGAGCCACCGAGTCCTTAGTCCCTCTTCCTATCAAAACTAAACCAATCCGCCTTCCTATCATAGATGAAGTGGCTGAAGAACCATTCCCATTTCTGAGCTTTCAACCGGTTCTTCTTCTGCCATAGCTCCTCCGAACACCACCACCGAGCCTGCCAACCAGAATGTGCTGAAAATGAACTGATCAGAGAAGATGGCTTTGCTGAAGAAAAGTAAGAAGAAGCCTTCTAAGCCTTCTACCAAGGGCCCCTCCCAGCCATCTTCTTCGGTCATCCCGAAGCCAACTCCTCCACCTCCACCAGTAGTCGCCATTATAGAGGATTCAGAAGAAACTGAAGAGGTTCCTCTTGAACCTCGATCCAAGAAGCCACGGTTGGAAGAGGATCTAAGTCTACAGATCGTGGAGACCGACCCTCTTCCTGCCTCGACCCCCACCTCCAAGGCGAGCTCTTCACAAGGGTCGCCGACTACCTGCTGGCCGAAAGGTCCTTCGGAGGTATTTCCCTTCAATCTGTTCGAACATTTCAAACTTCCCGGCAATGACGAGCGGTTCAAGGGATATTCCTTCGAAGAATATCTAGTAGCTTACATCAGGGCTCAGTGTCAGGTAATCTCGAAAGCGTTGAACTTCTTCTTTCGTATTTATGCTCTGTTCTTCATAGCTGATGTGTTCTCTTTGTTGCAGGCCAACGCCATCCTCGCTCGAGCCATTTCGCCTCTGGCCCGTACTACTAAAAAAGAGGCTCAACTGAGATCGGACGTGGCGCTTCTCGAAGCTGAGGTGCGAGGTTTGAACTTGGATCTGAAGAAAGAGAAAGATCTTCATGCCGACACCCGAAATAAAGTGACCAAAACTGAACGTCAAACTGTTGAGCTCAAGGAGCAATATGCCCTTCTGCAGCAGGAGTTCGTCGACCTTGACACTCATGCCAAGAAGATTATCCAGGAGAAGGATATCTTGTCCGAAAAAGTCAAGGATCGAGAGAGGGCCATTGATGCTATTACGGAGAAGTTTTCAGAGATGAACAGCCAGATGATGTACTTGATTCGGGAAAACAACACTGTAAAAGCGGAATGTGCCGAAGTCGAGCAGCGTGCCATCAAAAAGTATGAAGAATCTCCTGCTTTGACCGAGAAGATCATGGCTCAGTTTGCCGAAGGCTATGAAGCTTATCGGGAAAAGGCTCGGGCTGAGATGGAAGCTGCTGGACTTGATGTCTCTGTCCTTGATTCTTCTGATGAAGAATCCGAAGCTGAAGATGAAGGTACTAAAGAACAGTTTCTTTTAGGTTTTGTACTTGTAATTTTTGTAATCTTCATTTCTTTTCTTTGCCGATCAGTTATACTTGTAACTTTACCGATCAGTTATGTTGTTTGAAACTTTCTGATCGATTTTTGTTCGAAGCTTACGTGATCATGTTCTGTAAAAATTTATAAATATGAATGAAGTACAAAATTTTCCTTAGTAGTTTTCTCGATCAGTTATAATTGTGACTTTTACCGATCGGTTATGTTGTTTCTAACCTCCTGATCGGTTTATGCCCGAAGTTTGTCTAATCGGATTTGTAATTTTCCCGATTAGTTATACTAATGACTTATGTCATTTCTGACTTTCTGATCGGTTTATGCCCGAAGTTTGTCTAATCGGATTTGTAAAAGCTTATGAATATAAATGAAGTTCAAATGTTTCCTCTAAGAGAAATTCTCATTTATTTCATTGATAAATTGCGTACATAAATGAAGGAAAGAATGACATAACATTTACTGGTAATATTTTCTAAGTCTTCCAGCATGCCATGTGATAAACACGTAATTCATACATTTAATTATCCCTAATTTTGTCCTTTTAATTATATTAGTTTATTAAATTAATATGTTTTATTTTATTTTGTAGGATTTAATATTTGTTGCAATAAAGTCAAAATCTTGGTGATCAAGGGATATTTAATGCTTTTATTCATATAAGGAATATCCAAGAAGAATCCTACAAGGAGTAGGAAAGAGGTTGAAAAATCTTGGTGTGCAAGTCAAACCCAACAAGAGAAGACAAGTATATCTAGAAGATCTTTTTGAGAAATTGATTGGGGACAAAACTGTCCAAGTTCAATTAGGGATCCAAGTTATTTTCCCTATAAATAGGCCTCTTGTTTTAGAGAGAAGGACACCACTTATTATTTTCTTTTTCTTAGTTCTTCACTAGTGTAAAAGGGAGTAACATATTTAGAGTTTATTTTTTTTTCTCTTATTCCAATCACGTGTGAAACTACTGTCAGGGAATATTTGTATCTTTCTTTTATTTATATAATAGAAATTCTCTTTTTAATTATTGTTCTTATTTCATGCGAATTGTAGTACTAATATTATTTGTTTTTGTTTTTAATTTCATGGCTAGCTAAATTTCTAGGATTATGATGAAACTAAGTATTTCATAATAATATTTTCTTTCCGTTTCAAAATTAATGCCTAATTATTTTCGCCTTTATATTTCCTCCGCATAAATTGCATATGATTTTTATATTGATTGCGATGTTTTGATAAGTTATAGTTAATCTGTGAATTTTTCATAACTTATGCTTGCCCATATTAATTATATGAATCATTATTTTTAAAGGGAAGGGAGAATAATTTGGGAATTGATTTAGGAAATAAGAAATTATTTATTATGTTAATATTTGGTGGATTCTGATTCCTAGGTATCTTTTCTCATTAATAGTTTCCGTTATTAATTAGTAGTTTGAATAATTTAGTTAATAAATTTTCTCCATCATATTTATTTCTAATTCGCCTAAAATATTAATTAAGAATATATTAAAGAATTAATCTAGTCTCTGTGGATTCGACCTGTACTTGTCAGTTTTTTAATTTGACACTGTGCACTTGCAGTTACATATTTTTATCACATCAAGTTTTTGGCGCCGTTGCCGGGGACTAAAATTAATTTTTATTTATTTCTTAATTTTTATTTATTCGAATTAGCTTTAATTCTATATTTTTTTCCCAGGATTATTAAAGTTGGTCGAAGGAGCGAAAAGATAAAAATTTTGTTGCTGCGCTTTCTTCGGTACTTCGTATCTCCATATTTAAAAAAAAAAAAGTTTAGCTTTTATTATTATTAATATTTTTTTATTTGCCGCATTCATGCATTCACTCACGTAGAGCACATCTTGTTAGGTTTTTATTTTTATTTATTATTATTATTTTTTTTTGTCAAATATAAACTGTGGTGATTGCTGGAGGATTGAGGTACGTCAAAATTTCTCATTCTTTCGTAATTCACATAGTTTTAGGACACTTTATTTGTTTACAGTTTTTTTTAATTTGTGCATTTTCATCTTTAATCTAACAATAAGGGCACAACCCTTAACAAGATAAGGTGGGGATTTCATCACACTTCCTTGGCCCACAAACAACCCAATTTGTATTTTGCATGACCATGACCTAATAAAATCAAATAGACGTTGGCCCCTAGGACCCTCGAGCTCAATTAGGACAAGAAACTCCAAGAGGAGTCTGAATTTTAAATTAATCAAACTACTGGTGTCTAGGCAAGTGGTTCAAAAGGTATACGCCTAAAGATTGTGTGGTTAATCAGTTAGTCACCGTTTCTACGGAGAGACTCCCACCTTTCTTACACTTACCTAGCTAGTGGTGTGATTAATTTCAAATTTGGTGAACCTTGCGGTGTAACTTGGAACAGTTAGGAGCTGTCTAGATTTTAATTAGGTTGACCTTAGAAGTAAATTTATTTTTATTTTCTTTTTATTTTATTTTATTATTATTATTATTTTTTGTTTTTTTTTGTTTTTTTTGTGCTTATCTGCTTATTTGTTAAGTAGTGTATGCAAAAAGTGTGGATTAGGGACGAAACATCCCGATTAGTGAGAACACTTGATTTTTCGGATTTCACTTTAAAAGATCTCACTTTAAGAAAAATGGAGGGCGCACAAACTGTTTCTTTAAGGGATCGATGTTATCCTTCCCGCTCTGCCCAACCTTCATGTATCAGTCTACCACCGATAACTGGTAACAATTTTGAACTTAAGCCACATTTTATAAATATGTTACCTAGGTTCACAGGGATAGAAGATGCATATTTATTTATTCAGGAATTTGAGGAAGTTTGTGCCCTAATGAAAATTCAACAATTGTCTGATGACTCAATTAGGCTAAGATTTATAACATTTGCTTTAAAAGATAATGCTAAAAAATGGTTATATAGCCTACCAAATAATTCCATATCAACCTAGGAGGGATTTGTTGTTACATTTCTAAAAAAATATTTTCCAAATCATAAAACTGCTAAAATTCGGACTGCAATTCATCAATTTTGCCAACATGAAAAAGAGTCATTTTGGAAATATTTTGATAGATTTAAAAATTTGTTATCCCAATGCCCACACCACGGAATTGAGAAATGGAGATTGTGTCAAATTGCTTACGAAGGTTTAGACTATCCCACTAAAACAATGTTAGAGTCAATGTGTAAAGGAGATTTTTTGAATAATGGTGAGGAAAAGGCTTGGGAGTTTTTAGAAGACTTAGCAGAAAAAACCATGCAATGGGAAACCACCCGAGAGACAGATAAACCTATTTCATCTAGGGGTGTTCATACAATTGACAATTCAATTGCTACCGAAGTTAAGTTGGCTGGTGTACTTAAAAGACTTGAAGCTTTAGAAACTAGGGGACAATCACACGTGAACCAAGTCTCAACACCAACACCTTTGTGTCTAAGTAATTCATCAAGCCATGTGATTGAGGAATGTCCTAGAGTCATGTCCCAACTCGAAGAATATGAACAAGTCAATTCAATGTTTCAAAGACCTGCGAATGACCCATTTGCACCCACTTATAATCCAGGTTGGAGAAATCATCCTAATTTTACATGGAACCAAGGACCCCACCCGAATAACTCTTCAAATCAGGTCAATCAGTCTCTAAATCAATCTTTTCAACCTTATCAAAAGCCAAATCATGGTCCGTACCAAAATTCAAATCCAGCACCTCAATATCCACAAGGTTTTTCTAATGAAAGTGAGAGGAGACTTATCACCTTAGAGAAAAGTGTGAGCACCTTAGAGAAGAGTGTGGAAACTGTAATAAAATCCATTTCTCGCCTAGAGATCCAAATGAGTCAATTGGCCACTATTGTTAGTGAAAGAGAGAAGGGTAAACTTCCTAGTCAACCCGAGACCAATCCAAAATTTCCAGTCCCTAATCATAAACCTTATCATGCTAATTCACATGAAAACAACCAAGTCAATCATGTGAATTCTATAATTTCTTTAAGGTCTGAAAATTATTTTAATAATCATGCTGGCATTGATAATGAAGAAGAGAAAAATTTAAATGTTGAATCTAACAATCCATCTTCAAAGTCAGCCCTACCTAAAAAGCCCACAAACTCTGAGTCAGTAGGCCCACCTACTAAGCTTGTGTCAAAAGATGATCAAACCACACCTTATGAGTCAATTGAAAAAGTCTTTAAACCAAAAGCCCCATTCCCTCAAAGACTTATTTCAAACAAGCTGCCAGCCCAGTTGGACAAAATTCTAGAAGTGTTCAAACAAGTTAAAATTAATATTCCTCTTCTAGATGCCATTCAACAAGTTCTCTCATATGCTAAATGTCTAAAAGATTTGTGCACACATAAAAGAACTACTCATGTTCCTAAAAAAGCTTTTCTAACAGCCCATGTTAGTTCTATCTTGTCATGTCAAGTCCCTGTGAAGTATAAGGACCTCGGTTGTCCTACAATTTCATGCATCATAGGTGACATTAATTGAAAAAGCTTTGCTTGATTTAGGAGCTAGTGTGAACCTGTTACCATTTTCTGTGTATCAAACCTTAGGCTTAGGGGAGTTGAAAAAGACAAGTGTCACACTCCAACTAGCTGACCGTTCTGTTAAAGTACCAAAAGGAATAGTTGAAGATATACTCATTAAGGTTGGTGATTTTGTCTTCCCTGTTGACTTTATTGTCCTTGAAACCCAGCCTGTTGCCAATCCCAAGAGTCAAATTCCTGTCATTTTAGGTAGACCATTTTTAGCAACTTCTAATGCGTTAATCAATTGTAGAAATGGACTAATGAAATTAACATTTGGGAACATGACAATTGACTTAAATGTGTTTAATGTGGGAGAGCAACCTAGTGATTTGTTTGACCAGTCCGTTGAAGTGAACATGATTCAACAAATGTCGGAAAATGAACTTATGGGGGAAGATGAAATTATTAACTTTTGTCTAAATCATTTTGGTCAAAATTGGGATGAAACTGAATACTTGAATGAGGTCAATGAGATGTTGGACTCCACAGCCCAAAAATCTTACTCTAGATTGAAACCTATAGTTGAATCAAGTTTTACACATTTTGAACATTTTCACGAGAATCAAATTGACCTTCAATCCTCTTATGATCATTTTAAGTCTACCTTGGGTCCATCCGAAGCGCCTTCCAGAAACACTAAATGTGATTTAACAAATGAACCAAAGGTTGTGGACAATAATAATCTTCCATGTTTAGATAATGAGATCATATCTCCCATTTCAGATAATGCATGTGTTAATCAAGTGGTGTCTAAACATCTTGGTCTAACAGTTATTCAAAATGATAAAAATATTTTAGTGCCCCATGGTAACAAATATGGATGGCAAGTTTGGATAGATTTTATGAAGTTAGAATTTTTCAAAAGGAACCATCATTTTTCGTTATCATTCTCTGACTCAATTTTAAAAGAATCAGTCGGGTATGCTCACAATTGTTCTTCTGTTGTAAATTCTAACTATTTCCAATTACCCAGACCTCCTGAAAATCATACGCAATCCACTCTAGGTTGTCTGTTTGCATCCCTGATCATTTACAGTCGCATAGTTTTTAGGATGTATAAAATTTGTAGATATGTACATTTGTTTTCTTTCTCACCACATTTTCTTGCAGAACAAATGCCCCGCATACAAGGTATAATTTTTTTTTCACATCTTTGTTCTCTTTTCTTCATTTACATACATTGAGGACAATGCATGATTTAGGTATGGGGGAGTTTGTTTGTATTATTGTATTAGATTTTTTTTATTTTTTATTTCTCTTTTTAGGAAAAAATAGTATAAAAAAAACGCAAAAAAAGTATTAAAAAAAAAAAAAATTTGTTTGACTTTTTATGGGTTGAATTAATTCTAATAAGTGTTTGTGGAGTAAAACTCATGAGTAAGATTAAAAGATTTATAACTCTTGAATCTTTGATAAGGTACAAAATCTTAGTTCGAAACACCATCCGGATTAAAATTGATTTCACAAGCATTTTTGCACTTCACGTTTACACTAATTCTTAGTTGTGGGGTATAAACCATGATTCGAGTAATTTCAAAGAAAAAAAAAGAAAAAAAAAAAGAAAAGAAAAGAAGAAAGAATGAAAAAAATGAAGTTGAAAAAAGTTGAAAAAAAAGAAGAAGAAATAAATAACTGCTTCAATGTCCATTAAACGAAATAACTGGGTATCCAAGCCTCGGGAAGCATCGATATTCACGCTGAAAAGTGTGATGGATAAAAGCAGCTTGACTAGTCTAATTTTGTGGCCTTTGTTACTCGAGTAAGTAAGCCCTTAGGGGTGTCTCTACACCTAGTGCCCTAAAGCCATCTGGTTTGGGAGTCATTGGTCCAACGCTCGCTCTACATGGGTAACTCTGAAAAGCCTAAGAAAATGAGACATTGCACAAGTCAAGAATCAAAATTGAAAAAAATGTAAAAAGGAAAAAAAAAAAGAAAAAGAAAAAAATGAGTTTGCTTGATTTTCATGATAAAAATCCCTACTAAGAGTTACATCATATACACATGCATGCATCACATGGAATTGATTTAATGAAGGATGGTGTCTAAAATGAAGATTGAGTATTTTTGATAAGGTAAAAGTGTGATTTTGAATTTAATCTTGCTTCTGTACAATGCCCATAGATATTTAGAAGTTTTCTTTCAATTTCATAATTTGTTGAACCCAAAAAAAATATATATTTTTGAATTTTGTGGGTATATTCACTACAAACCCTCACGAGACACAACTCGTCCACTTGGGTAACCTTGGGGTTTAAAGGCTTGTTGCACATGCTAAGTGCAATCGTGTTTCCTACGGAAATGGGGTAGTGTAATTTTTATTTTATTTTTATTTTACTCGAGGACGAGCAAAAGCTAGGTATGGGGGTATTTGATAAACACGTAATTCATACATTTAATTATCCCTAATTTTGTCCTTTTAATTATATTAATTTATTAAATTAATATGTTTTATTTTATTTTGTAGGATTTAATATTTGTTGCAATAAAGTCAAAATCTTGGTGATCAAGGGATATTTAATGCTTTTATTCATATAAGGAATATCCAAGAAAAATCCTACAAGGAGTAGGAAAGAGGTTGAAAAATCTTGGTGTGCAAGTCAAACCCAACAAGAGAAGACAAGTATATCTAGAAGATCTTTTTGAGAAATTGATTGGGGACAAAACTGTCCAAGTTCAATTAGGGTTCCAAGTTATTTTTCCTATAAATAGGCCTCTTGTTTTAGAGAGAAGGACACCACTTATTATTTTCTTTTTCTTAGTTCTTCACTAGTGTAAAAGGGAGTAACATATTTAGAGTTTGTTTTTTTTTCTCTTATTCCAATCACGTGTGAAACTACTGTCAGGGAATATTTGTATCTTTCTTTTATTTATATAATAGAAATTCTCTTTTTAATTATTGTTCTTATTTCATGCGAATTGTAGTACTAATATTATTTGTTTTTGTTTTTAATTCCATGGCTAGCTAAATTTCTAGGATTATGATGAAACTAAGTATTTCATAATAATATTTTCTTTCCGTTTCAAAATTAATGCCTAATTATTTTCGCCTTTATATTTCCTCCGCATAAATTGCATATGATTTTTATATTGATTGCGAGGTTTTGATAAGTTATAGTTAATCTGTGAATTTTTCATAACTTATGCTTGCCCATATTAATTATATGAATCATTATTTTTAAAGGGAAGGGAGAATAATTTGGGAATTGATTTAGGAAATAAGAAATTATTTATTATGTTAATATTTGGTGGATTCTGATTCCTAGGTATCTTTTCTCATTAATAGTTTCCGTTATTAATTAGTAGTTTGAATAATTTAGTTAATAAATTTTCTCCATCATATTTATTTCTAATTCGCCTAATATTTTAATTAAGAATATATTAAAGAATTAATCTAGTCTCTGTGGGTTCGACCTGTACTTGCCAGTTTTTCAATTTGACACTGTGCATTTGCAGTTACATATTTTTATCACATCACCATGTATTCTTTACCTCCGAACCATCCATTGCTCGAAGCCGGTAAGTCCCGGGCTTCGGCACCTCTAGTGTTCTGGGGGGTTGATGCCTCTGACTCCTGAAGTACTAAATCTTCGACCTCAAACCTCCTTTGTTTCACCTTCTGGTTATAGTGTCAGGTCGTTCTCTTTTGGTAGATTACTAACCTTATCAGAGCTGAATCCCGAACTTCCTCCAGAAGATCCAAGTTTAGTCGTAGGCCATCATCATTGTACAACTCCTTATATTGGCTGACCCGAAGGGTAGGAGATCCGATCTCAACAGGTATAAGTGCATCAGTCCCATATGCCAATCTAAATGGTGAATCCCCAGTTGTTGTCCTCGGGGTAGTCTGGTAGGCCCACAAAACACTGAGTAACTCTTATGGCCACCGACCCTTTAATTCATCCTGTCTCCGTTTTATCCCGTTAAACAGGGTTCGGTTGGTAACTTCTACTTGGCCGTTTGACTGAGGGTGAGCAACTGAAGTCTTTCGGTGTTGAATCCCCAACTCTTTCAGAAAAGCCTCAAATTTTGCTCCCACAAATTGCCTGCCATTGTTCGAGACCACCGCCATCGGGATACCGAATCGGAAAACAACACCCTCTTTGAAAAACTTCAAACATTCATGTTCGGTGATCTTCTATAGAGGTTTGGCTTCGACCCATTTGGTCATATAGTCGATGGCCACGATCACAAAGCTCACTTGTCCCTTGGCCTTCAGTAAAGGCCCCAAGATGTCGATTCCCCATATGGCAAACGGTATCGGGGATAACACCGAAAATAACTCTTCGGGCGGCTGGTGAGGGATGGCACTGTTTAGCTGACATGAACATTTCTCAACAAAGTCTTTGGCTTCCTGATAGATGGTTGGCCAATAGTATCCCTACCTCAAAATCTTGTATGCCAATGACTTGGCCCCCATGTGATCCCCACATATTCCTTCGTGCACTTCCCGAAGTGTGTAATCTTCTTCGGATGGTGTCAAGCACTTGAGCAATGGAGAACTGAAAGCCCTTCGGTATAGGTCCTCATCAATGAGAACAAAGTTTGAGCTCCTGTGCTTGATCTTTCTTGCCAATATGCGATCCGAAGGTAAAACCCCATTGGTCAAGTAAGATATGTATGGTGTGAGCTAGCAGTCGAGCCGATCTAACGCTAGCACATCCCCCTTCGAAATGCTTGGTTGTTCTAACACCTCCAAATAAACTGAACTATTGAAAGAACTTGCTTCAGTTGTTGCTAATCGGGCCAAAGCATCTGCTACTGTATTGTCTGACCGATCGATTCCTTGGCAACTATGTTAGTCGAAGTACATGAGTTTCTCTTTCACTTTGGCCAGGTACTTTGTCATTCTTGCCCCTCGGGCCTCATACTCCTCAGATATCTGTTTGATCACCAGTTGTGAGTCGCTGTAGATGACTAACTTCTGAACCTCTAGGCTTCGGGCCAACCGCAGTCCAGCTAGAATGGCTTCATATTCTGCTTCATTATTCGTGGCTTTGAACTGAAACCGAATGGCTTGCTGAACTTTAAATCCTTCAAGACTTGTCAGAACAACTCCTGCCCCACTGATGTCTGAAGTCGATGACCCATCCACATATAGAGTCCACGAAGTCGGCCTTGTTGAGCTTCGGCAACTGTACTCACGTCCGGTTCTGTGAAGGAACATTCCACTACAAAGTCTGCCAATGCCTATCCCTTGATTGCTGTTCGGGGGTGATACTCCAAAGCAAACTGTGTTAATTCCATCGCCCAAGCAGCCAGTCGACCTGAGACTTCTGGCTTGTGCAGTACTTTTTTCAACGGCTGATCCGTATACACCACCAGCACCCGACCTTGGAAATAGTGCTGAAGCTTTCTACACGCAATGATTAAGGCGTAGGTGAACTTCTCCAGTTTCGGGTATCTTGTTTCTGCATCCCGAAAAACATGACTGACGTAGTATACCGGGAATTGTCTTCCCCCCTTGTCCCTTACCAGAGCTGCCCCTATTGCCATCGGGCTTGCAGCCAAGTATAAATATAACGGTTTCGAAGGGATTGGCTTCATCAGAAATGGTGCCGAAGACAAATATTTCTTGATTCCTTGGAATGCATCTTCACACTCTGAGGTCCACTGGAAACTCTTCTCGTTTTTCGGCCCCTTGAGAGTGTCAAAAAATGGTAAACACCTTTCAGCTGATCTTGACACGAATCTCCGAAGGGTAGCTATTCGGCTCGTCAACCTTTGCACATCTTTGTACGTCTTCGGGGATTTCATGTCCAAGATCGCTTGAATTTTCTCTGGATTTGCTTCTATTCCCCTTCTGCTGATTAGATATCCTATGAACTTCCCTGATCCCAATCCAAAAGTGCACTTGGTCGGGTTTAACCGCAGCTTGTGTCTTCTTACTGTTTCGAAGCAGTTTTCTAGGTCCTCTAGATGACCTCAGACTGACATGCTTTTCATAATCATGTCGTCCACATACACTTCCATGCTTTGATCTAACTGCTTTGTGAATACGAAGTTCATCATTCGCTGATACGTTGCCCCGACATTTAACAATCCGAAAGTCATCTTACGATATGGATAGATGGCCCGATGAGTAATAAAACTGGTCTTCGGGATGTCTTCCTTGCTCATCGAGATCTGATGGTATCCCGAGAAGGCATCCATGAAACTCAACATGTCGTACCCCGAAGTGGCATCAATCAGCTGGTCGATATTGGGTAGAAGATAGAAATCTTTCGGGCAAACCTTATTCAGATCTGTATAATCGATGCATAACCTCCACTTCCCGTTTTGCTTTTGAACCAAGACAATGTTAGCCGGCCACTCGGGGTAATCTATCTCAAAGATGAATCCTGCTTCCAGCAGCTTGGCAATCTCCTCGTCTATGATCCTCTGCCTTTCTGGAGCAAAAGTCCATTTCTGGATGATTGGCTTTCTCTCGGGTCCACATGCAACCTGTGTAATGCCACTGACTTGCTTACCCCCGGCATGTCACTAGATTCCCATGGAAAGATGTCGGCATATACCCGAAGTAGATCTATTAATCTCGTCCGGAACGATTCTATAACCAATCTTGATCAATTTCTCTGTATTCCCTGGGACCAACTACACGTCATCCGTCTCTTCGGCAGGTAGGGCCAGCAGTTCTGTGCTACTCTCTGTGAACGGCTCTATTTCAATGGACATTGTCTGCTTCTGCTTGTTGACCCTGACCCCCGAAGAAATCAAAGTGTTTCGATAACACCTTCAGGAGATATCAAGATCACCTTTTACCTCCCCAATCCCGTTCGGTGTCGGAAACTTGATCTTGAAGTGAGGTATGGATGTTACTGCTTGCAGTGCTGCTAGTGTCGGCCTTCCCAAAATAGCGTTATATGCCGAATCCACCTGTACCACAAAGAATCTGACCATTATCTCTGCTTGTTAGGGTGTTGTGCCGAACCTGACAGGCAATTCAATGGTGCCCGACACCTGCACCGGATCCCCACTAAAACCGTACAAAGGGCCTTCTCCACCCAATTCCATCTTTTTTCCTTCCAGATCCATCTTCTGATAAGCGTGAGTGTATAGTATGTCGACCGAGGATCCATTGTCGATCATCATCCTCTTCATGTCCACTGGCCCGACTTGAGCAGTTATTACCAACGCCCCATCATGCGGTTCTATAAGATCTGTAGGATAGTCTTCGTCCGAGAAAGAGGTGGATATTCTCGGGTAGGCCCGATCCTTTCTTGGTCAGGAGCCAACAACTGATAACACTGCATCGAGGTGCCCACTCCTCTTCTTTCCCATCACCCGCCCCACAGAACCGCCTGAAATCACATCGATCACACCTCGGGGTGGCTGGTTCTGTTTCGGCTGGGTGTCTAGATCCGGCCTTCTATTTTCTTCTCTAGGAGCCTCATAATTTTCCCGACCAACCACATATTGGACTAACTGGCCGTTCTGAACTTTCTTCTCTATCAAGTCCTTCAGATCATTACACATCTCCGCTGTATGTCCGGGACTTTGATGGTATTCACAATATTTGTCTCGACCCCTCTTTTCGGGCTTCGGATGCGTTAAACATGGCTTGAAAAATGGCTTGTTCCGCATCTCCTCCAATATCTTCGCCCGATCTGTGTTGAGAGCGGTGTAAACTTTATTGACGTTTCTGCTCGGGAAAGGCGGTCGGCCACTCCCCGAACCTCCACTTATAATTTTTTCTTCCAGAATTATCCGTCCTCCCCTGATTGTTGTCCGAACGTTGATAATTTTGTTTGTCCCGATCCTTGGATTTGTCATAGGACTGAGAGTGGGGCTTAAAGTTTCCCATAGCCTCCTCTATTGCAATAAATCCCTCAGTTGGATGAAAGGCTTCGGTCAAATCTGCCGGAGGGTTGATCACCAGGTCCTTCATCAATTTCTTCGACCTTCCTATATCCAGACCGGTCGTGAAAAATCTCAAGGCTTGAGGGGAATTTAATTCTGCTACCGAGCCCACAGCCTCCCGAAATCTCTTAACGTACTGACCAAGGCTTTCATCCGACCTCTGTCTCACCTGCGTGAGAAGCAGTGATCTTTCCTCGTCTTCTATTGCTCCCAAACCGAGCATGAAACTTCTCTTCACGAAGGTAGCTTCATGAATTAATCGATCCTGCTGCCAAGGTTCCCATCCATTCTCGGGAGCTCTTCTTCAAAGTTGTTGCGAATATGTGGCATTTAGCAGCGTCCGAATGTCCGTAGTATGTCATCAACCTGTCATACCCACCGGAATGATCATAGGGATCCCCCAACCTGTCATACGTCTCCATTGGGGGCATCTTCTTCTTAGGGTCGGCAGTGACGTGGTTGATTTCTGGTGAAAAGGGTGAGCCTAGGCAGGTCGAGGGTGTTCCCATCGGACTCTTCGCCGCCAGCAGTTTCTCCAACTCTGCCACCCTTCAAGCAAGGGGATCGGTGTCCTCTTTACGAGGGGGCGACCTATGTCTGTCCCTCTCGTATTCGGGCGACGCGATCCTCCTCCTCTGCCCCGATCTTCCTTGGTGCACAGATTTTCTATCCACAGATCGACTCCGCCTTCGGCTCTTGCCTTCTCGAGAGCGACTCCTGGGTCAGCTCCTTTCTTTTCCAGCCTCGTCTCGGTGAGGTGACCGGGATCGGCTCCGATGCCTACGTCTTTTCGAGGAGGCCTCCTGTTCTTCGACCATTTTGGCCATCTGTGCTTTGAGCTCCTCCTGTTGAAGCCGTAGTGCCATCATGGCGTCTTTATTCTGCTCCATCTTCTTCTGCAGAATGAATTCTCGCTGATCTCGGCTGCCTTCTGCCCGATCCCTTCCTCCCCTTTCGTCTGCCCGGGATTGGTTTTCACCGGCATGACTGACGGGGAGGGGCGTGTGCTGACTAGCCGAAAATAATTATCGCCGGAGAGATGGGATGGGTTCAGGTTGGCCTCCCTGAGTCTTAGAACCCAGCCTATCTTTTACCGACCCCCTCACCGGGGTAGTCTGGTGAGTTTTCGCTTTTTCCTGGACGGAAGCATTGTTACCTTCACTTGCCATAGCCCCCTACCGGAAAAGATATTGTGATTGTAAAAAGCACTAAAGGCTCTCCTTCTAGCTCCAATGTTAACGCCAAGTTTCGCCGGTGCGTCCAATCACAAAATCCACGCGCTTGAACCTGCACAATAACAAATCACACACGAAGCTTGAAGGCTTGTGCCGCCGGGGGATAGCTCCGGTGTGAGAATAAGTACAGGCCGTTCACAAGGTTTAACAATGAAAGCATAATGTCTAGTGCTCAAAAGATGTATTACCTTTCAATTGTAGTCAAGCCGTGTATTTATAGCCATTCTCACTTCCTTAGAATCCCTCTCCGAGTCGGATTAGGACTCCTAAATATGGTAGTTACCAATATTTGGGTCCAACACAATTTCCTTAAAAGGTGTAAGTTGAATCCAATTCAAATACTACCTTTGAAGTTACCTTATTCGAATATGATTAGGACTAGAGTCCTTGACCATGTAAACCTCTTATAACTCCAGATTCTGCACATGAGCTGCTCAACTGTACAGGCCTAATCCAACCGAAATTATATATACTGGTCTGGGCTTCGGCCCAAGGGACTCGAAGGCCCGACCCCGAACATCACAATCAAAACAGGACTCCGGCCCAGAGGGCTCGGATATCCGAACCCGAACACCTTCAACATCCTACATGGCTTCGGCCCAATGGGCCCAATCTCCTTGATCCCAGCCTAGGCCTTCAGACCCCGTGAGGATCGATAAAATACTCCCGAACAAAAACTACAACTGGTTCTACATCTCAGATAAATATGATGTCTGGTCAACCATCATCACATACCAGTAATAATAATACTGATGATGATGAAGAAACTGATGACATATCTCCTGCTCATATTTTGGAGATACAAAATAATTTTCAGGAAATACAACATACTAATAAAACCACTTACAGTCAAAAACCAATAAATCGTATGGCTTTATCCGGACCTAGCAGGTATTATTTCCCTCGACCTACTTCCCAGGATATTCTGTATAAAGAAGATTTTCTTCATTCACAAAAATCTTACCATGGTAAAACCATTTATGAATGGAATATTGATGGTAAAACTGAATATCAGATTTATGAAACCATACATCATATTATGATGTATGCAGCAGTCTGTAAACAGAATGATAATACAGATCATCAGATCTGTCGTTTCTTAGTAAATGGATTTATCAACATTCTTAAAAGATGGTGGGATAATGCACTTACTGACAAACAAAGAACTGAAATACTTCAATGCTATAAGAATGAAATAGATCCTATTACAAAAACTAAAACAAAAAGAGAAGATGCTTGTTACACTCTTGTTCAAGCAGTCATACATCATTTTGTTGGACCATGACTTGTGAATACTGATAGAAGTAGAGAACTCTTACAAAATCTTCGTTGCCCATCTTTAACCCATTTTAGATGGTATAAGGATGTCTTTTTAATGAAAGTAATGCAAAGACCGGATGCCAACAGTGAACACTGGAAGGCCAAATTTATTGATGGATTTCCCACTTTTTTTGCTGAAAAAATTCGTAAAAAATTAAGGGATAAACATGATCGTATGTGTATTCCTTATGACCAGTATTCTTACGGCCATCTTATTTCTGTAATTATTGAAGAAGGATTATCATTATGTAATGATATGAAACTTCAACAATTAATGAAAAAATAGAATCTCACCAAAAGACATGAGATATGAGAATTTTGTGATCAATTCTCTTATGACACAAAATTACAGTATCCTCAAAAAGCTAAAAAACAACAGAATTCTAGAACTCCTAAATCATATTGAAGACATTCTTCTAAAAAGTCTTCTAATAACAAAAATCCTAAAAAACCTACAAAGAAGAGGAAGAACAGTAATAAAAAAAGATAAATCTAAAGTAAAATGTTATAAATGTGGTAAAACAGAACACTTTGCTAATAAATGTAAATCAAAAATAAAACAGAAACTTAATAAAATGTCCCTTGATGAGGACACTCAATAACATATTTTAAATTGTTTATCTAGCAGTAATTCAGAACCAAGTTCAGATGATGATTTAGCTGAGATCTATTCTGAATCTGGTAATGATTCTGATAATGAATATCCTTGTCAAACCTGTCCAATAGACAACTGTAATACTATTATCGGAGCTAATTATTGTAAAACTATAGTCGAGATGAACGATTTAGATATTGGAGGACCCAATATCAATGTCTTAACAGACACACAGAAATCACTTCTTGACTTAGTCGATCAAATTAAAGATCCAGGAATTAAATTAAAATTTTTAGAAATCTGTTATAGAAATCAAAAAACAGAAGATATACTTCTTATTGAACAATATAGCATGAGAGAAGTGATGAAGCGAATGCAAAATGTTTCTACCACAGAAAAACCTACTACTATTCAGGATCTTAAAACTGAAATAAATATTTTAAAATATGAAATAAAACAATTACAAAATACTAATATTATCATTTTTCAAGATTTAAATAATATCAGACACCAGCTAAATAATAAACACGATGATAACGCATAATCTCTAAACCAGATTCTTCTGATAAACCAGAATCCTCTGAACAATATTCGATGCTTATGAATCAAGTAGTTTTTCAGAAGTAGTATATCAGAATTACTTTTATTATTAAACCAGATTTTATTATTAAGGATGACATTGCCCTAGTAGATAGCGGTGCTGACATGAACTGTATTCAGGAAGGATTAATTCCTACTATATACTTTCAGAAAACCAGTCAAACTTTAACTAGTTCAAGTGGTAATACTATGAGTATTAAATATAAAATATCAGAAGCTTTAATCTGCAATCAAGGTTTATGTTTACCTACTTCTTTTGTTCTAATCCGTTATATGAATCAAAGTATTATTTTAGACGCTCCTTTTCTGTGTCTTCTTATGCCTATTTTAAAAATTGATACTTTGGGTATGCATACTACTCTTAGCAATAGACATATTGTGTTTGAATTTATAAGAACCATATACAAAAGAATTAAATCAAGTTAAGCATATGATCTATTCTAAAGAAAAACAGATTAATTTTATTCAAAAAGAAATAAAATTTCTTACTACAGAACAAAGAATTTTACAGCCTTCCTCACAGGAAAAAATAAAATTAATTCACAAAACTCTTTAAGTTGAAATCTGCAGTGATATTCCTAATGCATTCTGGAATAGGAAGAAACATATTATTTCTCTTCCCTATATTCCTAATTTCAATGAGAAAAATATTTTGACAATGTCTAGACCCAGTCAGACGAAGAGGGAATATTTAATTATTTGTAAAACTGAAATTGAGTCTCTTAAACAGAAAAAATTAATAAAACTCAGTACCTCTTCCTGGAGTTGTACAACCTTTTATGTTAATAAAAATGCAGAAATTGAACGAGGCACACCTAGACTCGTTATCAATTATAAACTGCTTAATGAAGCCCTACAATGGATTAGATATCCAATTCCTAATAAAAAGGATCTTTTTGACAGACTTCATGATGCTACTATTTTTTCTAAATTTGATATGAAGTCAGAATTTTGGAAAATCCATATCCATGTACAGGAACTTATAAAACTGCTTTTACAATACCATTTGGACATTATGAATGAAATATTCTTCCATTTGGAGTAAAAAATGGGCTTTCAGAATTTTAACATATAATGAATGATATTTTTAATCCTTTTATTGAATTTATCATCTGTTATATTGATGATGTCCTAAATTTTTCTTCATCCATTGATCAGGACGTTAAACATTTAAATATTTTAAAAAATATTATTATAAAAAATGGTTTGATAGTTTCTGACCCAAAAATGTAACTTTTCCAAACTAAGATCAGATTTCTTGGACATAATATTTCTAATGGAACTATTATTTCAATTGATAGATGTATTGAATTTGCATCTAAATTTTCGGATGAAATTAAAGATACAAATCAACTGCAAAGCCCGAATCTTTCTTAGGATGCTTCTATTCTATATACTTTACTACAGAGAAATCCTTCACCATGGACCATTGAGCATACTAATACAGTTAAAAAGATTAAAACTAGGGTTAAACAATTACCTTGTTTATCTTTACCTAATCCTGATTAGAAGAAGATTATTCAAACTGATGCTTCCAATACAGGATATGGTGGAATCTTGAAACAGTTTAATCCGAACAATAAAAAAGAGGAACTTCTCTGTTTTACTTCAGGAGTATGGAAAGACCCTTCTTTAAATTATCCTACTACAAAACCGGAATATTTTTCAATTGTTAAATGTGTTCTAAAATTTCAGGATGATCTTTTGAACAAGCATTTATTAATTAGAGTTGATTGTTCTGCTGCAAAATAGATATTTAAAAAAGATGTTCAAAATCTATCATCTAAACATATATTTGTTACTTGGCAAAGTATTTTATTTGTATTTGATTTTGATATTGAATATATCAAAGGACAACAGAATTATTTACCAGATTTTCTAACCAGAGAATACTTGCAAGATTAA
This sequence comes from Panax notoginseng, assembly GCA_016801055.1. NCBI lineage: Eukaryota > Viridiplantae > Streptophyta > Magnoliopsida > Apiales > Araliaceae > Panax > Panax notoginseng. Next base: position 58,765,762 of record CM029020.1, on the reverse strand, counting down.
CGACCAGTAAAGGCTGTGGCCGCGGTCAACGAGGCCGAGGCAGAGGTAATCTGTACTATACAGAATTTCCGAGTTTTAATACTCAAACAAGTAATTCTTCGGCTTCTTCTAGCCAAACAACAGCAAATGATGTTCTTTTATTACCAGAACAATACATCCCAAATAGAAATGTAGAAGAAACATTACTGATTATTGAACCGAATGATAAAAAATGGATGACAGATCCATGGGAAATCAAGAGGCGTTATTTAACGACTAACAAGTTCCTCCCCGTTTTAATCAGTATAGATACGTTTATGATCAAATCATAATTGAAACAACATCCATGGACATTAAGCATACGCTTCATGATTCTACAAAACCAACTAGCCCTATTCAATATAGTAAAACAACTATCACGAACATTATGCCTCTTACCAATTAGGGTATTCATCCTCATACTACCCGTACTATTGAATCCAGTCATACAGAAACAAAATATAGTTATTGGGATTATATAGATTCCTTTACACATGTATTTTATTACAAGAATCATATTCAGAACCATACTTGGTTCATCTGTATATGTCCCGAAGTTATTAAAAATGAAATCCCAAACTGGTTTTTCGTTTGGTGGGATAAATTTGGAATCACTTTTGAAACCTTACAAGAATCAATCCAAACTGCATTTAAGGATTGGCAAGTTGCCTATTCCCATATACCAGTAAATAAAGAAATGTCTTGCTTAAGCTTTTTGCTCATTTCATTATCCGTTCTAGAATCCCTTAGATTTGGAAATGAGATTTTCAATGTGATTACCAGAATAAGATTCCCCTCCTCAAAAGAGTGTTTTTTACAAAATGGTGGGATAAAGGACTTAATCCTACGTTACCAGAACTAACCAAGGCCTTTAAAAATAATACCCAGGCCTATTTGGGCTCTATTCCTAAAATCCTTCCACCACAACTAATAAATCCATTTGTTAAGATACAAACAAATTTAAAACAAAAGTTTCCAGAATTAAATGAAACTGAATTGATTGTAAAGACTATGGACTATATGAAAAATCAATTCCTACAATCCTTAGTCCAAGACAATAGTTCCATGAAGACCCTTAGCAATGACGAAGGATCTGATCAGGATGACAATGAGTTCAGTGTCTTAGTTGGAGAAAGCCAAGAACCAAAACCCACTATGGGAGATTTTCGGGACTCTCTCAATACCATGATTTCTGAAAAGATGGAACAAAACAAGAAAGGAAAAGGGAAAGCCAAAGGTTGTCTTCCATCTACAGAAAAGATGCTCAATTATCAGAAGAAGACAACCAGTTGTCTCCACTACCATGAAAAGAAAAGAAAAAGAATACTTACTCAATTATCAATTCTCTCAATTATTAGAAAACGACATCCAGATGTCTTTAATAATTCTCCACTCAACCGAAAGAAGAAAATCTGTCTTTTGCCATCCCACTTTCAATGGCTGATAAATAAAGAAGTAAGATAAGGATTGATCGACCAGGACATGTATCAGACTTTACCTTATCATCCTACTTGTATAAATTTGGAGCCTTCACCTATTGTTGAGGTAGATTTTTTCTTTGCATTCTCTCCCTCTTTGTAAAATTTCTTAATATATAAAGTTCAAAGTTTATGTTGAAGATATCTACAACACTCTTCTTTATCTATAAGTTTTAATTATTGCTTCCATTAATTATTATGTTTCTTTGATTAATCTTTTCGATTATCATATAGAAAATAGTAATCATTATAAAAGAACATATCATACTGCCACAGGCAACCATAATCGTTCTTATTTTTTAGAACAGTTTAACAAATCTGAACAGTTAATTGTTTTAGCTAAGAACGTTATACAGGAAGAAACTTGTCGTCTTGTATCTTTGGGTAGACCCCCCATTCAACAGTAATCTTATGAGATCGTATATGTGATAATTTATATGTTAATATATAATTAATATGCCTTTAAAATATTCATGTCATTTTATTTAATAAGGCGTGTATTGGTTAAGCTTGATTAAGTGGAACGTCACCCAAGTCGCATTTATGACTTTGCTGTTATGAATGGTCCATTTATCTAGGGCTTCTTTGATATCCTGATAAGCAATAAGTTCAGTTGCTTCTAGAGTAAAAGTTGTAGTATTAGCTACAGTTGTGACGGATGAAGTTGAAGAATCATTCATTTTTGTGAATGATCATATATGCATAATTTATAGGCAATATATCCATTAATATGACAATAAACTAAACATGGCTTTCATACCAAATTAGGACAGGATCGGAGTAAGATGATTAAGCACGCCTGTCAACGATTTATATAGGATAAAAGCTACGAAGCCATAACAAGGCTAACGGCAAAGTCCTAAACGCGACATGGGTGACGTTCCACTTAATCAAGCTTAACCAATATCAGTCTTATTTAATAAAATGGCATGAATATTTTAAAGGCTTATTAATTATATATTAACATATAAATTATCTCATATATGATCTCATAAGATTACTATTGAATGGGTGGTCAACCCAAAAGATATATGACGACAAATTTCTTCCTATATAGCGTTCTTAGTTAAAATAATTAAATGTTCAGATTTGTTAAACTATTCTAAAAAATAATAACGATCATGGTTGTCTGTGGCAGTATGATATGCTGTTTTATAATAATTACTGTTTTTTATATGATAATCTAAAAGATTAAACAAAAAAACATAATAATTAATGGAAACAATAATTAAAACTTACAGATAAATAAGAGCGTTGCAGATATCTTCAAAATAAACTTCGAACTTTATATATTAAAAAATTTTACAAAGACAGAGAAAATGCAAAGAAAAAATTTGCCTCAACAATGGGTGAAGGCTCCCAATTTATACAAGTAGGAGGATAAGGTAAGGACTGATATGTGTTCTGGTCGGTCAATCATTATCTTACTTCTTAATTTATTAGCCATTGAAAGTGGGATGGCTAAAGACAGATTATCTTCTTTCGGTTGAGTGGAGAATTATTAAAGACATCCGGATGTCGTCTTCTGATAATTGAGAGAATTGATAATTGAGTAAGTATTCTTTTTCTTTTCTTTTCATGGTAGTGGAGACAGCTGGTTGTCTTCTTTTGATAATTGAGCATCTTTTCTGTAGATGGAAGACAACCTTTGGCTTTCCCTTTTCCTTTCTTGTTTTGTTCCATCTTTTCAGAAATCATGGTATTGAGAGAGTCCCAAAAATCTCCCATAGTGGGTTCTAGTTCTTTGCTTTCTCCAGCTAAGACATTGAACTCATTATCATCCTGATCAGATCTTTTTTTACTGTTAAGGGTCTTCATAGAACTATCGTCTTGGACTAAGGATTGTAGGAATTGATTTTTCATATAGTCCATAGTCTTTACAATCAATTCAATTTCATTTAATTTTGGAAACTTTTGTTTTAAATCTGTTTGTATCTTAACAAATGGATTTACTAGTTGTGCTGGAAGGATTTTAGGAATAAAATCCAAACAGGCCTGGGTATGATTTTTAATGGCTTTGGTTAGTTCTGGTAACGTAGGATTAAGTCATTTATCCCACCATTTTGTAAAAAACACTCTTTTGAGGAGGGGAATCTTATTCTGGTAATCACATTGAAAATCCCATTTCCAAATCCAAGGGATTCCAAAACGAATAATGAAATTAGCAAAAAGCTTAAGCATAGACATTTCTTTATTTACTGGTATATGGGAATAGGCAACTTGTCAATCCTTAAATGCAGTTTGGATCGATTCTTGTAAGGTTTCAAAAGTGATTTCAAATTTATCCCACCAAACGAAAAACCAGTTTGGGATTTCGTTTTTAATAACTTCGGGACATATACGGATAAATCAAGTATGGTTATGAATAGGATTCTTGTAATAAAATGCATGTGTAAAGGAATCTATATAATTCCAATAACTGTATTTTGTTTCTGTATGACTGGATTCAATAGTACAGGTAGTATGAGGATGAATACCCCAATTGGCAAAAGGCATGATGTTCCTGATAGTTGTTTTACTGTATTGAATAGGGCTAGTTGGTTTTGTAGGATTATGGAGCGTATGCTTAATGTCCATGGATGTTGTTTCAATTATGATTTGCTCATAAACGTATCTATACTGATTAAAACGGGGAGGAAATTTTTGAGTCGTTAAATAACGCCTCTTGATTTCCCATGGATCTGTCATCCATTTTTCATCATTCAGTTCAATAATCAGTATTGTTTCTTCTACATTTCTGTTTGGGATGTATTGTTCTGGTAATAAAAGAACATCCTTTATTGTTGTTTGAATAATTACTTGTTTGAGTATTCAAACTCGGAAATTCTGTATAGTACAGATTGCCTCGGCCACAACCTCTACTGGTAGTTAATCCTACAAGTATTCTCTGGTTAGAAAATCTGGTAAAGAATTCTGTTGTCCTTTGATATATTCAATATCAAAATCAAATACAGATAAAATACTTTGCCAACTAGTAAATATATGTTTAGATGCTAGATTTTGAACATCTTTTTTAAATATCTGTTTTGCAGCAGAACAATCAACTCTAATTAAAAAATGCTGGTTCAAAAGATCATCCTAGAATTTTAGAACACATTTAACAATTGAAAAACATTCCTATTTTATAGTAGGATAATTTAAAGGACCTTTCCATACTCCTGAAGTAAAACAAAGAAGTTCCTCTTTTTTATTGTTAGGATTAAACTGTTTCAAAATTCTACCATATCCTGTATTGGAAGCATCAGTTTGAACAATCTTCTTCCATTCAGGATGAGGTAAAGATAAACAAAGTAATTGTTTGACCCTAGTTTTAATCTTTTTAACTACATTAGTATGCTCAGTTGTGCATGGTGAAGGATTTTTCTGTAGTCGAGCATACATAATAGAAGCATCCTGAGAAAGATTCGGGTAATAGTCTCGTATATAATTTAAACTTCCTAAAAATCTTTGCAGTTGGTTTGTATCTTTAATTTCATCCTGAAAGTTAGATGCAAATTCAATACATCTATCAATTGGAATAATAGTTTCATTAGAAATATTATGTCCAAGAAATCTAATCTTAGTTTGGAAAAGTTTCATTTTTGGGGCAGAAACTACCAAACCATTTTTTATAATAATATTTTTAAAAATATTTAAATGTTTAACGTGATGATCAATGGATGAAGAAAAAATAAGGATATCATCAATATAACAGATGATAAATTTAATAAAAGGATTAAAAATATCATTCATTATAAGTTGAAATTCTGAAGGTCCATTTTTTACTCCAAATGGAAGAACATTCCATTCATAATGTCCAAATAGTACTGTAAAAGTGGTTTTATAAGTTCCTGTTCACGGATCTGGATTTGCCAAAATCCTGGCTTCATATCAAATTTAGAAAAAATAGTAGCATCATGAAGTCTGTCAAAAATATCCTTTTTATTAGGAATTGGAATTGGATATGTTTTCTTACTATTCCAGAATGCATTAGGAACATCACTGCAGATTTCAACTTGAAGAGTTTTGTGAATTAATTTTATTTTTTCCTGTAAGGAAGGTTGTAAAATTCTTTGTTCTGTAGTAAGAAATTTTATTTCTTTTTGAATAAAATTAATCTGTTTTTTTAGAATAGATCATACGCTTAACTTGATTTAATTCTTTTGTATATGGTTCTGTTATAAATTCAAACACAATATTTTTGTTGTTAAGACTAGTATGAATATCCAAAGTATCAATTTTTGAAATAGGCATGAGAAGACACAGAAAAGGAGTGTCTAAAATAATACTTTGATTCATATTACGGATTAGAACAAAAGAAATAGGTAAACATAAATCTTGATTGCAGATTAAAGCTTCTGGTATTTTATATTTAATACTCATAGTATTACCACTTGAACTAGTTAAAGATTGAGTGGTTTTCTGAAAGTATTTGGTAGGAATTAATCCTTCCTGAATACAGTTCATGTCAACACCGCTATCTACTAGGGCAATGTCATCCTTAATAATAAACTCTGGTTTAATAATAAAAGTAATTCTGATATACCACTTCTGAAAAACTACTTCATTCATAAGCATCAAATATTGTTCAGAGGATTCTGGTTTATCAAAAGAATCTAGTTTAGAGATTATGCGTTATCATCCTGTTTATTATTTAGTTGGTGTCTAATATTATTTAAATCTTGAAAAATGATAATATTAGTATTTTTCAATTGTTTTATTTCAAAATTTAAAATATTTATTTCACTTTTAAGATCCTGAATAGTAGTAGGTTTTTTTGTGGTAGAAACGTTTTGCATTCGCTTCATCACTTCCCTCATGTTATATTGTTCAATAGGAAGTATATTTTCTGTTTTTTAATTTCTATAACTGATTTCTAAAATTTTAACTTAATTTCTGGATCTTTAATTTGATCGGCTAAGTCAAGAAGTGATTTCTGTGTATTTGTTAAGACATTGATACTGGGTCCTCCAATATCTAAACTGTTCATCTTGATTATAACTTTCCAATAATTAGCTTCGGTAATAGTATTACAGTAGTCTATTGTACAGGTTTGACATAGTGGTTCATTATCAGAATCATTACCAGATTCAGAATAGATCTCAACTAAATCATCATCTAAACTTGGTTCTGAATTACTGCTAGATAAACAATTTAAAATTTTTGTTGAGTGTCCTCATCAAGGGACATTTCATTAAGTTTCTGTTTTATTTTTGATTTACATTTATTAGCAAAGTGTCTTGTTTTACCACATTTATAACATTTTACTTTAGATTTATCTTTTTTATAGTTCTTCCTCTTCTTTGTAGGTTTTCAGGAGTTTTGTTATTAGAAGACTTTTTAGAAGAACGTCTTCGATATGATTTAGGGGTTCTAGAATTCTGCTGTTTTTAGCTTTTTGAGGATACTATAATTTTGTATCATAAGAGAATTGATCACAAAATTCTCCTATCTCATGTCTTTTAGTGAGATTTTATTTTTTCATTAATTGTTGAAGTTTCATATCATTACATAATGATAATCCTTCTTCAATAATTATAGAAATAAGATGACCGTAAGAATACTAGTCATAAGGAATACTCATACGATCATGTTTATCCCTTAAATTTTTACTGATTTTTTCAGCAAAGAAAATGGGAAGTTCATCAATAAATTTGGGCTTCCAGTGTTCACTGTTGGCTTCCGGTCTTTGCATTACTTTCATTAAAAAGACATCCTTATAACATCTAAAATGGGTTAAAGATAGGCAACGAAGATTCTGTAAGAGTTCTCTACTTTTATCAGTATTCATAAGTCCTGGTCCAACAAAATGATGAATGACTGCTTGAACAAGAGTGTAACAAGCATATTTTCTTTTTGTTTCAATTTTTGTAATAGGATCTGTTTCATTCTTATAGCATTGAAGTATTTCAGTTCTTTGTTTGTCAATAAGTGCATTATCCCACCATCCTTTAAGAATGCGGTAAATCCATTTACTAAGAAACGACAGATTTGATGATTTGTATTATCATTTTGTTTATAGATTGTTGCATACATCATAATATGATGTATGGTTTCAGAAATCTGATATTCAGTCTTACCATCAATATTCCATTCATAAATAGTTTTACCATGGTAAGATTTTTGTGAATGAAGAAAATCTTCTTCATACAGAATATTCGGGGGAGTAGGTCGAGGGTAATAATACCTGCTAGGTCCGGATAAAGTTATACGATTTATTGGTTTTTGAGTGTAAGTGGTTTTCTTAATATGTTGTATTTCCTGAAAATTATTTTGTATCTCCAAAATATGAGCAGGAGATATCTCATCAGTTTCTTCATCATCATCAGTACTATTATTACTGGTATGTGAAGAGGGTTGACCATACATCATATTTATTTGAGACGTAGAACCAATTGTAGTTTTTAAATCTTTTATTTTATTTAAAAGATTATCGATGAATTCTTCATCCGATTTAGATGATTTCATCTTAAAACTGCTAACTTCCAAAGGAGGTTTAATGGTAACAGGTTGAAGATTTACTTGTCGGGGAACAACTTGACATTTATCATTAATATGATTAATTTGTTCTTCAATTCTGGTTAACTATTTTCCTACTGTTTGAAGAAATAAATTAGTATAATTATTCTGCTTAGACAAAGACATAATATCTTTTAATTTAACCTCTTCACGTTTATAAGGTTTTTCAGGTATGTCAACATATGGATTAATAACTAAAGGTTTTAAATTTTCATCCATTGAGCTTAGTTCTAGAGATTTAGGTGGGGGATGAATGGATTTGATATTATTACCACTTGTGGTGATCCAGTCCTTTTGAATACCAGTTAACACATTCAGTTGATTTTCTGTGTAAAATTCTGATTTTAAAACAAAATTATAATACCATTTACTAAATGATATTATACACCGATTGTTCTTCAAATAAGAATAATAATTAGCTTTTATTTCTGCTAATTTAAAATGATCATGATTTTAAAAATATCAATTTCTGAAATTCTGGTATTTATCTTTCATGAACTCCAAGTTAAAGCATTGACGAATTTTACTATTTGGAGAAAAATCTATAAACATTCAAAATGCATGTCACTAGCAGTTGGACTGTAAGGTCTTCTGTTTTGAGGAATATTTGTTTCATAAATACCATGAGGTATTTGATTTTCAGAAATATGTATTCCTTTTATCAAGTCTTCATTTTTAATAGACTCATTATTGAATTTTTTTTATTCTTGATAAATAGATTCTAAAGGTTCAGACACAGATTGTCTGGATGATTCAGGAATATCAATATTATAAGGGATGTTGTTAAATGATCGACTTCGGGTAAAAGGTCTTTGAAATTTTAAATAAATATTTCCATTACTGGTTTGCACAACATCCTCTATGGATTGTCTAATTATAGGTCTGGTAGGGACGGCGTTAGTAATCTGCCATTGTTTCGGAAAAGTAATTTCTTCCCAAGAGATCATCCTGGGAATAACTACTTGACTACTAAAGAGATTAGTGTCAATAAGGACAGTATGACCTTGCTGGCTTTATTTTCGGATATAAGGGTTTCAAGTAGTTAAAACCTTAAGATGAATACGGAATAATATGGTAAAAGGAGGGGATCTAGGAAGATATTCATAACCATGGGATATAATCCTCATTTCTAAAACTTTTGACAAATTATTATCTGTTAAGGTAATACTTAAATTAGGATAAATATTGAAATATACGAGTCCATGAGCTAGGCTAGTTTCAATAGCACCTATTAAAGAAGCTTTCCAGTTTAAACACCAACATCTCTAAGTGTGCACTAAATACTAGTATTTTGACCAAGTAAAAAACAACTTGGGCAAGTCCTATATGAACATATTTATATTTTTGCAAAAAAGGGTATAGATCTTCAATATGCAATAAATATAAAATTTCACATTATTCTGTAAATAAACAACATGTTCAAAAGTTTTAATAATTCTTTTACTGATGAAATCAAAAGTTCCAATTTTATAAATTGTTTCTAGTGTGATTTTAGGAATGGTCCATTTATCTAGGGCTTCCTTGATATCCTGATAAGCAATAAGTTCAGTTACTTCTAGAGTAGAAGTTGTAGTATTAGCTACAGTTGTGATGGATGAAGTTCAAGAATCAGACATTTTTGTGAATGATCATATATGCTAATTTATAGGCAATATATCCATTAATATGACAATAAACTAAACATGGCCCTGATACCAAATTAGGACAGGATCGGAGTAAGATGATTAAGCACGCCTGTCAACGATTTACAAAGGATAAAAGCTACAAAGCCATAATAAGGTTAACGGCAAAGTCCTAAACGCGAATTGGGTGATGTTCCACTTAATCAAGCTTAACCAATACTAGCCTTATTTAATAAAATGGTATGAATATTTTAAAGGCATATTAATTATATATTAACATATAAATTACTACATATATGATCTCATAAGATTCTGTTGAATGGAGGGTCTACCCAAAGATATAAGACGACAAGTTTCTTCCTGTATAGCGTTCTTAGTTAAAACAATTAACTGTTCAGATTTGTTAAATTGTTCTAAAAAATAAGAAAGATTATGGTTGTTTGTGGCAGTATGATATGCCGTTTTATAATGATTACTGTTTTCTATATGATAATCTAAAAGATTAATCAAAGAAACATAATAATTAATGGAAGCAATAATTAAAACTTACAGATAAAGAAGAGCGTTACAGATATCTTCAAAATAAACTTCGAACTTTATATATTAAGAAATTTTACAAAGAGAGATGGAAAATGCAAAGAAAAGATATGCCTCAACAATGGGTGAAGGCTCCCAATTTATACAAGTAGGAGGATAAGGTAAGGACTGATACGTGTCTTGGTCGGTCAATCCTTATCTTCTTTATTTATCAACCATTGAAAGTGGGATGACTAAAGACGGATTATCTTTTTTCAGTTGAGTGGAGAATTATTAAAGACATCTGGATGTCGTCTTCTGATAATTGAAAGAATTGATAATTGAGTAAGTATTCTTTTTTTTCTTTTCCTGGTAGTGGAGACAGCTGGTTATCTTCTTCTGATAATTGAGCATCATTTTTGTAGATAAAAGACAGCCTTAGGCTTTCCTTTTTTCTTTCTTTTTTTGTTCCATCTTTTCAGAAATCATGGTAGTGAGAGAGTCCCAAAAATCTCCCATAGCGGGTTCTGGTTCTTAGCTTTCTCCAGCTAAGACATTGAACTCATTATCATTCTGATTAGATCCTTCGTTACTGCCAAGGGTCTTCATGGAACTATCGTCTTGGACTAAGGATTGTAGGAATTGTTTTTTCATATAGTCCATAGTCTTTATAATCAATTCAGTTTCATTTAATTATGGAAACTTTTATTTTAAATCTGTTTGTATCTTAACAAATGAATTTACTAGTTGTGCTGGAAGGATTTTAGGAATAGAATAGGTCTTGGTGTGATTTTTAATGGCCTTGGTTAGTTCTGGTAACGTAGGATTAAGTCATTTATCCCACCATTTTGTAAAAAACACTCTTTCAAGTAAGGCATTATCCAAATAGAGTGTGATAGTCAGTGTGCTATTTAGTTAGCAAAGAACATGTGTTCAATGTCGGGACCAAATATATTGATGTTCGGTATCACAAGATTGGTAAATGGCTGAACAGTGGTGACCTTGTAGAAAAGTCGATTAGACTTAATTCATTTTGTCGATTATTGAATTCTTAGTGGAGTATCAAGGGAGAGAGATACAATTACAGTGAGAAATAAATTCACAGTATGCAGTATTTGGAAAATATAAGTCAAGGTGGAGATTGTTGGAGTTGACTTTATTTTTTTGGTTAGTCATGTGCAGAAAGTAAAGGTCTTGTCCTTTCTTGGTCCATTTTTTCTTTCTTAGTTGGTGACTCAAGGTAGCAAGCTTTGGAGAATAGAAAAGGACTCTTATCCTTTTTTGTTTGTGTCAAAAGCTTGTTGGTTTATGGTCTCCTTAGTTTAAGGAGGTTTTTCTCCTCCTTTTTTGTTTTATAAAAGGAAGTTTGGCTTCTCAATTTGGAGTAACCCATAACATCCAAGAGCAACCAAGAAATAGAGAAAGAAGTGAGGTAGAGAGAGGTTGAGAAAAATAATCAATGTGTTTATTTTTTAGCTGATAAAAATATCTCAGTTGTGTTTGTGTGCTTGATTTTAGAAACACAACTGAGATAACACACACACAATACTGTATGAGATACAAAAATAATGACACAATAATTTTATATGGAAAACCCAATTGGAAAAAACCAAGGGGAGAGTGTTGGTTTGCAGAAACAATATATTAAAGTATACAATCATATTGTAAACTAGCGGAAACATGCAATAAACATAATTTATAAATTTTTCTGCAGTACCAGGAATCACCTTATGTAATATTATCAATCGAGGAAGGATAAAAGATATACCTTAAAGATGAAGCAACTCCTTAATCAAATCTTCAAGTTCCAATCCTTTGCTCCTTCGCGATCTCTCCAATCCTCGGATCAAACGTTCGCTACTCAAAATGTGCAACGCCCAAGAGGTGATCCACCAAGAGAAATTGATTGAAGATGTGAATTTAGATTCTACTAGATCTTGGGTGGCTAGCCCTAATTCTGTCTATCCTAACTCCTTAAGGTTTTGAGAATACTTGCAAGAGAGATGCAAATAGCATTAGCTTATCCCACAAATAAGACCCATCTTATTTATAAACTAACCCTCTCCTAAACCTTTTTGTAGTTGGGGTTTTAATTTAATTCCCAAAGAACTAAATAATAATAAGACTCCACTTATTAATTTATAATTTAGTATTTCTCCAAATGTTTAATTATAAATATTAAGCTATTTAATTTATTCTATTAATAAATTAAATACACTTAATTTATTATTATTAAGCCAATCACTTCTAAAATTATATTTTTCTTTTTATATGGTATGACCCTCTAGGTTTAATATTAAGCTGATAAGTAGAATAAATAAATTAGAACCATTCTAATATTATTTATAATGAATTAAACTCCTTTAATTCAAATATAAATAAATAATATTTATTCTACATCATGAGTGACACCTTATAAATAATATATCATGACTATCCGGATAATATGAATTCAACATTTAATCATAAAAAATATTCACAAAGAATACAATAAACCTATTCCGTGAATAGTTATCATACAATCAATTATTCTTCCATATACAATTCAATTATTCTACCATATAAAAACATGAAATTACTATCAAGCTTTATTTATTTGATTATATGTATTCCGATTCTTAAATGCACAACTCTAGTTAATGTAAATTAAAAACTCCTTTCTAATTTCCATTCAAACCTAGCTAGGGATTTCTATGTTGTCACTTTATCGAATCACATAGGACATTCTCTCCCTTTACTAGAAGTGGTAGATCCTTTGTTGATCATTCACTTATCTCCATATATACTTTATTATATCCGAACATACCCTACAACATACCCTAGATTATTAAGAAATATGACAAAACATAACTCAGTATATACAAGATACTATGATGATCTCAAGTCCAAGGATCATTTGTACTACTATCACTTTAGGAACTTCTATTGACAGGTAAGTAAAACTCCGTTAGGGTTCCTTTAATCAAGTCACGTTCAATGAACTTATTCTCCAATAAGTATCTACATCCTTGCTTTAGTGTCTTTACGCAAATAATTATGAGATCAATCATCCTCTTCAACAAAGCAAGCATAGTATGTACTAATCTATCCGGAATCAGTAACCCCACATTAGTGATCCCACGATTAGGAACATTTTAGTTTTAGAGCTATCTTGAATTTAGATCTCATAGCATGATCAATATCATGATTCTAAAAGCATTGTTCCAAAACTATGGGTTTATCACATTTATTTAATTTAACTAATTAAACATGGATAAAGAATGCATTTATTAAATAAAGTCTTTTATTAATAAATGAACAAGATTACAAAGTAAATGCTTATCACATCCAATGTGATTGGCTTGTGTTGGTCGATTTCGCAATCAATAATTACGTGCAAGTATACATGGTCAACAAGTAATAAAGTTAAAGTATAGTATAGTTCCCACGAGAATTTATTTAATAAATTTACCAAGTTCTAACCCATTACCAACCTAATCTTATTTAAACAACTGATTTAATATCTTGAATTAAAATATGTAATTAAACTAATACTAAATACCACTAGAATGAAACCAGATAATGAAGACTTAAGATTACAATTTTACTTATTGTTTCATTCATATCAATACACTTCCTGCTAAGTCATGCTACTTATTCTGAATTGTTAATCAAGAACACACCAGTATCTAGGGGTAAAAACGAGTCGAATCTCAGCGAACACTCTAATGCTCAGATTCGGCTCGACAAATTCTAATTTTGTGCCAGATTCGACTCGGATCATTACTCGGGACTACTCGGCTCGTAAGTACTCAACTCATTTACAAAACGAGTTACTCATGAGCATTAAAATCGAGTTTCGAATATGAACCATTTCACTTAATACTGAACCACTACATACTAAATTGATTATTGAACTAATGTTTATATATAAAAGTCTTTTACTTTTATTTATGTAAAGAAATTACAAAGAATGTAATAGGAATTGACAATCAATTCACTGATTTATTCAAGTACAAGGTTACATAATTTAATACTACACTTTATAAATTATAAAGATTGATACAAATATCACATATTTAGCTTGTTAGTATGGATTAGACCAGTATTCGAATATGATCCATCGAGTATGGTTCGAGAAAAAATGAAATACTCGAACCCTAATACGAGCGAATACTGGTATACTCGAATTTGACTCGTGTATCATTAAACAGAAAACGAGTATGGATCATATTCGACTCGAATCAACTTCAAATTCGAGCTTTGGATCATATTTTCGAACCGATCTCGAGTCGAGTATCGAGCTACTCTGCTCGGCTAACACCCCTACCAGTATCTATGATCATCTCTCGATGCACCATAAACAAATCAACTTAAATCCACAGATGATAGAATTAAGAAGAGCATCCTAATTAACTAATTCACTATATATCTATGTGAATTACAATTAAAAAGGATTTTAAGCCCAAGTTCTTTATCAAATTACATGCGGTGTATATGTATATCTCTATCCTAAACACAAACTATGAATCCCAACACCATGCAGAAAACACAATCACATGCTATTATAATCATATCTAAACCTATAATCCATCTCTCGAGTTCATATAGATTATCACGGTAATTGTTGATCAGACAATTAATCAATTAAGAGCAAACCATAATAGACAATCCCATAATAGTTAGTAAAAATAATAAGGAAGCATGTCAAAATAAAGTACGCAGCAAGATCCATTGTAATCTCAAAAAAGAATTTAGTTCATGATTGAATTAAAATTCATAATCCACAGTTGGATAAACATTGAAAGATAAAAATAAAATTAGAGGAATGAATAAAATATGTTGTTTACAAATCTGAATCTCCCTCCTGCTCCTGCTTTGAATCTTCAATGCTCTCCAAAAGTTGCTTCAATCTTTAAATCTAATCTAAACTAGGGTTTTACTAATCTAATGGAATCCAATCCTTGTGAACTTTCCTCCTTTTATATCCTTTTTCACGTGTCTTTTAGCCCTCTTTAAAGTCCTTGAAACCAATCAGTCAAACCAATCCTTCTCGGACTCAACTTCTGAAACATAGCAAAACAGCCTTCTTTCTTTCCGACGAATCCGCCTTGGCGGATTTAATTTACTAGAGAAATTCGCTTCGGCGGATTCACTGTTCTAGAAATCACAGAAATGACACTAAGCTCTATTTTTCATGTTTTGACCCTCCGAAGCCGTTTCCTACACATAGTTGTTAAGGCGTCGCCTAGGCGGCATGGTGGCCAGTCGGAAGGAGAAGGGCAAGGCGAGTGTGCGACTTAGTTGATGGTTGAAAGGCGAGCGCCTCGCAAAAATAGTCGTCGCCTTAGACATCGCGGCGACGATTTGAATGACTATCTGGCTTGTCGAGCGACTTGGTCTCCATGGGTATGGATCGACCCAAATCTGAATTGAGTTAAAAAAAATGACGTCGCAGTTTGAATACTAAACCTAGCCATGGTCGAGTGGCTTCACAAAGAACTCATCAGAGATCGACCATCGAAGTCGAGAGAAGCGAAGTGCGAAGAAGAAATTGAAGTGTGAAGAGGCTACGATCGACGACTACGATCGACGACTACCATCGACGACTACTATTGACGACTGTGTCTTCTTCTTCTCTCGTTTTCCCCCCTTTTCTGTTTATTGTTTGGATGTTATGTATACACTGATATGATGTCTTTTTCTTTTTCTTTATACCGAGTCACACTACCGCTGCTTCTTTTTCTTTTTTTTGTTTAGCCTTTTTTCTTTCTGTTGGGTCTCTATATATATATATATATATATATATATATATATATATATATATATATATGTATAAATTTATATATATTTATATATGTATAAATTTACGTTGCTTGCTGATGCTTTCTTTTTCTTTCTTATTGTACTTATTTTGTGTGTATATAAATATCAAATGATTGATCTAATAGATGGAGTATATATGTATACTATTATTTTATTAGTTGCATGTGAAGGGTCAAATAGGAAAATGGGTTGCATATATTAGTTGGTCACTTAGTTCATAACACTTATCCCACTATAGTGATGATGATGAACAGCTTTCCCACTATTATTTTATTAGTTGCATGTGAGGGGTCAGACAAGAAAATGGGTTAAATATATTAGTTGATCACTTAGTTCATAACGCGTGTCCCACTATAGTGATGATGATGAACAACTGTCCCACTATAGGGATTATTGGAAAGATAAGTATAATGTATATTTATTCATCTACATGTACAATAGAATATTATTATAGTGATTATTGTCCCACTATAGTGATTATTGTATAATAGAATATTTATAAAATATTATATAAGATAATCAATAATCATCAGAATAATATATAATATTTATGATTCATAAAAATTAAATAAATTTAAGATAATCAATAACAATTTTAACTTTTAATTTTAAAATTTTTATATGTAATACATTCAAAAGTAAAAATAAAAATAGATAATATTTTGATGAATGATTTGTTATTGATAAATGGTAAGTGTTTACATAATTGTGCTTTTATTGTTTAATATACTTGTGAAGTAAAATAAATAATATATAAACTACACATTGTAAACGACTTGTTGTCATATGGACGCCATGGCGGTCGCTTTGTCGCCTAGGCGTCTTGGCAGTCGACTACCACCATGACTCGCCGTGGCGCCTTAACAACTATGTTCCTACATCATAAACACAAAAAAAAGAGAAAAATGACACTAAAATACTTAAAGTTAATAAAGAATTCAGCCTTAAAGGTGTCCGATTCGTAGCTATAAAACTAACTCATCAACTTAAGGGCATACTACTTTTGAATGGATCTCAGAAATCAACTGTGAAAGTATTGAAGTATACAAGCCTTTTTATTTGAGAAAAATAAACACGCTGATTACTTTTCTCAGCTTCTTTCTGTACCTCACTTTCTCTCTATTTCTTGGTTGCTCTCGGATGTTGCGGGTTACTCCAAATTAAGAAGCTAGACTTCCTTTAAAAAAACAAAAAAAGAGGAGACAAACCTCCTTAAATTAAGGAGACCAAAAACCAACAAGCTTGCCACACAAACAAAAAAGGACAGAGTCCTTTTCTATTCTCCTAAGCTTGTTGCCTTGAGTCACCAACTGTGAAAGAAAAAATTGTTTAAGAAAGGACAAGGCCTTTACTTCCTACACATGACTAACCAAAAAATTTGGACAAGTCATTCAACAAAAAATAAAGCTAATTCCAACAATTTCTACCATGGCTTATATTTTCCAAATACTGCATACTGTGAATTTAATTCTTACTATAGATGTATCCCTCTCCCCTGATACTCCACTATGAATTCAATAATCGACGAAGTGAATTAAGTCCAAGAAGTGCTTGAACTTTTTTACAGACACCGACTTTGTGACATATCTGTGACATTCTCTTTTGTGTGAACTTTGTAAACTGCAATGTCACCACTGTTCAGACATTCACGAATCTTGTGATACCGAGCATCAATATGTTTGGTCCTGGTGTGAAATACTTGATTCTTTGCTACCTGAATAACACTATGATTGTCACACTATATCTGGATAATGCCTAGATGTAATTCTTCAACTAGTCCTTTTAGCCACAAAGTCTCATTGATTGCCTCTGTCAATGTCATATATTTGGCCTCTGTTGTTGATAATGCTACCTTAGACTACAACACTAACCTCCAACGTATACATCCTCCACAAAAGGTGTATACAAACCATATTATAGATCTCATCGAGTCTAGGTCTCCATCATAATCCGAATCAACAAATCCTGTAACCTCACTCCTTATAGTATCCTGATCAAACATAGGACTGTAATTGGTTATACCTACTAGATAACGCAAAATCCATTTGACTGCATTCCAATGCTCTTTCCTTGGATTTGCCATATATTTGCTAACCACACTGATTGCATCTGAGATATCTGGCCTTGTACATACCATAACGTACATAAGACAACCTACTGCATTTTCATATGGTACCAATTGAGTGCTAACTAGTTTAACATTGTGCATGTTAAATCTCTCCAAGACCTACACATATCCTTTCTGAGTTAGCCACACTATTCCTGCCTGACGATTCTATGAATTTCCATACCGAGAATCTTTTTGGCTGACCCAAGATCTTTCATGTCAAATTCACTACTTAAATTCTTCAATTGAAGAATGTTTGACTTTCTCTTTGTTGGTATCAACATGTCATTGACATATAACGTCAGCAATACTAGAGAACCATCATCAAGTGATCTGAAATACACATGGATCATACTTAGAACGAGAGTAACCATGAGCCACCATGAAGTTGTCAAACCGCATGTACCATTGTCTCGAGGACTGATTCAAATCATAGAGAGACTTTTTCAAAATGCAAACTAAGCCTTCTTTCCCTGGTTCAATAAACCCCTCAAGTCGTTTCATGTAGATCTTTCCTTCTAAATCACCATGGAGAAAAGTTGTCTTCACATTAAGTTGCTTTAATTCTATATTTTGTGATGCTACAATAAATAAGATCAACTGAATCGATGTGTGTTTCACAACTAGTGAGAGGACCTCATTGTAGTCGATTCCCTTTCTCTGAGAGAATCCCTTCACCAACCTAGTCTTGAATCTTTCACCTTCTTTATCTGATTAAGCTTCTTTTTTCCTTATCACCCACTTGCATCCTATAGTTTTCAATCCTTTTGGAAGTTTAACTAACTTCCAAGTCTAGTTCTTATGTAAAGGCTCCATCTCTTCTACCATCGTTATCGCCCACTTGTCATTTTCCTCGGACTGAATAGCCTTTTGATAGCTAGGTTGATCTCCAATACCAACAATTAAGGTAAAGATAACCATGTCCTCAAATCCATATCTCTACATTGGTTTGCCGACTCCTATTTCTTGATCTTTAATAAGATTATAGGGCACTTCTTGGAGATCTGAAGGATGACCATCTTCAATCACTTCAGAATTTTTTGTCTTTTCAAGAAGCTCCGCCTCAACTGCGTGTGTTAGGACTTGCATATTTAAATTTGATGACCATCTTCAATCACTTCAGATTTTTTTGTCTTTTCAAGAAGCTCCGCCTCAACTGTGTGTGTTAGGACTTGCATATTTAAATTTGATGATGAATGTGATTAATGTATATTTGTACCTGTAAGTTTTATAAAGCCCTTAATAATGATTTGATTCGATGTGTAAGTACTTCGATTAGAAAGATCAAATAATATTAAGTTGATTTGATGTATAGCTGATAAGATTTCATTAATTTTAAAGTAACTTTGCTGGTTCATATTGTGAAGATGGATCACAGAGTAAATGCATGATCGTAGTACATTAGATGTGTAACATTCCAGAATTTTAAAATGTAATATTAAATATTTATTGATTTATATAAGTATTTAATGGATATGTTTATTGTTGAATAAATAATTGTTCAATTTGAGTTTATGGGGTGCAATTATTTATTTGTTAAATAAATAATTAAATATTAAATAATAAATATTTATTTACAATATTAAATATTTATTAAATTATATGGCAAATTGAGTTGATGTGATTTAGCTATTTATTTGTTGAATAAATAATTAAGGAGATAAGAAAATTAGATGTTATGAGAGATTATATAATAATTGAATTTATTAAGTAAGCTAGAGAGCTTATAGTGATTTAAATAAACTATAATATTTTAAATGGGAAATTGTAATTTAAAATATTAGTTGGTTAAATAGAATTATAATTATAAAAGAAATTATAGTTATGTGATATTAAATTATGTGCTAAAGTAATTTAATAGATTAATGTTTTAATTGATTTATTAATTAAATAAAAGTATAACAAATAACCTTACTATAAAGGAGTTTTTAAATTAAATTAAAAGAGTTTAATTTAGTTTTGCCAAACTAGGCCTAATGGCTATTAAGTCTTTAATATAATAGTGTTTTACCAAACAATGTATAAGGATTAATCCATTTGTTTTAATTCAGTTTACCAAACAAGGTGTAAGGGTTAATGAGCTATTTTATTAAGATTAACCAAACAAGCCTTACGGCTTTTGATTTTCAAAATTAAAATAACTGATGTCAGTTAAGTTAGTATTATATTATATATTTAATGTATCTATTATTACTATATACGTTATATTAGTTTACGTATGTTAGAGTTAGGAAGAAAGAAAACTCAGAAGAAAAGAGAGAAGAAGAAGAATATCACAAAGAAAGGTTTGAGAAAATTCTAGAGAGAAAGGGAGTGATTCTAACAGGTTTTTGAGAAAAGAATTGGAGAAAAGAGTAGCCATCATCTTCTTAATCAAAGGTAGGAGCTTAACCTCTTCTTTAAAAGCTTAGTTTTTTTCTTCTTCCCAAAAAGTTCTCTGTGAAATTTTTATAAAAGATAAATTGTTGTTATGAATATAGTTTTGTATGATTATTGGTTATAAGGTTATTTCATGAGTTATATATGATTATAGATATAGTAATTCATGTATGTATGTGTTTTGTAGAAGCAAATATATTACAGAGTGTTCATATGAAAAATATATGAGTATGACTTAATTTAAAATAGAAATTAAGGTTTTATTAGTTGTTAAATTGATATATTGATTATTGAATTTGATAGAATATGTAAAATGATATCTATAATGTTTTGAAATTTTTGTTTTGGTTGAAAAACAAATTCACAGGGTTGATTTCCATTGAAAATATCAAAAATGGAGTTTTTGCCAAAAACATTAAAATTGGGTGTTGTAACTTTGATGTTTATGTTAATTTATGGATAAAAACATGTTAGAAGTCTTCACAATATGTTTATATGAAGTTTATATGTAAATTACATGATAATCAGTCTATTAAATTCGAGCTTTTAGGCCAATTTGGGTTTTTCTTGTACTGTTGCCGAAGCTGTCAGTCGAAACTGCAGTTTCGCGCCGCGGCGCGGCTTCAGTAGTACATTAGTTGCGCCGCAGCTCCATCACCACGCCGCAGCGCGACTTTGTTGTTCATTCAACGCGCCGCAGCTCTGACTCTGCGCCGCAGCGCGAACCACAGTATAAACTGTGGCGCCGCAGCGCGAGTTAGCAGAATGGTCTGGCAATGTACTTTTTGTACACGAAACTTTAAGAAACACTATATGATAATAGTAGGACTGTAAATTATTGATTTTTAATGTTTCTATGCTATGAATAAATATGTTATTACATATTAACTTGTGTTATAAGTGATTATGTGATTATATAATCAAACCTAAATGATAAACGTACTTAGTTATGTTTGTAAAGTGTTAATGGCTAACTATGTCATGATGACATATGTTTATAGGATATTGTGATTCGTATTAATTCGGTTTAGCCCACGAGCAAGGCAAGTTTTCTAACTTTATTTTATAATTGAGCAAGTTTTCTAATCCTTTGTCTTATTGAACTATTTGATGTTGAACAATTTATTCTTGTAATTCAATTTTTGGTTAGCGTACATAACTAGATTTCTATGCATGTTTAATATTCAGTTCTAATTAACCTTGGCTTAGTATTGTTCAAGCAAGGTACGCTATAGTATTCAAATTGTATGCTATTAGATTATTCCTAAAGCATGATTTTAGTTGCTATGATTAATTCAATTATGATTATTCTATAAGTATAATGTCATGGACTTTATTCAACTACTCCGTAGTTGATGTTCGTTGAATTCTAAATTACCTTGAAAGCTTATCCAAACCAAACTTACTTTGGTGCGGACTTGTATTCTAAATACTGAGATGAACAACTCTTTTAATAGAGGTTTACGCTTAGCGTTGAAATGGTTGTGCACAATACATTGTACGAAGGGTTGATCCCCCTAAGTACGTGGAGTCCTTATAGTCTTATGACTGTTAAAGTTAAAGTTGAAAGATTACTTATAACTGTGGACATGATTCGTGGTCATTAAACCCTCAGTGAATGTTATAACTCTCAGAAAGTTAATAGAATATATTGTTCAGTTCTATTGATACTAATATTGTCAATTGATGTAAAAGTTTAAAGATCCACTTATTGTTATTTCAAGTGGGTCTTGTTTGCTCACTCTTGCCTGTAAAATTTCTTACAGCTAAAGTTGAAACTGGTGAAGTACCAAGCACCAGTAAGGGAAAAGGAAAGATGAATAAATGCTGAAGACTTGTAATAGTTTGATAGTTTATTTTCAGACTTTGGTTTAATGATTGTAATGAAGTTATTTATTTATCCGCATTTGAATGATTGTTGTAAAGGTTAGATAACCTGGGAGATGTTTATTTAAATTTAATCCTGTATGGGCATGTTTTCTTTTACTATTCAAGTATATTATGAATGGGTAGTTAGAAAATAATGTTTTTATTACGTGAGCACCAAATCTTGAGGAAATGAAGTACCAAGATTTGGGGGTGTCACAAGTTGGTATCAAAGCTTTAGGTTATGAACCTTAGGTGGGGGGGAAAAACCTTAGGAAGTAACCTTTGAAAAGATAGTGGAGATAACTCTAATCGAGTTTTAAGAAATAAGTAATAAAACACTTATGTGTTCATGTGTTTATAACTTATGTGCTCCTGAGTGTCGAGTAGTAATGATTAATAATTAAAACTTTAAAACTTTGTTGTCAGGATGACTAATGTCGGAGAATCCAGTCAGGCTAGGGAGGAGGGACCTCAGATGCCTATAGAGGAGGAGTCTCGCGACATTCATGTAGTTTGGGAACAACTACTGCCACGAGAATCATCCCCGTTGGTCACAGTAGTTGAGAATGAGGATGATGATGTGGAGACAGACGAGGAGGATCCCGTTGAGTTGCCACAGGAGGATGAGGATGACGAGGATGAGGAGGAAGAGACTCCACTAACCTCGATAGCCGCTCGTATGTACGATGAAGTCTATGACCGCAACGTGGAACTTCAGGATATCGTTGAGGAGTTGCAGGAGATAGTAGCTGAACAACAGACTGCAATGACGCAAAAAGACGGCGAGATCTAGGATCGTGAGGAACGACTGACAAACGCCGAGGAGAAACTAGTACAGACAGAAGGAGAAAAAGAACAATTGTTCGAGATGGTTGTTGAACTGAAGAGCAAGCTGAGAGAAGAAGCTACTAAAAGGGCAAGAGCTGAAGATGCATACGAGGAAGCTTATCAACGAACTGGAAGAGCAGCGAGAGACGCGCAGGCAAAGAGGATGAAGATGGAAGAGATGGATAAAGTATTTAACACCGCAATTAATCGAGCTCAAGATCGGGTCATGGGATATCCGATTCAGTTCGAGACGCTGGCATCATTCGTGTTAGATCGCAGAACAATGTTTCAAGTCATGGAGGAGGAACGTGATAGGGCTAAGAAGTATCTTAATAGAACATTGTAGCTGTAGTACGATGAGTGAAAGGTTAAATAAATTGTAAATCCCAAGTCTTATGCAACCTATGGGATATGATTATGATGTTGTCCTGAAACTTTTGCGGTTCAGGAAAGTAATGTAGTTAGCAGAGATGCTATTGTTTTTTGTTTTTGAAAAGGTTATGAATAAATAAAAGTTGTTATTTTATTCAAAGTGTTATGTGTTATGTGGTTATTTCTGTTATGGAGGCTAGTTAACTAGAAAATACTTAAATAAGCGGAGTAATAGTCTAATAGATATTTTGTTTTAACAGAAAATGCCTCCCAGACGTCAACCAACACGACAGAGAACCACCGAAGAAACCAATAACGTCAATGTTGACGGTAACCCCGTTCAACAATTAGTGACTTTACTGACAGGAGCATTGCAGAATCAACCACAAAATCATGGTACAACGTTTAAGGATTTCAAGGCGGTTGGACCACCTGAATTCCGTGGGTCCATGAATCCAGTCGAAGCACAAACCTGGATTATGGAGATAGAAAAAGTGTTCGATGTCGCTAGGGTAGGGGATGACCAGAAGACTGCTTTCGCAACATTTATGTTGAAAGCAGAAGCTAGTTATTGGTGGCAGGCCAATAAAACTCGGGAAGGGCCAGGAGTGATGACCTGGGATAGGTTCAAGGAGTTGTTTTTCGAGACCTATTTTCCGGAGAGTTCGAAGAGTCAGCTGGAAGTACAGTTTCTGGAACTAAAGCAAGGGACGATGACGGTATCTGAGTATGCCGCAAAGTTCAACGAATTAGCGAGGTTTGCGCCATATCAAGTCAGCACAGACAAACGTAAGGCGAAAAGATTTGAACAGGGACTGAAGCCCTGGCTGTACAGTAGGGTCTCCCTGTTCCAATTGAAGACATTTGCAGCGGTGATGGAGAAAGCAGTACTTGCTAAAGGTGGAGGCGAGGCGGTGACAAAGTTCAACCAGGAACAAAAGAAGAAGAAGAATGAGAATGAGACTAAGAATGAGAGTAGTAGCGGTGGAAACAACAACAACAACAACTTGAAGAGGAAGTGGAATGGGAGTATGGGTACTGAAAACCAACAGGGTAACCAGCAAAACAAAAAGTTTGAAGCATGTGCGACATGTGGGAAGTTTCACAAGGGTGCGTGCTTGATGGGGAAACGAGTTTGCTACAATTGTGGCCAGGAGGGTCACATTGCCCCAAATTGCACTAAACCGAAGAAGAATGCGTGCTTCACATGCGGGGATCACTTTGCTCGTGAATGTCCTAAGAAGGAGGAGGGAGGGACAACCCGAAGTAGTGGAGGTAACAATGGAAGTACATGGGCCATTGCAGGACCTGCAACATCAAACAAACCCACAGCCAGAACCTTCAACATGACTGTGCAAGATGCTGTGCAATCAAAAGATGTGGTGTCAGGTATTATCCCAATCAATGATATTGATGCATATGTATTATTTGATTCGGGTGCTACTTGCTCGTTTATATCTGATGAGTTTGCTAAGAGGTTAGAATTGCCTAGAGAAGAACTGAATTTTTCTTTGAACATAGAAATTGCGAATAAGGAAATAATCCCTATTAGATTCGTATACAAGAACTGTAGGGTGAACATTAAGGAGAATATCTTATTGGTAGATTTAATTCCGATTAAACTCGGGGAGTTTGATGTAATTTTGGGAATGGATTGGCTGTTCAAATATGAAGCAGTAATCGATTGTCACAAGAAGTGTGTAAACCTTATGACTCCGTCAAAGGTAGTATTTTTTGGTAGCAAGTCACCTAGACAAATGAAATGTCTGACGACTATGCAGACCAAGAAATTGTTGAGTCAAGGTTGTGTGGGCTATTTAGCTTACATAGTCGATACTCAGAAGAAGGGGGTAAAAGTGGAAGAAATACCAGTAGTGAGGGAATTCGAAGATGTTTTTCCAGAGGATTTGCCAGGACTTCCACCTGACAGAGAAATTGAGTTCGTGATCGACTTAGCACCGGGAACAACACCGATATCAAAGGCCCCGTACAGAATGGCTCCGGTGGAAATGAAGGAACTGATGGTACAGTTACAAGAACTGCTGGACAAGAAATATATTCAACCAAGCGTATCGCCGTGGGGAGCGCCAGTTTTATTCGTGAAGAAGAAGGACGGGTCAATGCGTCTTTGCATTGATTACAGGGAGTTAAACAAAGTCACTATTAAAAATAAATACCCGTTGCCAAGAATAGATGATTTGTTTGACCAGTTGAAGGGTGCCAAATACTTTTCAAAAATAGATTTGAGAAGTGGGTATCACCAGCTAAAAGTGAGGAAGGAGGATATACCACGAACGGTATTCAGAACTCGGTATGGACATTACGAGTTTCTGGTGATGTCTTTTGGTTTAACCAATGCACCTGCTGCGTTCATGGATTTGATGAACATGGTGTTTAAACCATTCCTAGACAAGTTTGTAGTGGTATTTATCGACGACATTCTAGTGTTTTCCAAAACTCGGGAAGAACACGTGGAACACTTACGTTTGACATTGGAGACACTAAGAAGGGAAAAGCTGTACGCGAAATTCTCTAAGTGCGAATTTTGGCTCGACCGTGTACAATTTTTGGGTCATGTTATTGACAAGGATGGGATTTCAGTGGATCCATCAAAAGTGGAAGCTGTAATCAATTGAGAACAACCAAGAACACCGTCAGAAGTGAGGAGTTTCTTGGGACTGGCTGGTTATTATAGAAGATTTATTCAAGATTTTTCTAAGATAGCCACTCCGCTAACAAATTTGACAAGGAAAGATGTAAAATTCGTTTGGACGGAGAAATGTGAAGAGAGTTTCCAAGATTTGAAGAAGAAGTTAAGTGTGGCACCTATGTTGACATTACCAGATAATACAGGAAACTTTGTGGTGTATAGTGATGCCTCACACAAAGGGTTGGGTTGTGTTCTGATACAGAACGGCAAAGTTATTGCGTATGCATCAAGACAACTGAGGGATTATGAGAAAGGGTATCCGACTCATGATTTGGAATTGACTGCAGTTGTACTTGCTCTGAAGATATGAAGGCACTATCTTTATGGAGAGAAATGTGAGATCTACACAGACCACAAAAGTCTGAAGTATATCTTCACTCAGAAGGATTTGAACATGCGTCAACGAAGGTGGATGGAATAGATAAAGGATTACGATTGTGAGATCTTTTATCATCCGGGCAAAGCAAATGTGGTGGCAGATACTTTAAGCAGGAAAGGTCGGGAGAAGTTGATGCTGATAACAACTCAGGAGGAGCTCATTTCAGCAATGATAAAACTGGAGTTGGAAATCAAGTTTCCAAAAGAATCTGACGAACAACTATTTCAGTTAGAAGCAGGTCCAACTTTACTGGACAAGGTGAAGAACGCTCAGTTACAAGATGAAGAATGTGGAAAGATAAAGAAGAATATGGTTGATGGAATCGGTACGAAATACAAGGTCGATACCGAAGGATTACTACGGTTCGAGGGAAGAATCTGGGTTCCAGCAACACCAGAGCTGAAAGAAGAAATTTTGACCGAAGCTCATAGCTCAAAATATTCAATTCATCCAAGAAGCACGAAAATGTATCAAGATTTGTGCCGACATTTTTGGTGGCCGAATATGAAAAGGGACGTTGCAGAATGCGTAGCGAAGTGCTTGACATGTCAAAGAGTAAAAGCCGAACATCAAAAACCCGGCGGATTACTTCAACCGTTGGAAATACCAGAATGGAAGTGGGAACACATCACGATGGATTTTGTGGTGGGTCTTCCAACTACTCAGAGAGGATGTGATGCGATTTGGGTGATAGTGGACAGACTGACGAAATCAGTGCACTTTCTACCAATAAAG
This sequence comes from Panax notoginseng, assembly GCA_016801055.1. NCBI lineage: Eukaryota > Viridiplantae > Streptophyta > Magnoliopsida > Apiales > Araliaceae > Panax > Panax notoginseng. The sequence goes on along the minus strand of CM029020.1, from coordinate 58,738,446 downwards.
ATTAGATTCAATCTTGATCAGTTGGCAAGATTGTACGTTAAGGAGATCGTTTCGAGGCACGGAGTACCAATATCAATTGTGTCCGATAGAGATCCGCGATTCACATCAAATTTCTAGAAGAGACTACAAGAATGCATGGGGACACAGTTACGAATGAGTACGGCTTATCATCCACAAACAGATGGCCAAAGCGAACGAACAATTCAGACATTGGAAGATATGCTTAGAGCATGTGTCATGGACTTTAAAGGAAGCTGGGAAGAACAATTACCGTTGGTGGAATTTGCTTATAACAACAGTTATCACGCGAGCATCGGCATGCCGCCTTACAAGGCATTATACGGCAGAAAGTGCAGAACTCCACTGTGCTGGGATGAAGTCGGTGAACGACAACTGTTAGGACCAGAATTGGTACAACAAACTGCTGGCGTTGTTAAACTCATCAGGACAAGATTAGTAGCAACCCAAGACAGACAGAAAAAGTATGCTGATCAACACAGACAAGATCGTGCATTCGACGTAAGAACCTTTGTATTTTTAAAAGTTTCTCCTTGGAAAGGGAAAATTCGTTTCGGTAAAAAGGGAAAGCTAAGCCCAAGGTTTATTTGACCCTTTGAAGTGCTGCGAAAAGTGGGAGAAGTGGCTTACGAGGTAGCTCTACCTCCAGGGTTGGAAAACATTCATAATGTTTTTCACATTTCGGTGTTACGACCATATAAACTCGACTACAAACATGTGATCGAGTATGAACCGTTGCAGTTCGAGAAAGATTTATCTTATGAAGAGATTCTTATCCAGATAGTCGACAGGAAGGAACAAGTGCTCAGGAATAAAGAGATACCTTCTGTGAAGGTGATATGGAGGAACCACAACGCTGAAGAAGCTACGTGGGAACTCGAAGAGAAAATATTGAAAGAGTACCCTGAGTTATTTGTTTAATCTGTGTCTTCGATTCTGGGGACAGAATCTTTGTAAGTAGGGAAGAATGTAACGAATGATTTGTTTGAGTTGTGATTCTGGGGACAGAATCCTTGTAAGGAGGGGAATGATGTAACATTCCAGAATTTTAAAATGTAATATTAAATATTTATTGATTTATATAAGTATTTAATGGATATGTTTATTGTTGAATAAATAATTGTTCAATTTGAGTTTATGGGGTGCAATTATTTATTTGTTAAATAAATAATTAAATATTAAATAATAAATATTTATTTACAATATTAAATATTTATTAAATTATATGGCAAATTGAGTTGATGTGATTTAGCTATTTATTTGTTGAATAAATAATTAAGGAGATAAGAAAATTAGATGTTATGAGAGATTATATAATAATTGAATTTATTAAGTAAGCTAGAGAGCTTATAGTGATTTAAATAAACTATAATATTTTAAATGGGAAATTGTAATTTAAAATATTAGTTGGTTAAATAGAATTATAATTATAAAAGAAATTATAGTTATGTGATATTAAATTATGTGCTAAAGTAATTTAATAGATTAATGTTTTAATTGATTTATTAATTAAATAAAAGTATAACAAATAACCTTACTATAAAGGAGTTTTTAAATTAAATTAAAAGAGTTTAATTTAGTTTTGCCAAACTAGGCCTAATGGCTATTAAGTCTTTAATATAATAGTGTTTTACCAAACAATGTATAAGGATTAATCCATTTGTTTTAATTCAGTTTACCAAACAAGGTGTAAGGGTTAATGAGCTATTTTATTAAGATTAACCAAACAAGCCTTACGGCTTTTGATTTTCAAAATTAAAATAACTGATGTCAGTTAAGTTAGTATTATATTATATATTTAATGTATCTATTATTACTATATACGTTATATTAGTTTACGTATGTTAGAGTTAGAAAGAAAGAAAACTCAGAAGAAAAGAGAGAAGAAGAAGAATATCACAAAGAAAGGTTTGAGAAAATTCTAGAGAGAAAGGGAGTGATTCTAACAGGTTTTTGAGAAAAGAATTGGAGAAAAGAGTAGCCATCATCTTCTTAATCAAAGGTAGGAGCTTAACCTCTTCTTTAAAAGCTTAGTTTTTTTCTTCTTCCCAAAAAGTTCTCTGTGAAATTTTTATAAAAGATAAATTGTTGTTATGAATATAGTTTTGTATGATTATTGGTTATAAGGTTATTTCATGAGTTATATATGATTATAGATATAGTAATTCATGTATGTATGTGTTTTGTAGAAGCAAATATATTACAGAGTGTTCATATGAAAAATATATGAGTATGACTTAATTTAAAATAGAAATTAAGGTTTTATTAGTTGTTAAATTGATATATTGATTATTGAATTTGATAGAATATGTAAAATGATATCTATAATGTTTTGAAATTTTTGTTTTGGTTGAAAAACAAATTCACAGGGTTGATTTCCATTGAAAATATCAAAAATGGAGTTTTTGCCAAAAACATTAAAATTGGGTGTTGTAACTTTGATGTTTATGTTAATTTATGGATAAAAACATGTTAGAAGTCTTCACAATATGTTTATATGAAGTTTATATGTAAATTACATGATAATCAGTCTATTAAATTCGAGCTTTTAGGCCAATTTGGGTTTTTCTTGTACTGTTGCCGAAGCTGTCAGTCGAAACTGCAGTTTCGCGCCGCGGCGCGGCTTCAGTAGTACATTAGTTGCGCCGCAGCTCCATCACCACGCCGCAGCGCGACTTTGTTGTTCATTCAACGCGCCGCAGCTCTGACTCTGCGCCGCAGCGCGAACCACAGTATAAACTGTGGCGCCGCAGCGCGAGTTAGCAGAATGGTCTGGCAATGTACTTTTTGTACACGAAACTTTAAGAAACACTATATGATAATAGTAGGACTGTAAATTATTGATTTTTAATGTTTCTATGCTATGAATAAATATGTTATTACATATTAACTTGTGTTATAAGTGATTATGTGATTATATAATCAAACCTAAATGATAAACGTACTTAGTTATGTTTGTAAAGTGTTAATGGCTAACTATGTCATGATGACATATGTTTATAGGATATTGTGATTCGTATTAATTCGGTTTAGCCCACGAGCAAGGCAAGTTTTCTAACTTTATTTTATAATTGAGCAAGTTTTCTAATCCTTTGTCTTATTGAACTATTTGATGTTGAACAATTTATTCTTGTAATTCAATTTTTGGTTAGCGTACATAACTAGATTTCTATGCATGTTTAATATTCAGTTCTAATTAACCTTGGCTTAGTATTGTTCAAGCAAGGTACGCTATAGTATTCAAATTGTATGCTATTAGATTATTCCTAAAGCATGATTTTAGTTGCTATGATTAATTCAATTATGATTATTCTATAAGTATAATGTCATGGACTTTATTCAACTACTCCGTAGTTGATGTTCGTTGAATTCTAAATTACCTTGAAAGCTTATCCAAACCAAACTTACTTTGGTGCGGACTTGTATTCTAAATACTGAGATGAACAACTCTTTTAATAGAGGTTTACGCTTAGCGTTGAAATGGTTGTGCACAATACATTGTACGAAGGGTTGATCCCCCTAAGTACGTGGAGTCCTTATAGTCTTATGACTGTTAAAGTTAAAGTTGAAAGATTACTTATAACTGTGGACATGATTCGTGGTCATTAAACCCTCAGTGAATGTTATAACTCTCAGAAAGTTAATAGAATATATTGTTCAGTTCTATTGATACTAATATTGTCAATTGATGTAAAAGTTTAAAGATCCACTTATTGTTATTTCAAGTGGGTCTTGTTTGCTCACTCTTGCCTGTAAAATTTCTTACAGCTAAAGTTGAAACTGGTGAAGTACCAAGCACCAGTAAGGGAAAAGGAAAGATGAATAAATGCTGAAGACTTGTAATAGTTTGATAGTTTATTTTCAGACTTTGGTTTAATGATTGTAATGAAGTTATTTATTTATCCGCATTTGAATGATTGTTGTAAAGGTTAAATAACCTGGGAGATGTTTATTTAAATTTAATCCTGTATGGGCAGGTTTTCTTTTACTATTCAAGTATATTATGAATGGGTAGTTAGAAATTAATGTTTTGATTACGTGAGCACCAAATCTTGAGGAAATGAAGTACCAAGATTTGGGGGTCTCACAAGATGGATCGTAGAGCATTTGCATTTATGGTAAAGTTCACTTCAAATCGTAAAGTAAACTCATGTTCGTAAAGTGAACAAAGAATCGCAAAGTCAAGTAAAGCTCATTGAGTAAAAACTGAACAGAGAATACTCCAAGCGCAATCGTTGAGAAAAAGGCATATCGTAGAGTATCTCAAGGATCGTTCAATAAAACAAGATTGCAAAGTCAACTTCAAAGTAGTAAAGCAACATTCGCCGAGCTAATCGTAAAGTTCATTCGTAGAGTGTTATTCCATCGTAGAGCAACCATCCTAGAAGAACAAGACGTAGAGTAAAAACTACGATCCATCATCTTCGTATAGTACGTCAAGTCTGACAATATGACTAGCATTGTAACGTTGCTAATTGGAGGTCTCGATGCGTTCACCAAGCATCCTTGGTTGAAATCGAATATCAGAATGTGTCTACTAGCTAGGCTGAAAGCGTTATTTCAGTAGTGTTAGGTGAGAAAGCATACTGATGTGACAAACAAGCTAAAAAGTAGCTGACACATAAGTTTAAAATGTCCACATCAAGGATCCCATAGTATCTGAGCATTAAATGCACCAACAGACACCTAGTAACGGGATGATTTTCAGTAGACTATAAAAGGCAACAAAGATTCAAATTTCAAGAGACGATCTCTAATTAAAAAAAAAAGGCCTAAGCTCTGCCAAAGTCTAAAGAACTAACTCTACGATTTTGAACATCCAGTTCAAGCTACTAAGTACTGGAGAAGAAAAGTTAAACGCCATCTTAGCAGCACATCTCATCACCGTTCAAACAATTGTTTGTCGTGGGACTTAGCGACCTAGATTCCGAGACTTAGTGACTCGAAGGAACCTAAGTGGTTCAGGTGTAATAAATCTAAGTGATCTTGATCCTTGGTGGATTTCCTACTTGTGGAGTAGAAGAATGGATTAGGAGTTATTCAGTCTCCGAACCACTTAAACTTTATTGCGTCCTTTACTTTTCCAATTCTTACTTTCTGTTTGATTATTTATCTTGCTTAGGGTTGCTTAATCAATCTGATTAACAAATTATTTGGTAATATCTTCTAAATAATCAAATGTTTTAAAGATCTATTCAACCCCCCTTCTAGATATATAAGTGCCTCTGGGAAATAACAGCGTGTTTCTGCAACTCACTTGCAGCAAATTCTTCTTTCTCAAACTTGTACACCATGTATTTCTCATTGAATACTACATCTCTATTGACAACCTTCTTATTAGATACTGGATCCCATAACATGTATCCTTTGACTCCATCTCCATATCCAAGGAAGATACACTCTTTTGACCTTAGATCAAGTTTGGACTGTCGATCCTTGACTGGCAGATGCACATAAGCTGGAAAAACCAAGGATTTTCATTATAGAAAAATCAACTAAACCATACCTCTTCAGGAATTTTATAATCAATTCTAGCCGAAGGCTCAACCCAGAAACTCTTGGGCAAACATGCATTTAACCTTATAAATCTGTCACATTCCAACAAAGATAAGTTCATCATCTTTTCAACCCCATTATGCTCTGGAGTTCTTTTAATTGTGAAGTGCCCGATACCTTCATCGTTGCATAACTGTTGGATTGACCTATCCTTGCACTCCATGCTATTATTTGAACTAAAATACTTCAGCTTCTGAAAATCTCGGACTTCTACTTCGTAAAATACACTCACACATTTTCTGTGTAATCATCTATGAAGTTGACAAAATAATGGGCTCCACCCATTAAGGTATGCATGATCGAACCCCACATATCTGAATGTACATAATCAAGTACATCCTTACTGATATGTGCTCCTGCTTTGAGGTTGATTCTTCGTTGTTCCCATACACACCAAATTTGCAAAATTCCGAACTACACGTTTTCACACCTTTCAGTAACTGCCTTTTATGTAGTTCTTTCATTTCATTTTCACTCATGTGACCAAGTCGTATGTACCATAATTTGTGCAATTATTGTTGGAATTATCATGCACAAAAATTTCTTCTCCACCAACAATTGTCCCTTATCAATATGTAGAAGATGCCCTTTTCTGGCCCTTCATAATTACTATTGAACTCTTGATAATTTCATGACATCATATTTGACTGAGATACTACCCATAGAGTCGAGTACTCCAACCAATATCAAACTCTTTTTCAATTATGGAATATAGCTTATGTCATCTAACGTCCTGACAACTCCATCAAATATTTTAACTTTGATGTAAAAATATAAAAGCAATCCCTATGAGGGACATGAAAAGAACAACTATAATCTAAGTACCAATTTGTTAGACTGATATTATCTCCAACAGATAAGAGATCACCTTGTGAAGCTTCATTTTTTGTCATTTTGTACAGCTCTCCGTCATTGCAGACATTCGCTTTCTTAACAATACTAGCAGAATTTTCAATGTGCTTACCTTTCTTCTTGTTCTTCTTCTTGTACAATTGACACTGATTTTGTAGTAGCCTTTTTGGTGACAGTGATAACACTCGCTCTGTGATTTGTCCTTTCCTGATCTCAACTGAGATCTTTCTCGTTTCTTGTCAGAATTTTTCTTTCGATTAGGACCCCTACCGCATCCATCTGAAGACACAAGAAGACTTTTTCCTTGATCTTTGGAAGTAGTGCTCCTGAACTTATCTTGGTTCAAAATTGCTGACATCACATCGTCAACTACTAACTTTTCCTTCCCTCCAAGGAGAATAGTCTGGAGAGTTGAGTATGAATCTGGTAGAGAGACAAAAAGCAATAAGACTTTATCTTCTTCGTCCAGCTTCACATTTATACTTGATCGATTGGGTCACCAATCTATTAAACTCATTAATATAATTGATCAAATCTGAACCTTCTTCCATCCGAGGTCGGTATAATTTCTTCTTCAAACATAACCGATTTGACAGAGACTTCGACTTGTAAACTTTCTCTAGTTTCTCTCACAAGTCATTCGGAGAGGTTTATGTCAAAACTTGATATTTGATTTGTGGCGTCACACTCAATCTGATTGTTGTTACGGCGTTTGCTTCAAAATCGGTCTATTTTTCATCTATCATAGTCGTTGGTTTCATCTCATTCCCTTCAAGTGCCTTTAGTAGTCCTTTTTTGAACCAATACATCTTTGACAGTGCTTTTCTAAATACTGAAATGACTTCCCGTCAAATGGCTCAATATCGTACCTCATATGTTTGTCATCTTCGTATTTGTGACTGCGAAATTTCTTTTAAACGGATTGAACCAAGCTCTGATACCAATTGTTGCAAAATCAAGCACACAAACACAAATGAGATAACACACGCACAATACTGTATGAGATACAAAAATAATGACACAAGAATTTTACGTGAAAAACTCAACTGGGAAAAATAACGAGGAGAGATCTCAAAAACTCACTATGAAAGTATTGAAGAATACAAGCCTTTCTATCTAAGAAAAATAAACACACTAATTATTTTTCTCAGCTTTTCTCTACCTCACTTTTCTGTCTCTATTTCTTAGTTGCTTTCGGATGTTGGTGGTTACTCCAAATTGAGAAGCCAGACTTCTTTTTATAAAACAAAAAATAAGGAGACAAACCTCCTTGAACTAAGGAGACCAAAAACGGGTTAAATACATTTTTACCTATTCTACTCGATCTCGATTTACAAATGCATCACTGGATTGAATTTTTTTACGGTCAACTCATTAAACTATAATTTTTTTACAAAAATTAAATTTTTCGTTTAAAAGTGTTAAAAGTTAACAGAAAGTCTACGTGGCAAAGCTTAAATAACTTTATATGTAAAATTATAATAAAATAACTTTAGTTTAAAATTTTTTGATGTGCTGGAACCACCTGATCCTTTCTCTTTCTAGATGTGCTGGAACCGCGATGTACAATAATTATATATTAAATACACCGTGAGTTTTATATAAATTACATATAATAATAATTTTATATTAATTACATATAAATTCATATTAAAGAGAAAGCTTAAATAACCACCGAGGATTTTTTTTAATAATAATAATAAAATAAATTTAATTTAATTTTTTTTTATTTTCAAACTTGAATTCTCTATTTTTTTAAATAACAAATAATTAAATTAATAACAAAATATATTAATTAATAATAATATATAATTTTTACAAATGTATTTATATAAAATTAATAAATATATATTATTTTTTTAATTTTTAAATATTTGAAGCTAACTTTAAAAATACAAATTTATTTAATTTAATTCATCATTTCTCTACTGCAAATCCAGATCTGAATTCATCATCTTCTTCCTCACAAATCTAAATTCAAATCTAATTCATCATCTTCTTCGCAACAAATCCAAATATAATTCAACATAGTAATCAAAAGTCAAAACTAGCCGAAATATATATCAAAAATCAAATCAACCCAGATCCAAAATTTAAAATAGTAATCAAAAATCTGAAATTACTTCAGCTTCTTCTTCTTCACCACAACCCAGATCCAAAATTTAAAATAATTCAAAATCAAATCAACCCAGATCCATAGTTGGAATTGTTGGCAAAATCCAAATCTACTTTATCATCTTCTTTACCACAACCCAAATCCGTCCATTGATGAGCCCGATTGCTTGAACACCATTGATGGACCTGATTGCTTGAACACCATTGATGAACCCAATTGCTTTGAGGAGTGGATTTTAGAAGAATGATTTGAAGAAAGAGTCAGAGGGAGAGGCTTTTAGAAGAATGATTTGAAGAACTGAACAACCCAGATCTGAACTTTTGATTTCCACCGATTTCTCCGCTAGCAGATCTTGATTGCTTTTCTCCTTTGTTTTGATCCTCTGTTTTGAAGAAACGTATTTCTTGCTCCTGTTGAATTAATATGAAATTGGAGTTTTGATAATTGAATAAAAATTAAAAAAATATGAATTCATTAATTTTATATAAATATATTTGTAAAAATTACACATTAATATATTTTATTATTAATTACTTTAATTAATATATTTTATTTAATTACTTTACTTATTTGTTAATATATTTTTAATTAATTTAATTATTTGTTAATATATTTAATATTTAATATTTATTTAATGATTTCATAATATAAATAATAATTATATTAGTTTTCAAAAATAAAAATAATAATTAATTTTCAAAATTTTAGTTATATTTTTGAAGTTTGAATTTATTTTTATAATTTTTAATTTTTAATTTGTGGTTATTATAAAATACTTATGGATAATGTTAAAGATATTACTCAAATTCAAAATTTACCCAAAATTTTCTTATTTTAATAATATATGTAATATATCTTAATACAATAACATGTCAAACATTTATATGTTATATTACTAATTTATTTTTATCTGAAGAGAGGTTAATTAAATTAATGAATTTAATGAGTTATTTAAATTAAAAGAAAATTATATAATTATATGTAATTTATATAATTTATTTAAAATTGTACAAATATTAATGATTAAAATAAAATTAAAAAAATTATTTTTATTGTACTTTTATTTTGAATGCATTATTTTATTTTATTTATTTGATTTTAGATTAATTTAGCATTAAATTTATACAAGTTTCCATCTAAGCATGCCACAAAGAAAAATATCTGACATGTAGGATTTCTCTCTCTTACGTGGCAACTTGTGTAATTTTTCCGTCCAAAGTCAAACAATTTAACGGAATTTGTAACGGTTTGTAAAAAAATTATAGTTCAGTAAGTCGAATGAAAAAAAAATCAGTTCAATAATTCATTTGTAAACTGAGGTCGAGTAGAGTAGAAAAATTGTATTTAACCCGACCAAAAACCAATAAGCTTGTCACACAAACAAAAAAAAGACGCGGTTTTTTTCTGTTCTCCAAAGGTTGCTGCCATGAGTCACCCATTGAGAAAGATAAAATGGACCAAGAAAGGCCAAGGCCTTTACTTCTTGCACAGACGAACCAAAAAAATATGGACAAGTCATTTTCCAAAAAAATAAAGCCAACTCCAAAATATATATGCACACACACCTTATTGGTCCCTAATAGGCTTTTCTAATCATATATTTGTTCATAAAGACTTGATTACTTAATTAATTCAAAAAAAATGTAAATTAGATTATTAGTTAATTTATGAAGATTAGAGGGAGATTCATATATAAAGGAGGTAAAAGTGAAATGAAATTGAGAAAGTTCCAAATTTTCCATTTGACCCCATATCATAAATTCGTAAGATTTCAGTGGGTTCAATTTATATATTACACCTAAAATTTATAATTTTTTCGTATATATTAAAACAAAACAAAAATTCAGTGGGGTCAATTGGCCCCACTACATTACCTCCTATGAGTACTTCTGGAAATTGTGAAAATATCAAAAA
>CM029020.1:58702990-58722990 GCA_016801055.1 Panax notoginseng | reverse complement strand
ATCATTTTATAATCAAGAAATCTACCGACTATGAATTTTTTCATGCCAGCATCTTCAGTTTTATATTTTTTGTCTAAAGATTCCCACAGTTCTTTTGCAGTTTGAATTGTACAATATACATTATATAATGTATTATCTAAACCATTCATCACATAGTTCCTGCAAAGAAAATCTGCATGTTTCCATGCATCAATAGCAACCACTTTCTCCTTGTCAGTTTCCCCTTCAACAAGAGTAGGACAGTCCTCTTGTAGAAACCGAGCCAAATTCAATGTTGTGAGATAGAAGAGCATCTTTTGTTGCCAACGCTTGAAATTAGTTCCATTGAACCTTTCAGGCTTTTCTCCATGAGACATACTCATGGCAGGAATGGTGCTTGGAGAAGCCATTTCTGATATACAAGAATAAAACTATTAATAAACCAATTAAATTTCTGTTTGTACAAAAAATTTAACAGAATTCAATCAACAAATTTTGTTTATAAAAATTTGTATATCACAAATCCAAATTCTGTTTACAATTTTTTATTTAAACAGTAACTAAATAATAGAACATATGATGATAATAGTATCTTACAACTACTTACGGTAATAAAATACAGAATTGCAAAATTACAAGGAACATATGATGACAACAAATACTTGCGGTAATTCTGAAGACATGCAGAACATACAACATACAACATGCATGTAATTAGTCACCATGTACTTTTCAGAAAATAACACAAAAGTACTGTATTCACACCTTTCCAGAAAATATGCATTTACGGTAATAAACCATGCATTTTATACAACATGCATTTTATACAACATGCATGTACGGTAATTAATTATAACTACTACTATTAAGGAATCTATGTTAATTAATAATAAAACATTCATGCAAAATTAATAATTGTCAATTTTTCTGACTAAACAGAAAATTCTGACTGAACGGAAGTGGTATATTATATAATAACAGAATAGTATCTATTAATATGCAAATAATTTTCTATTTACATAAAACACTATTACACATACAGAATATATATAAACAAAATATTATATATACTATACGTATATATTTAAACAATATTAGAAATAACATAATATTATTAACAAGTGACATATGAACACTGTTTACTTTTTGAGAGTGTGTATATAATCAGCTTTTCCTATTCTTTTATATAAGAAAGGAAAATAACACCAACGGTAATAATTAAAAAACCAACGGTAAACATGCAATACAGTAATTTATTAAACATGCAATGACATGCAATGATTAACGGTAAAGAAACAAATATAACAAGTGGCGTTCTTAACAGTAAATGAACTTTATAATAATTCAAATTTTCTAAGCCTCAAACAGTAAAGGAACTTTAGAAAATACATAATACTATGTAACTCTATTTTGTTTGTTTGTTTGTTTGATTGTTTGTTTTTTTTTTTTTTAAAACGATTTTCTGGTTTTAAAAAAAAACAGATAACATAATACTACAATTAGAAATTATTAATTTATTATTTAGTACACCGTACAAGAAAAAAAAATGAAAACCAAAAAAATAAGTGACTTAAACTTTCCAGAATATCAACAAAGTGAATGAATGCCATTTTCCAGAAAACGAACAACTTAGTATTATATCACTATATAATAGACAATGCATGAATAGACATTAATGATTACAGATTGACAATTTAGTGGTTTTGTATTGTTTATCAAATAAGTACACATCAATTATCAAAAAAAAATTTAGTTGGTAACATGCAATTAACGAATTTCGTTGGTAATATGCAATTACATAATTCCAAATTTCTGCAATTAACGAATACGTATTAACATGCAATTAAATACTACTATATTTACAGAATTATAAATTTGCTTTAAGATTGTTATCTGTAATATATAGTATTATTTAATAATGCATATAAATATAATAATAATAAATTATGCAAAACAGAAACAATGTGTAAAATTAAAAATATAAATCCGAGTCCTTTGAATTCACTAAGTCTCCTTAAAGCAAATTTATTCCCCCACAGATGCTAAGGGTTAATTGAATAATTGCTTCCCAAGATAAAACGGATTTCAATTCTTAATTAGTAGCATTACAAAATTAAGAATTCATCGAACCAATTTCTATGTTATGCACTGAACTAACATTGATAATTAAAAATGCATGCATGAAGAAAACTAGGACTTACCGTTAGTGCAACACTATTTGACAGATAACGGGATTTGCAGAAACGGGAAACGGGATTAACAGTGAAGGAACGGGATTTACAGGGAAGGAACGGGATTGCAGAAGCAAAACGGGATTGCAGAAGCAGAACGGGATTTAATATACTGCATAACGGGAATTGTAGAAACAGAACGGGGAGAAAGGAAAAAAAAAATAAATTAATCACTTTGAAATGTTCCCACACCGTTTATTTATAGAATAATTCTTATGTAACCGTCGTCAAAACGACGTAGTATCACAAACCCGTCCGTCACGATCCCGACCCGACCCGACCCGAGTCCACGACCCGCCACCCCGAGTCAATTTTCTCATTCACATTTCCAACAATATGTACCATACTCTCCTGTTTTAATCTCTGGCCGTAGAGTCAATGTGTTTCCATGTGTGATTGCTGCTCATCCACAAGAGCCGAATCAATTCGCCGTGGGGCTAACAGATGGTGGGGTTATTGTAATGGAACCGTTCTGAGTGAAGGAAAATGGGATACCTTGCCATTAGATGACAATGCAGCAAGGGGCACAGCATGCCTCCATCATTCCCTGCCTGGGGGTTTCATAAGATTGATTGAAGAATACTTATAGCCTTGTGTATATAAGTCAGGGAATTGTTATTTTCACAAGAGAAATTTGATATTTTCACAAGACTATACTCACATGAATGTGGATCCATTTACTTTTCATGTGAGCGTAATCTTGTGAAACTATCAAATTTTCTTGTGGAAATATCAATTCCGGTAACTTATCAAGTGAAAAATGTATAGTTATAAACCTTTATTGTACATATATTTTACAGATCGAGCTATACATAGGACTTGTATTTTAAGGTCTACAAGAAACAATAAATTTTGATAGTTCTCATCATAAGCTTTACATTTTTATCGCTTATCTTGTGTGGTAATTTATTTTGACAATTTGCACAAGTATGCAGTTTTGATAAGTAAGACACCCTTTTTGTCTGGCATCTGGCCAAAAGAGCTTGAAGTGTTGGGTGCCAAGCTCTTCCAACTAGGAAACTGGATTAATTTCACTGGTTATTCATATTCCATGGGTTTTGTAGTTTATTATTCGGTAAAGTTATGTTTGTTTGCAAGAATTATAATTCCGTACTATTCTCAGGAATTATAATTTCAAGACTATTAATCTAGGATTAAATAGTCCTAGTCACATATTTAATTTTTATGGAAAATAGTCTTATGTTATATATGTCTTGTCCGTCCTATTTTAAAGGGTCATGCATCTCTAGACATGGATTTCATCCAAAACTAGCTGTTTGATAATATGCTTTCGACCAAAAACTATTATTCGGCCAATGAAAATTTTGTAAAAGAGACAAATCATGAAGTGGTTAGGTATTAAATTTCTAGCTAAAAATAAATCTCGAGTCATTTTTTGTTGATTTTTCCTTCAAATATTAAAGCATAAATGTCATTTATGTAATTGTTTAAATTTGATAAAGTGAGCTTAGAAGATTAGCTAATTATAAAAAGATCCAATTTTAAAAAGACTATTTAACCACCCCCTCTGTTTTGTTTCCATTTGGGACCTAACAAATAAGGTTCGCGATAAGGTTTGAGGAGAGTAAAACTATACGGGGGGGTTTGTTCGGTTACCAACGTTTGTAGCGGTGGCATTTGCAGGTCTTACAAATGTACCGAACCAATTTTGGTTTGTTGTGTTTGATGCCCAAACGCAGAGTTTGTCAATTAAACAAGTTGCGTTTAAAATAAGTTGTTATTAGATTATAATTTATTTTCATTATTTTTCTTACTAGCAAATTATAATCTTTAATGTTTATTATTAAAATAATACAATTAAAATGTATACCTAACCATGTCTTGCACAATACTTATTTTAAAAAACTTAACCAAAAAAATGAAAAAAGAAAAATCAAGTCTCATTTTCTCTTAAAATGCTCCTTCTAAGAGACCATAGATTTTGTTACTATGAGCCCAACTCTGTTTTCAAACTGCCTCTACACCATTATAAAGACCTCTTTTTAATATGTCTCGACCATGTAAAATACTTGAAAAATGATTTATATGGTGATAAATTTTTTATTGGACTGAGAGTTGCGACTAATGTATAAATCTAAATAATAAAATAAATTACAGTATGTGAGAATAGAGGACAAAATAAATTTTTCCCGAACATTATGAGATACACTATCGCCTACGCAAATTAGGTAAGTAATCACTTAGCTTTCTTAGGATATATATAAAAATTGTTTGTCGAACTCTTAAAATTTTATAAATGTCTTTTTCTTATAAAACTATAAAAGAAAAATTAGTTTATTATATTAAAAAATAAACAAACAACAAAAAATAAAACTTCAACCGCTAGAAGGAGGGCTTGAACCTCCGACCTTGTGGTTAACAGCCACACGCTCTAACCAACTGAGCTATTCCAGCAACCCGTTTTTATAGAAAATGCTTAGTAGTTTTGTTATGACATTGATATATGTGGTAATAGTTGCACACCCGAATATATTAGAAATACTATATTACCCTTAATATACATAAAATCAATTAACCATTTACTATTTATTCACTGTCTTAATTTTGTTAAACATCATATTTATATGATTGAGTGATACTTGCACACCCAAATATATTAGAAAGACTATATTACCCTTAATATACGTAAAATCAATGAACCATTTACTATTTATTCATTGTCTTAATTTTATTATACATCATACTTATATGATAGAAGGTGTACACACTTAGTTAGTTAAAACTTAATTTTCAACCATATACTTCCTCCGTCCTATGATAAAAGTCCTTATTATTATTTTCAGTAGTCCCATGTTAAATGTTCATTTTCCTTTAATAACTAAACTTTTACACATATTTTCCTATTATACCCGTAGTATTAAATATCTCATACTTTTCTTATTCTAATTCTATCTTCGTATTTAATGATATTATTATGGACAATTTTATCATTTCATTCATCTTCTTAATATGCGTAAAAAGTCCACCAGGACTTTTATCCTGGGACGGAGGGAGTATTAAATTGAACTATTTTATTAAACTGTTATCTTTTTACCGTTCTACTTAATATCATTCTTTTCTATTTTAGATATTTATTAATATTTTGAATTAAAGATTAGAACACATAAGATATTAGAAAAAATTAAAAAGATTTATATGGGGTAAGTTTTCTTGTTCTTAAGACATGATATATAATTTAGCTTACTATTTTATTAAAGTAACTACCAACAATATAGTTTATTGGTTCATCTAATTCAAAAGATTTTATTTTGACTTGAAATAAATTTTAAAAATAAAATAAAGTTCAAAGAAAATAAAAAATTATCTAGTCAATAAACTTTTAGGTATTATAAACTTTTTTTATAAAGCTTCAATTAAATAAGTGATAAATACGTTAATTGGCTTCTCGTTAATTAAGGGTAATATAGCTTTTTTGATATATTAGGGTATGCAACTAAATTATATATCAGTACCCTTTTGTTAATAAATCATTAGGGAGTAGTAAGAAATTAATTCTACATTAAATGAGCTAAATATGCTGGTAGAGATCTCAAGGCCATGATTTTTTATTTTTTTTTGTATATATTATTTCTATTCCTGATTGATAATAAAGTCTTATATTAAAACACAATATGAAAGATTAATAATGACATATATAGTCTACTCGACCATAAACTTGAACCAAATAGATTAACCTATCCAAGGTATGATTACAGATGAGCGATATTCTCAAAATCATGCACTTGATGTATTTTTCGGGAAGGAAAATAAAGACTTGATTCAATTTATATTTAATAATGAATCTCTATGCTTCACCAAAGTTCAAATGCATTAAACTTGGAGAGTGCATCTCCTCTAAATGAAATAAAAGTTTATTTGGTTCATTACATTTCATTAGCATAATTACTATAGAGGAACCACATTGAGGTGTCACAAACAAAGGGGAACAATAAAGTTACAAATAACAGTCTATTCAAACTAGTTCAAACTGATAATTTCCCCATTGCTGGTTAGTTATACATTACAAATTTATCCATCCACCTTTGCAGCTGCAGATGCATAACTCACACTGCTGTCTCGCATGTTTTTACACTGACTCGACTGTTCATATTTAAGGAAATTGATCTTTATCTTCGTCGAGCTGTTCCTCGACATCTGATCTCAATTCGAAAATAAAATAACAAAGGATGTTAAGAAATCACTCTATGCAGTACAACAGAATAACGGCATTTACGAAAGGAAAGCATTTCTTTTCTTCTTCTTTTTGTTTTTGAAAAAAAGTGTTATAAGGTTCAGGATCCCCTCCATTATACTTATCCTATAATTTCTCACAATACTGATGTAACGACACAAATATGTTTTGGCAATGGTACCAGCAACATAATTATTTGAGACGAATTTTATTATGTTGCAAATTATTTGCCACAAATTTTCTCACGCTGCTAAAGTAATATTTGTGTTGCCGAATGTGTATAAGAGAAAATTCGAAGATGTGTGTAATAGAGGGGATTAATAGATCTAGCCAAAGAAATACAGTAATGGCTTTTAGGTGATCTAGCTTAATTCTGAGAATACTATTTACAAATTCATATTACATAGATAAATTTCACTTTCTTCTGTATTTAATATTTGTTCATTTTGTCCGAGGCTTTGCTAGGATGAAAAACAAGCCAACTGCCAAATTTTTTGACTTCATATTTCAGGCTATGTAATTTAGGACAAAAAGGTTTCATTGATAATCTAGAAAACAAGACTCAGATGACTATAACTACCTATAAGAGACCACTTTAACAAAGAGTTTTCACTTTTACATAACAGCTTAATCACTTTGTAACTTCCGAACTAGAGGAAAAATGATTGGTACTTACATGAAGGAAAACACTTATTGGATGGCGTCCACAAATAGTGTTTTCAGTCTCCAACAGGTACTTTTTAAATGCATCTGCATCTCCGGTTTCAATTATATCCATGCCCATCCTGTCCACTGCCTCAATAGATTTATGGATTGCTCCATGTTTTTTGTCATAATGCATGTAGTTGAACCTAGCACAAATAATGAAACACAATCATAAATATGGATACTGTAATAGAAAATCATGTACACTAGATTAACAATGGAAAAGCAATCTGGATATTAACCAGTTATGAGCACATCTTAACAGGATAAGAAAAATTATATGAAAATGCTCAAAATGTATAACATAACAAAAACATTTATTAGTATTAACACATTCTTAAATAGTTAAATGACGATTATTATATAAACAATCCAAATAGTACAATAAAAATATGAGCAGGATCTAGGAAGTCATAATGAGGGTTATCTACAAAGATAAATATGAAATCGAAAAAGAAAAATGTACTATACGTCCATGACTAAAATTTATATAAAAAGTTTCTAAAAAACAATAAAGCTAATGTAAAGAAAACACTTCATCAAAGTAACATACCGCGAGCCCCAATGACAAAAATCTGAGGATACTGAAAAGAAATTAGTTGGGTCATCGACATATTTGGCCAACAATCTACCAAACATAGCTTCATTTTCAGCATTTAGAGCACCGACCAAGATGGGAACAATTTTTACTGTATACCTGCATTGACATAGGCATAATCTAAAAGTCGGTGCCATATAAGTAGCCAAAAGAACTTTAATTCGAAAGAGGACTTACCCATGGAAGACTTTAGCAAGATATGGCAGGTGCATTTCCATGCTATGTTCTGCCTCGTCAACTTGAAGATCCATCAATTCAAATTTTCCTGTGGCTTTTAGCTCTTCATTGACTGGTAGATAACCAAGTCCGAAAGTGAATGAGTTTTGTTCAAAGAAATGGAGCTTTAACTTCACAGGAAAACATGCACTCAAATGCATATATAGGTAAGCATGGTGCATACATAGAAAGAGAGAAAGAGGTCAATTGACCACAGAGAGAGAGAGAGAGAGAAGTCCACAAAAAGAGGGCCGCCAATTCTTGATACGGTAATGTGCAACATATTTAACACATCCGTTGCTTGATGCCAATTATGTAAAGAGGTGCTCCAAAAGTTAAAGGAAACCTAAGATACAATTTTGGGCAGAGGCCTTTATAATTTGTTTGGCTACATTCTATTCTATATAAGATGCGAGGAAGAGAGTGGTTAATAGGAACTATATTTTGTCTCTAAAAACTGAGCATGCTGAGGCCAATAAGTTACCAGCCTAAAAAAAAGCAGAAAGGAACTCCCCTTCCCCCCCCCCCCTCGCCCCTCGCCCCTCGCCCCTCTCTTTCTCTTCCTAGATAAATTTGAGCAACTCCCAGCAGCCCTATCAGTGTAGGATAACACCAGAAGTGCGATTATTAATGTTGTTGGGTCTCCATTTTTATAAGAATTTTGATGATAACAAATATTTAGGAAAATAAGAAAAAGATAAAATAAAAATTGAATCCTCTCCATAGGTTTTTATTTTTTATTTGGCAAAAAGCACTTTTACCACATTGTGGTTGTAGGGTTTTAAGCAATTAGCTGCTTTTAAAATATTCAATTGACCCACTGTGGTTTTTAAAAATATACAATCAAGTCATTCCGTCCAATTTGACTAACGGACGTCTAAAAAAGCGGCTTGGTTATCCTACGTGGCTTTTTGAAAAAAAATAAATATTACGTGTATTCGCTGACTGGCTTTTTGAAAAAGTCTCCCACGGATTCAATCATCCCCCCATTTTTTCTGGCCAAAATCAAGCCTATAAACATAGAATTTATAGAAGCTCTCCTTCATTCAGCCTCGCTTCCTCCACCTTTGAACAATTTCAAGATTTGAACTTCCCAAAGAAACCATACGAAATCAGAAGGGAACAAACCCTTAAACTGAGGTCAAATTTGCAGAAAGTAGGTATTCACCGTAGTATTCGGCCACAAAGGTCAAGGAACACATACCATAAATTTGGCATACCCAAACACCAAAACTGACTCGATAAAAAAATACAGCAACAACGATTCGGAATCAGCATGGATAAAATTAAATCAATTAAAACCCATATCAACCCAAGATTTTAAAACCAAGAACAGTGGAAACTAAATCATGGGAAATAGCAACCCAAATCAGAAATATGAAACAAAAACCCAATCGAGAGAAGACATGGATCTATCGGACCAAAGCACCACCGAATTTGAAAACAAATCCATAATTCGGCAACCAAATCAAAAACTGATCAATAAGCAAATAACCCATTGACCAGTAATAACATCCAAATCTGAAAAGATAAAAGAAAGACAATGAAACAAAGTCTGCAGATCGGACACCACAAGAGCAACACCTAACTGATTCCATAAAAGAGAAACAACACAAGCATAAAGAATCGGTTAAGGAACCCAACATAAGATCCAGCAAGGCAATTTCGACCAAACAAGATCAAAACACCATGCCAAAAACACGCAAGCTCCCCCTACTAGGCTAATCGAAGAAAAAAGCAACCATCAAACCTTCGAACTTGGCTAAGATCGGTCGGAAAAGGAGCCGTTCGGAAAATTCTTAATTGGGTTGCCGAAAAAGCCACAAAAAAAGCAGAGTAAGGTTGACGAAGCTTCTCGAGCTCGTCGATGGTAGCGGTGACGGAGGGTTTGGTGCGGAAGACTTCTTGTTCCTTATTAAGAACTTTATCCTTTTTTTATTTTATTTTGATTTTTGTTTTTATGTTTAGTTATTAAAAAATTTTAATATTATTTGGAATTAATTTTAAAAATAAAAATAATTATTAAAAGAAAGGAAAAGATAAAAGGAAAAGAAAAAATTATATAGAAAATGAATTAAAATATTTATTTTAATTATTTTTTTGCCACATAATTATTTGTATTATTTGGAAAATAGATAAAAGGAAAAGAAAAAAGTCACGTAGGATAACCAAGCTTCCTCCCGCCCAGTCAGCAAATACACGTAATATTTATTTTTTTTCAAAAAGTCACGTAAGATAACCAAGCAGATTTGTTAACGTCGGTTACTCAAATTGAACGGAATTACTTGATTGTACATTTTTTAAAAATACAGTGGGTCAATTGAATATTTTAAAAGTACAGTGGCTAATTGCTTAAAATACTACAACCACAGTGGGTTAAAAGTGCTTTTTGCATTTTTTATTTTAAAGTTTATCTCAAAAACCTTTTCAAAAACCTTTTCCTAACTTGCATTGAATTTATTTTTAAATGGCCTTTGATAAATAATATCAAGTGTTATGAAAATAATTTCATATAGTTACGTTTCTCAAGGCAAGAGAGTTTTTCTATTTAAATGTTCTTCAAAATATTCATTTTTGAAAATTACTTTAAAGCTCACTTTAAATGTTTATTCCAAAATCAGCTTTAAAAGTAAAAGAAACGGCAAAAAGGGGTATTAGTCCACTTTTAAGTATTACACAACTAAACTTTAAAAATATGCAATTAGCAAACTAAACTTTTAAAAAAGCATGTATTAGGTTATTCTGTTAAATTTGTTGGATGAATGTCAAATATGTGCTTGTATTTTCATACGTGGATTTAAAAAAAAACACGTAAATACCCAAGTGGTTTATCATGGCCTCCTACATGGATTGGGCGAAAGACAAATAGATAGGTCTTTATATCTTTCCTCAATTACAGCGGTTGAAAGAAAAGAGGAACTAGGGTTTCAGAATCTTGCAAAAATTGGCATCAATTAGTTTCAAAAAATTAGGGCTTTTGTTGGGTAATAATGCCTCTCTAGGTTAGTGCAAACCATGCCATGGATTTATATGGCTGCAACACAATCTAGATCGTTGTCAACCACTGCTGTCAATATGTAAGTCTGGGTTTTTCACGTGGGTTTCTTCTTATCTTGAGTTCTTTTTCCTCATAATCGAGTCTTATTCTTCACATCTGGCTTCAATATAGCTTTATCAATTTCATTTCCTTCTCTTTCCACTGTATATGTAAAAGTTTATGTGAATGCTAATGGGTGTTCAACTATAAGATCAATACTAGAGAATACCCTAATTTGGCCAAAGATGGACGAACAAGACGAAGGTCAGGAACACCGGTTTGCAAGTAACAATAAAAACTGCAACTGAAGCTACTACAAGAACGCTAATTCTGAGTATCATGTAATAGTTGCAATATTTCAGAAGTAAAATCACAGATTGATGGCTACCCAGAATCCATATTATATTGATTCTTTGTCATTTAGTGAGGCCTATTAGTATAAAAAAATAGGAGTACTCGCCACTTTATATAATTTCGTGGGGCCACTAAGGATAAATTTAAAAAATTTTGACGATGAAGGTGTTTGATAACTAGTGGCGAATCTTGGCACCTTTTTTTTTCCCTTTTGGCTAAAGAAGATGATGACACAGGTCTTGAGTATGGTTGGGTACTGGCGACAATGGTGGATTTCGACAATTCTTTAGCAGATATGGGTTCATAATGGATGGACTAGTATGATAAATATGGCTGCTTTTAAGATATTTTGTTTTTAGGAATTAATATCCAATTGTGATCCACGTGGATTGGCCACTCCATTTTGTTTTGTTTTAAACTTTTTTTTTACTGCTAAGTATGAATATATAAGCACTAATTTGACGACCATCCAATCTTTCTAACAGAATGGTCTAATTATAAAATTTTAATTAGTTCAGTTTGTCAATTACATATTTTTAACGTTTAGTGGTGTAATACTTAAAACTAAACAATCACAGCGGAGTAATACCCCTTTTTGCCTAAAAGGAACTAAATGAACAAATAAATTAAATTTTGGTCAAAGCTTTTTCAAATTGACTACAATGTAACTTTTTCAAATGCAAAAGAAGTTGGACAATATTTTCAACATATGCTAATAGATTCAAAATTTGAAATGAAAATTTCTCTCTCCTCCTTGTTGTTAGCCGAGAGTTGCTTTTGGCAAAAAGAAAGAAAACAAACATCTAATAAATGGTTGAAAGAAAAAGAAAATCTCTCTTTTCTCTCTATACCCGAATTGCCCTTGATTCCTTACATTTTGGACCAAATTGCCCTAACTTCAAAATGCCTATAAATAGGAAGCTAAACCTTCCTTCGTTTCTCACCAATTCACAAAAAAGAAAGCTATAATCTCTTGCTTACATTCTCTCTACAAGCTTTCAAAAATTTTCTTCTAATGGTTATTGAGATAATTATTTATTAAATTGTGTATTTGTTTACTTAATCTCTTAATTGTTATATATATAAATATTGTTTTACAAGTTTTATATATATATATATATATATATATATATATAGGGAATGATCCATAGCATCTATTTGCTATGGATCAAAAAATGGCATATAACATCTATACCATCCGTTTTGTTGATGAATGGTTGAGATTAAGGTTGGTACTACGACGTCCGCTAGTAATTCTAGCGGACGTAGTTAATCAAAAGATTTGCCAATTTTGTCCCCATTTTTGCCCAGACAAATCAGCTCGGTCGAAAAATTAACAGCATCCGCTAGTAAGTCTAGCGGACGGATATTAAAGGAAGGGAAAATGGGTACTCTGGATCATCTCTCGGATATGTTTGATTGCTCAAGCGGCAGCGGCAGCGGCGGCGACGGCTCCAAGTACAGGAAACGCAAACAGTTACATGTATTTTAGTAATTTGTTGAACAAGTGATCGATTAATCAGTTTATATATTGTTTCTGCTGCATAGATTCAATTGATGGAGATAATCCGTTTATATATTTTGCATTTTTTGGTGACTTGTTTCCGTTTAGCAAGTCAGCTACTTGTATATTTTTCATTAATTGTTTTCTGCTTCAAGTGAGTCATGAATCCAACTTTCTTAAATATATTGCTAATCGCTTTATAAGGGTGATTAGTCATTTTACTTGATGAATTCTAGTCGTGTATATGGTTTAGTCAATGTATACATGTTTTCCAAATATTTTTACACTATAAAATTCTGATCAAGTTTGAGTACAGGTCACATAGTGCTAGTAATATATTTGATTTGTAAGAATTTGGTTTTAATGTATTTGATTTGATCTCCTTTGGAATTTGATATATTTGATTGTATAGAATTTGGAATTTGATATATCTTGTTTTGATTTGGATTTCGAAATATGATTTGGAAATTTTGATGTATTGGGGATGTGATGTTGCTTATTTGTTGATGTACAGGAATAATTCAAAATTTGGAATAATTTAGAATTTTATCTTGTTTTGATTCTGGGTGTTGTAATCAATTCGAGTTGTGTTGTAATTGAATTGCTTTACAATATGCTAGCTGTGTTGTAATGAATTGAATCTGTATTGTGTGTGCTTGCAGTGCATTGTATCAGTGTACTGGCAGAGGAGTTCGTGTGCTTGCAATGTATTGTATCAATGAATTGAATTGTATAGGCACAGAAGTTCGTGTGCTTGCAGTGTATTGTATTTGTACTGGGTGTGCTTGCAGTGCATTAGAGGAATTCGTGTACTGGGTGTGCTTGCAGGAATTCGTGACTTACCGTCCGCTAGTAAGTCTAGCGGACTATGTACATAATGTTAATTTCGCTGGTCTTGTAGGCTAAATGGGGGTATAATTGGCAAATCTTTTGATTAACTACGTCCGCTAGAATTACTAGCGGACGGCGTAGTACTAACCTTAATCTCAGCCATTCATCAACAAAACGGATGATATAGATGCTATATGCCACTTTTTGATCTATAGTAAATAGATGCTATGGATCATTCCCCTATATATATATATATATATATATATATATATATATTATATTTCATTTATTTATATCTTGTAAAAACTTTTAGTCTTTTATAGATACAAGGGGTAACCTCTTTGTTAGTTCCCAAACTATACCTGTTTTTTGCGTTTAGTCTCCTGACAATTTTTCCGAGTATTTCGTCCTCAAACTATATGTTTCCTTTATGTTAGTCCCCAAAATACAGTATCTTTTTCACATTTAGTCTCCAAACTATGATTGTTGTTCTTGTTTAGTTCTCAATGTATAGTTGGACAAAGATTATAAAAATAATAAAGTCTAAAGACGAAATACGTGAAAAAAATAGTGTTGGGACTAAACGCAAAAAACAACTATAGTTTGGGGACTAAACGCAAAATATAGCTAAAGTTTGGGACTAAACGCAAAAACAGGTATAGTTTGGGAACTAACGAAGACGTTATCCAAAGATATAATATAGTTATATAAATATTTAGATAGTGGGCACTCAATAATGGTTTTGGATCACTTTGTGGGTATCTCATAAAAGCAAGATATTCCTCATGAATTCTTACGAGTGATCCACATAAAATATTTATATAAATATAGTTGTAAAATATTGAATTCAACGAACTCTGATTACGATACCCGGACTCATTCTTGTCTATGAAACAATGGTCAAGATAAATGTGAGTGTATCAAATGTCAAGTGGTTGAAACTAATTTTCACTTCATAAATAGAATATATAATCATATATACTTCGGTTATACAATATTATTATTTGTATATTTGTTTCAAGTATTATCAACGTGATTTTACTCATTCATACTTGATTAAAATTGTATTGCAAGTATAATTATAAATTGATCATTCATATATATTTGTGTTATTATATAAGAGTACAAACTTTTATATACTCGGAATATAATTGATTTTTATTTGCTTTTAAAGAAAGCATTTTTCTCTCTCATATAAAAGTTAAATAAACTTTTATATAAGTGAACCAAACATCTATATCTGTTTAAATATAGAAACACATTCATTATTTATACAAGTAATTAAACTTTTATAAACTGCATATCATATTTATATATTACTTAAACAAGAAGCATTTTTATATACATAAAAGTTAATTGAAAAACTTTTATATACTTGAACTGCAAAGATTATCTTAAATTAGAAGCACATTCTTTATTTATAAAAGGGTTTGAACTTTTATAAATTAAACTGAATCATATATATCTGCTCATGTGAAGCATATTCAAAAAACAACTTTTATCAAAAAGAGATTTTTGGGAAGTTAGTTTATTTTATGTATATGTGAGAAGAAAATAACTTTTAAATCAAGAACAGAGTCGTAGAGAAGTCAACGAGTAGTTTGGTCTCTAATGTGCTTTTAAAGTAAGGAATTGACTTTTGTTTCAAGACCAAATCTTAAGATAGAACTAAACTCAGGAAACAAGTACAACTACATTTTAGGAAGCAACGGAGAGCTACTGTCCAAGAAAATTAGTTTAGTTGTAGGAATAATTTGAAAGTTATCACTATAAAAGTTTTGTAAATACTTCTCCACCTGTTGAAGTAGTATTTATTATTAATAGTAATAGGATTCTAAGTCTTGCAGAGGAGCTTAGAACTGGATGTGGACGTAGCAACATAACCTGTATGTTATGAACCAGCTAACCATGTGTGTACTGTGTGATTGTCTCGTCTCTTTCTTTACTTCAGCATATTTAATTATCACATAGTAATTAATAATTTTAAAAGGGAAAAGGAAAATTTAAAATTAGTAATAATCTATTCAACCTCTAGATTATTATTGACCTTTCAAATGTAAAAGAGAAAATCTAAATTATTATCACATCAACATATCCTATCCCATCAGGATTACCCAAATAATAGAAACAAAGCCAACAAATGAACTTTAACAGGCTTACAACATTTATCAGATGCAAATCTTATAAGAAAGTTAAGGAAAATTAATGCAATTTAAATGAAAGTCACAATACCTTCAAGATCTATTGGAAGGTCTCCTATTGGGGTCTTGTATACAGTGGCTCTTGTAAGAGCACATTTTGGAGTGTAATAGTGGTGAGATGGACCGAAAAGAAAAACCCTAGAACTGGAAGGGAAAAAATGAAGTACATAGCGAATTAGCTATAGGTAAAGTTATTCAATAAATGTGTGAAACAGCTCATAACGATTTAAATGTGACAGCCTCCCTTTCTAAGACCACATGGTTAGTGAATAATGAGGCTGTTAACACATTCTCTCAGAAACACCATAAGGAGTAGACAAAGAAAAAGAATAAACTCACATATTACTTGGGTCAATGCTGCCAAATGCAAAAGCCGCAGCACGGCCTGAATAAGAATAACCTGCATGACTAGTGGGTTCAATTCCACCATAACAATTGATTCACATTAGAACTATGACTGATAACTCAAGGATAAAGGTTCCGTACAAGATTACTTACGGTGCAATCACACCTCTCACATTCGAAGATTTAGGGAGGCCAGAAGCTCTAAGCCATTCATCAAGCTCTTCTGCTAATTTTTTGGCTGACGAAGGAAATAAAGTGCCAAAATGTCAGGCTAACTTAAAGAGACCATCTTCCACCCAATAATACTCTCTGTTAAATATGGATGATTGAATAGATACTTGAAAACCACTAAGCACCAAGTAAAATCTATTTTACAAAAATCAATCGGTATTTGTATAATACCATACTTTTCAAACAGGACAATAAGTACGGAGAACATGTTCGGTTGAACATGCACCAAGCAAGAATGTCAAGTAATACATGTTTACTATATATTATACGTAGCACCCTCTTATTATGATGCCTTTATTGCATAGTATCATTTACCCGTGGTTATTAGTCAGGGGAAGGTTGAATCAGATCATACCCACACCAGAAAAAACAGAAATAAATGTAGGCCCAGGCCTCGTGCAGCCAATCTTTGGTCTAATATAGCCTAAGCTTATACCCACAATGACCAGACCTGGAAGAGAATATTTTTCCTTGTCAATTAAGAAATTGTTATTTATCAAGTATTAATACATGAAACATACTACCTGTTTTCCATTGTGTCTCGGATGTACTTGGCTTTCATCTCAACTACTTGGGACCTTAACTAGTAGCTTAAAATAATAAGTAACAGTGCACATTTTTTTATTTATCCTTTGGTAGATGTTAAAAACCCAATGATATGATACAAATTAAACATCAATTTACCATATGAATAAATGGTAATACTACAAGTATGAATATATGGATATCCCTATGCCCCTAGGATGGGGAATCAAACGTACACATGCTGAAACCCAAGACACTTGACCAACTCAACGAGTCACAGACTGCTCGAATCACCATGCATCATTTATGTACAATCTTGTTGGCATTAACGGATAAGGAGTCGCAGAGAAATTGGAGGAACAAGGATTTTCCCATAACTATGCGAACAAATGAAGCAAACTAGCCACCTAGGAAAGAAATACAACTTGGTGTCTTAATAGTTCTTTTTCGGATTTCCTTGCCTTGAGAGACCTAATACTACGCATTAGCATATTAATATAATGCCTTGAAACAAAAATATTTTCAGAAATTAAAAAGAAAATGGCAAAAGAGTTCCAATAAAAAATCAAAAATATTAGCACTCTACCATTCTTCAACTTGATGGTTATACTTGTTATAAAGAATAAAATGATTATGTCGAAATATGATGGAATTAGATCCTATGTTTGGGTTTTAAACTGAAGCCACGGTTAGCTTTATAAATAATTAACAATTTTAGTTTTACAACTTATATTTGTATATAATATAAACTAGTTAAAAAATTACATTTACTTTGTCAAACACTCAAACTAGTCAAGAAAAGTAGAAGTTACTAGCGAGATATTAGAGAATCAGATCCAGGGTCATAGTTCTGCCTCTCTGCTTCCCGGTCTCTCCACCTCTCCGATCTAGTGTTCTCTCTTCCCGGATCCCAAAAGGTTTCTTTTTTTCTTCTCTTTCACTCCAATTTTCTCCATCTCTCAAGGTCTTAGTAGTATGTTGTGTATATTTCCCAAAAGTTATATTTTTTTTTCTCATTTTTACTACCCATGTATGTATACTACAATACTACTCCAATTTTTTTATTTTTTTGTTTTGTAAACATATATAAATATGGAGTTCAATTTTGCTTATGTTTCTTCAATGCATGTGGGTTTTCAGATTCTGATATTAATTTTGTTGTAGTTGGGAAGTAATTTTGTTGGTGAATTGTTGATCCTTTGATTGTTTCAAGTTTGTAAAAAGGCAGCACAGCCCAAATCGACAAAACCACGCAAATAACCCAAAACCAATAGAATCGGCCAAACAAACCTAAACCAACAAAACCACAAACCATGCACAAAAGCATGAAACAATCGGCTTTGGTTTTGTAGTTCACCAAACCGACATGGTCAATTTTTCTACAGAGGAAATTGGCAAAACCTGAACATATGCACCTATCCAAGACCATTAGTTGTTGGTTCCGACCCCCCCTCCCTCCCGATCATATGTGTACCACAAATGACAAAAGAATTACATACTATCTAAAGTAAACAACCTAATATCTTCTCCGAAACCTTATACTGTCTTTTGAATTTTATTTTATATTTAAATTTGTGGTTGTTTTGACCTACCTACTTAGCCAATTTTTACATTTTTCATAATTATCTTGAAAATTTTCAGTTTCATTACAATTAAAGGCCAACAGAATCAATATGTTGTGATAAACCAACTACAGCCCGTTTTCCCCGAACAATATTAAAGGATTCTTTCGTTCTTCTTAGTGGGTTTTAGGGCTTGTTTCATCATTGGAAAAATAATAATAATAATTAAAAAAAATAAACAGCTAGGAATCTTCACATCTGAATTAGATAGCAAAATCCATCAAAATTCACACATTTAAGTTAATTAAAACAACCTATTAGAGTCAAAGCTGATGAACATATTACACCGAAAACATAATCACACATTCCGAAAATAATAATAATAATAATAATAATAATAATATAATAATAATAATAATAATAATGCATGACAGTTTAACATAATCATTCAGCAATTAGAAGGTCAAATTCATATAATTACACAACAATTGATGGAAATCTCGACTTACGATTATCAGTGTACCATGAACCGCGTGTGATGATCTCCTAATTTTCTCCATATCCAGAAATAAAAAAAAATATGCCTAGTAAGATGATTAGAGATTTTAAAATTTAGAGTATAGATTCCTGTGCAAAAGTAGGCAAGACAAAACAAAGTGACGTCTCTCTTCTCTCTCCACGTTTTTTGTTTTCAATTTTAAATTTAAGTGTTTTGAACCCTTTTAATTGAGAGTTTAGTTATGTTGTCTTTATTAGTGGATGTTATTAATTGTATATTTACTCTTGTACTTTCTAAGATATTTTGGATATGTTGAAATTAGAAAATAATATATATTATAAATATTTAGTCCACTTTTTATTAATAATTTTCTTGAAGAAATATGTAAATAAGTAGTTCATAATTATAATTCGGTATAATTTTAATGCAATTCTTTAAAATATTTAATTTTAATATATTTTTATACTATTTTTATGAGATTGTTTAAAAATTATTAAAAAATAAAAATTAATAAGTTTTTAATTTTAGAGGTATGCATGAAAGAAAGATACAACCTTAAATTTTTTAAAATTTTGCGAATAGACTCTAAGACTATGTTTATTTGTAATGATTATACTTGGGATAAGACTACCAATCTCAAGTGTCTTGTTTATTTTCAAATTTAGACTTGAAACTATTAGTCTAGAGATTATAAAATGATTTAATAGTCTTTAGATTATAATTATAATCCCGGGAGTATAATAATAAGAATAATAGTCTTGGGATTATAATCCTTGCAAGTAAATATAACATAATTGTATATAAAGGGATTAACGGAGTATGTCCAAAATTCATTCCACAACAATGATGTTGTTGGAGTTTGGTTTATTGGGTCCAAAGAATTTAGAGGACTCACGCCACGTGGTCGAATGATTGTATTGGCAGACTGGAAGTTTGATATTCTAGAAGGGTCAAATTCTAAATTGACTTGTGATCCCTCGTTTTATTTAA
>CM029020.1:58681409-58702890 GCA_016801055.1 Panax notoginseng | reverse complement strand
CTTTCTGTTGGGTCTCTATATATATATATATA
The DNA here is from genome assembly GCA_016801055.1 of Panax notoginseng. NCBI lineage: Eukaryota > Viridiplantae > Streptophyta > Magnoliopsida > Apiales > Araliaceae > Panax > Panax notoginseng. The sequence continues at coordinate 58,702,858 of CM029020.1, read as the reverse complement.
TATATATATATATATATATATATATAAATGTATAAATTTATATATATTTATATATGTATAAATTTACGTTGCTTGCTGATGCTTTCTTTTTCTTTCTTATTGTACTTATTTTGTGTGTATATAAATATCAAATGATTGATCTAATAGATGGAGTATATATGTATACTATTATTTTATTAGTTGCATGTGAAGGGTCAAATAGGAAAATGGGTTGCATATATTAGTGGTCACTTAGTTCATAACACTTATCCCACTATAGTGATGATATGAACAGCTTTCCCACTATTATTTTATTAGTTGCATGTGAGGGTCAGACAAGAAAAAGGGTTGAATATATTAGTTGATCACTTAGTTCATAACGCGTGTCCCACTATAGTGATGATGATGAACAACTGTCCCACTATAGGGATTATTGGAAAGATAAGTATAATGTATATTTATTCATCTACATGTACAATAGAATATTATTATAGTGATTATTGTCCCACTATAGTGATTATTGTATAATAGAATATTTATAAAATATTATATAAGATAATCAATAATCATCAGAATAATATATAATATTTATGATTCATAAAAATTAAATAAATTTAAGATAATCAATAACAATTTTAACTTTAATTTTAAAATTTTTATATGTAATACATTCAAAAGTAAAAATAAAATAATAATATTTTGATGAATGATTTTTGTTATTGATAATTGGTAAGTGTTTACATAATTGTGCTTTTATTGTTTAATATACTTGTGAAGTAAAATAAATAATATATAAACTACACATTGTAAACGACTTGTTGTCATATGGACGCCATGGCGGTCGCTTTGTCGCCTAGGCTCTTGGCAGTCGACTACCACCATGACTCGCCGTGGCGCCTTAACAACTATGTTCCTACATCATAAACACAAAAAAAAAGAGAAAAATGACACTAAAATACTTAAAGTTAATAAAGAATTCAGCCTTAAAGGTGTCCGATTCGTAGCTATAAAACTAACTCATCAACTTAAGGGCATACTACTTTTGAATGGATCTCAGAAATCAACTGTGAAAGTATTGAAGTATACAAGCCTTTTTATTTGAGAAAAATAAACACGCTGATTACTTTTCTCAGCTTCTTTCTGTACCTCACTTTCTCTCTATTTCTTGGTTGCTCTCGGATGTTGCGGGTTACTCCAAATTAAGAAGCTAGACTTCCTTTAAAAAAACAAAAAAAGAGGAGACAAACCTCCTTAAATTAAGGAGACCAAAAACCAACAAGCTTGCCACACAAACAAAAAAGGACAGAGTCCTTTTCTATTCTCCTAAGCTTGTTGCCTTGAGTCACCAACTGTGAAAGAAAAAATTGTTTAAGAAAGGACAAGGCCTTTACTTCCTGCACATGACTAACCAAAAAATTTGGACAAGTCATTCAACAAAAAATAAAGCTAATTCCAACAATTTCTACCATGGCTTATATTTTCCAAATACTGCATACTGTGAATTTAATTCTTACTATAGATGTATCCCTCTCCCCTGATACTCCACTATGAATTCAATAATCGACGAAGTGAATTAAGTCCAAGAAGTGCTTGAACTTTTTTACAGACACCGACTTTGTGACATATCTGTGACATTCTCTTTTGTGTGAACTTTGTAAACTGCAATGTCACCACTGTTCAGACATTCACGAATCTTGTGATACCGAGCATCAATATGTTTGGTCCTGGTGTGAAATACTTGATTCTTTGCTACCTGAATAACACTATGATTGTCACACTATATCTGGATAATGCCTAGATGTAATTCTTCAACTAGTCCTTTTAGCCACAAAGTCTCATTGATTGCCTCTGTCAATGTCATATATTTGGCCTCTGTTGTTGATAATGCTACCTTAGACTACAACACTAACCTCCAACATATACATCCTCCACAAAAGGTGTATACAAACCATATTATAGATCTCATCGAGTCTAGGTCTCCATCATAATCTGAATCAACAAATCCTGTAACCTCACTCCTTATAGTATCCTGATCAAACATAGGACTGTAATTGGTTATACCTACTAGATAACGCAAAATCCATTTGACTGCATTCCAATGCTCTTTCCTTGGATTTGCCATATATTTGCTAACCACACTAATTACATCTGAGATATCTGGCCTTGTACATACCATAACGTACATAAGACAACCTACTGCATTTTCATATGGTACCAATTGAGTGCTAACTAGTTTAACATTGTGCATGTTAAATCTCTCCAAGACCTACACATATCCTTTCTGAGTTAGCCACACTATTCCTGCCTAACGATTCTATGAATTTCCATACCGAGAATCTTTTTGGCTGACCCAAGATCTTTCATGTCAAATTCACTACTTAAATTCTTCAATTGAAGAATGTTTGACTTTCTCTTTGTTGGTATCAACATGTCATTGACATATAACGTCAGCAATACTAGAGAACCATCATCAAGTGATCTGAAATACACATGGATCATACTTAGAACGAGAGTAACCATGAGCCACCATGAAGTTGTCAAACCGCATGTACCATTGTCTCGAGGACTGATTCAAATCATAGAGAGACTTTTTCAAAATGCAAACTAAGCCTTCTTTCCCTGGTTCAATAAACCCCTCAAGTCGTTTCATGTAGATCTTTCCTTCTAAATCACCATGGAGAAAAGTTGTCTTCACATTAAGTTGCTTTAATTCTATATTTTGTGATGCTACAATAAATAAGATCAACTGAATCGATGTGTGTTTCACAACTAGTGAGAGGACCTCATTGTAGTCGATTCCCTTTCTCTGAGAGAATCCCTTCACCAACCTAGTCTTGAATCTTTCACCTTCTTTATCTGATTAAGCTTCTTTTTTCCTTATCACCCACTTGCATCCTATAGTTTTCAATCCTTTTGGAAGTTTAACTAACTTCCAAGTCTAGTTCTTATGTAAAGGCTCCATCTCTTCTACCATCGTTATCGCCCACTTGTCATTTTCCTCGGACTGAATAGCCTTTTGATAGCTAGGTTGATCTCCAATACCAACAATTAAGGTAAAGATAACCATGTCCTCAAATCCATATCTCTACATTGGTTTGCCGACTCCTATTTCTTGATCTTTAATAAGATTATAGGGCACTTCCTGGAGATCTGAAGGATGACCATCTTCAATCACTTCAGAATTTTTTGTCTTTTCAAGAAGCTCCGCCTCAACTGCGTGTGTTAGGACTTGCATATTTAAATTTGATGACCATCTTCAATCACTTCAGATTTTTTTGTCTTTTCAAGAAGCTCCGCCTCAACTGTGTGTGTTAGGACTTGCATATTTAAATTTGATGATGAATGTGATTAATGTATATTTGTACCCGTAAGTTTTATAAAGTCCTTAATAATGATTTGATTCGATGTGTAAGTACTTAGATTAGAAAGATCAAATAATATTAAGTTGATTTGATGTATAGCTGATAAGATTTCATTAATTTTAAAGTAACTTTGCTGGTTCATATTGTGAAGATGGATCACAGAGTAAATGCATGATCGTAGTACATTAGATGTGTAACATTCCAGAATTTTAAAATGTAATATTAAATATTTATTGATTTATATAAGTATTTAATGGATATGTTTATTGTTGAATAAATAATTGTTCAATTTGAGTTTATAGGGTGCAATTATTTATTTGTTAAATTAATAATTAAATATTAAATAATAAATATTTATTTACAATATTAAATATTTATTGAATTATATGGCAAATTGAGTTGATGTGATTTAGCTATTTATTTGTTGAATAAATAATTAAGGAGATAAGAAAATTAGATGTTATGAGAGATTATATAATAATTGAATTTATTAAGTAAGCTAGAGAGCTTATAGTGATTTAAATAAACTATAATATTTTAAATGGGAAATTGTAATTTAAAATATTAGTTGGTTAAATAGAATTATAATTATAAAAGAAATTATAGTTATGTGATATTAAATTATGTGCTAAAGTAATTTAATAGATTAATGTTTTAATTGATTTACTAATTAAATAAAAGTATAACAAATAACCTTACTATAAAGGAGTTTTTAAATTAAATTAAAAGAGTTTAATTTAGTTTGTCAAACTAGGCCTAATGCCTATTAAGTCTTTCAATATAATAGTGTTTTACCAAACAAGGTATAAGGATTAATCCATTTGTTTTAATTCAGTTTACTAAACAAGGTGTAATGGTTAATGGGCTATTTTATTAGGATTAACCAAACAAGCCTTACGGCTTTTGATTTTCAAAATTAAAATAACTGATGTCAGTTAAGTTAGTATTATATTATATATTTAATATATCTATTATTACTATATACGTTATATTAGTTTACGTATGTTAGAGTTAGGAAGAAAGAAAACTCAGAAGAAAAGAGAGAAGAAGAAGAATATCATAGAGAAAGGTTTGAGAAAATTCTAGAGAGAAAGGGAGTGATTCTAACAAGTTTTTGAGAAAAGAATTGGAGAAAAGAGTAGCCATCATCTTCTTAATCAAAGGTAGGAGCTTAACCTCTTCTTTAAAAGCTTAGTTTTTTTCTTCTTCCCAAAAAGTTCTCTGTGAAATTTTTATAAAAGATAAATTGTTGTTATGAATATAGTTTTGTATGATTATTGGTTATAAGGTTATTTCATGAGTTATATATAATTATAGATATAGTAATTCATGTATGTATGTGTTTTGTAGAAGCAAATATATTACAGAGTGTTCATATGAAAAATATATGAGTATGACCTAATTTAAAATAGAAATTTAGGTTTTATTAGTTGTTAAATTGATATATTGATTATTGAATTTGATAGAATATGTAAAATCATAACTATGATGTTTTGAAATTTCTGTTTTGGATGAAAAACAAATTCACAGGGTTGATTTCCATTGAAAATATCAAAAATGGAGTTTTTGCCAAAAACATTAAAATTGGGTGTTGTAACTTTGATGTTTATGTTAATTTATGGATAAAAACATGTTAGAAGTCTTCACAATATGTTTATATGAAGTTTATATGTAAATTACATGTTAATCAGTCTATTAGATTCGAGCTTTTAGGCCAATTTGGGTTTTTCTTGTACTGTTGCCGAAGCTGTCAGTCGAAACTGCTGTTTCGCGCCGCGGCGCGACTTCAGCAGTACATTAGTGGCGCCGCAAGTCCATCACCACGCCGCAGCGCGGCTTTGTTGTTCATTCACCGCGCCGCAGCTCTGACTCTGCGCCGCAACGCGAACCACAGTATAAACTGTGGCGCCGCAGCGCGAGTTAGCAGAATGGTCTGGCAATGTACTTTTTGTACACGAAACTTTAAGAAACACTATATGATAATAGTAGGACTGTAAAATATTAATTTTTAATGTTTCTATGCTATCAATAAATATGTTATTACATATTAACTTGTGTTATAAGTGATTATGTGATTATATAATCAAACCTAAATGATAAACGTACTTAGTTATGTTTGTAAAGTGTTAATGGCTAACTATGTCATGATGACATATGTTTATAGGATATTGTGATTCGTATTAATTCGGTTTAGCCCACGAGCAAGGCAAGTTTTCTAACTTTATTTTATAATTGAGCAAGTTTTCTAATCCTTTGTCTTATTGAACTATTTGATGTTGAACAATTTATTCTTGTAATTCAATTTTTGGTTAGCGTGCATAACTAGATTTCTATGCGTGTTTAATATTCAGTTCTAATTAACCTTGGCTTAGTATTGTTCAAGCAAGGTACGCTATAGTATTCAAATTGTATGCTACTAGATTATTCCTAAAGCATGATTTTAGTTACTATGATTAATTCAATTATGATTATTCTATAAGTATAATGTCATGGACTTTATTCAACTACTCCGTAGTTGATGTTCGTTGAATTCCAAATTACCTTGAAAGCTTATCCAAACCAAACTTACTTTGGTGCAGACTTGTATTCTAAAAACTGAGATGAACAACTCTTTTAATAGAGGTTTACGCTTAGCGTTGAAATGGTTGTGCACAATACATTGTACGAAGGGTTGATCCCCCTAAGTACGTGGAGTCCTTATAGTCTTATGACTGTTAAAGTTAAAGTTGAAAGATTACTTATAACTGTGGACATGATTCGTGGTCATTAGACCCTCAGTGAATGTTATAACTCTCAGAAAGTTAATAGAATATATTGTTCAGTTCTATTGATACTAATATTGTCAATTGATGTAAAAGTTTAAAGATTCACTTATTGTTATTTCAAATGGACCTTGTTTGCTCACTCTTGCCTGTAAAATTTCTTACAGCTAAAGTTGAAACTGGTGAAGTACCAAGCACCAGTAAGGGAAAAGGAAAGATGAATAAATGTTGAAGACTTGTAATAGTTTGATAGTTTATTTTCAGACTTTGGTTTAATGATTGCAATGAAGTTATTTATTTATCCGCATTTGAATGATTGTTGTAAAGGTTAGATAACCTGGGAGATGTTTATTTAAATTTAATCCTGTATGGGCAGGTTTTCTTTTACTATTCAAGTATATTATGAATGGGTAGTTAGAAAATAATGTTTTTATTACGTGAGCACCAAATCTTGAGGAAATGAAGTATCAAGATTTGGGGGTGTCACAAGTTGGTATCAAAGCTTTAGGTTATGAACCTTAGGTGGGGGGGAAAAACCTTAGGAAGTAACCTTTGAAAAGATAGTGGAGATAACTCTAATCGAGTTTTAAGAAAGAAGTAATAAAACACTTATGTGTTCATGTGTTTATAACTTATGTGCTCCTGAGTGTCGAGTAGTAATGATTAATAATTAATTAAAACTTTAAAACTTTGTTGTCAGGATGACTAATGTCGGAGAATCCAGTCAGGCTAGGGAGGAGGGACCTCAGATGCCTATAGAGGAGGAGTCTCGCGACATTCATGTAGTTTGGGAACAACTACTGCCACGAGAATCATCCCCGTTGGTCACAGTAGTTGAGAATGAGGATGATGATGTGGAGACAGACGAGGAGGATCCCGTTGAGTTGCCACAGGAGGATGAGGATGACGAGGATGAGGAGGAAGAGACTCCACTAATCTCGATAGCCGCTCGTATGTACGATGAAGTCTATGACCGCAACGTGGAACTTCAGGATATCGTTGAGGAGTTGCAGGAGATAGTAGCTGAACAACAGACTGCAATGACGCAAAAAGACGGCGAGATCTAGGATCGTGAGGAACGACTGACAAACGCCGAGGAGAAACTAGTACAGACCGAAGGAGAAAAAGAACAATTGTTCGAGATGGTTGTGAACTGAAGAGCAAGCTGAGAGAAGAAGCTACTAAAAGGGCAAGAGCTGAAGATGCATACGAGGAAGCTTATCAACGAACTGGAAGAGCAGCGAGAGACGCGCAGGCAAAGAGGATGAAGATGGAAGAGATGGATAAAGTATTTAACACCGCAATTAATCGAGCTCAAGATCGGGTCATGGGATATCCGATTCAGTTCGAGACGCTGCCATCATTCGTGTTAGATCGCAGAACAATGTTTCAAGTCATGGAGGAGGAACGTGATAGGGCTAAGAAGTATCTTAATAGAACATTGTAGCTGTAGTACGATGAGTGAAAGGTTAAATAAATTGTAAATCCCAAGTCTTATGCAACCTATGGGATATGATTATGATGTTGTCCTGAAACTTTTGCGGTTCAGGAAAGTAATGTAGTTAGCAGAGATGCTATTGTTTTATGTTTTTGAAAAGGTTATGAATAAATAAAAGTTGTTATTTTATTCAAAGTGTTATGTGTTATGTGGTTATTTCTGTTATGGAGGCTAGTTAACTAGAAAATACTTAAATAAGCGGAGTAATAGTCTAATAGATATTTTGTTTTAACAGAAAATACCTCCCAGACGTCAACCAACACGACAGAGAACCACCGAAGAAACCAATAACGTCAATGTTGATGGTAACCCCGTTCAACAATTAGTGACTTTACTGACAGGAGCATTGCAGAATCAACCACAAAATCATGGTACAACGTTTAAGGATTTCAAGGCGGTTGGACCACCTGAATTCCGTGGGTCCATGAATCCACTCGAAGCACAAACCTGGATTATGGAGATAGAAAAAGTGTTCGATATCGCTAGGGTAGGGGATGACCAGAAGACTGCTTTCGCAACATTTATGTTGAAAGCAGAAGCTAGTTATTGGTGGCAGGCCAATAAAACTCGGGAAGGGCCAGGAGTGATGACCTGGGATAGGTTCAAGGAGTTGTTTTTCGAGACCTATTTTCCGGAGAGTTCGAAGAGTCAGCTGGAAGTACAGTTTCTGGAACTAAAGCAAGGGACGATGACGGTATCTGAGTATGCCGCAAAGTTCAACGAATTAGCGAGGTTTGCGCCATATCAAGTCAGCACAGACAAACGTAAGGCGAAAAGATTTGAACAGGGACTGAAGCCCTGGCTGTACAGTAGGGTCTCCCTGTTCCAATTGAAGACATTTGCAGCGGTGATGGAGAAAGCAGTACTTGCTAAAGGTGGAGGCGAGGCGGTGACAAAGTTCAACCAGGAACAAAAGAAGAAGAAGAATGAGAATGAGACTAAGAATGAGAGTAGTAGCGGTGGACAACAACAACAACAACAACAACTTGAAGAGGAAGTGGAATGGGAGTATGGGTACTGAAAACCAACAGGGTAACCAGCAAAACAAAAAGTTTGAAGCATGTGCGACATGTGGGAAGTTTCACAAGGGTGCGTGCTTGATGGGGAAACGAGTTTGCTACAATTGTGGCCAGGAGGGTCACATTGCCCCAAATTGCACTAAACCGAAGAAGAATGTGTGCTTCACATGCGGGGATCACTTTGCTCGTGAATGTCCTAAGAAGGAGGAGGGAGGGACAACCCGAAGTAGTGGAGGTAACAATGGAAGTACATGGGCCATTGCAGAACCTGCAACATCAAACAAACCCACAGCCAGAACCTTCAACATGACTGTGCAAGATGCTGTGCAATCAAAAGATGTGGTGTCAGGTATTATCCCAATCAATGATATTGATGCATATGTATTATTTGATTCGGGTGCTACTTGCTCGTTTATATCTGATGAGTTTGCTAAGAGGTTAGAATTGCCTAGAGAAGAACTGAATTTTTCTTTGAACATAGAAATTGCGAATAAGGAAATAATCCCTATTAGATTCGTATACAAGAACTGTAGGGTGAACATTAAGGAGAATATCTTATTGGTAGATTTAATTCCGATTAAACTCGGGGAGTTTGATGTAATTTTGGGAATGGATTGGCTGTTCAAATATGAAGCAGTAATCGATTGTCACAAGAAGTGTGTAAACCTTATGACTCCGTCAAAGGTAGTATTTTTTGGTAGCAAGTCACCTAGACAAATGAAATGTCTGACGACTATGCAGACCAAGAAATTGTTGAGTCAAGGTTGTGTGGGCTATTTAGCTTACATAGTCGATACTCAGAAGAAGGGGGTAAAAGTGGAAGAAATACCAGTAGTGAGGGAATTCGAAGATGTTTTTCCAGAGGATTTGCCAGGACTTCCACCTGACAGAGAAATTGAGTTCGTGATCGACTTAGCACCGGGAACAACACCGATATCAAAGGCCCCGTACAGAATGGCTCCGGTGGAAATGAAGGAACTGATGGTACAGTTACAAGAACTGCTGGACAAGAAATATATTCAACCAAGCGTATCGCCGTGGGGAGCGCCAGTTTTATTCGTGAAGAAGAAGGACGGGTCAATGCGTCTTTGCATTGATTACAGGGAGTTAAACAAAGTCACTATTAAAAATAAATACCCGTTGCTAAGAATAGATGATTTGTTTGACCAGTTGAAGGGTGCCAAATACTTTTCAAAAATAGATTTGAGAAGTGGGTATCACCAGCTAAAAGTGAGGAAGGAGGATATACCACGAACGGTATTCAGAACTCGGTATGGACATTACGAGTTTCTGGTGATGTCTTTTGGTTTAACCAATGCACCTGCTGCGTTCATGGATTTGATGAACATGGTGTTTAAACCATTCCTAGACAAGTTTGTAGTGGTATTTATCGACGACATTCTAGTGTTTTCCAAAACTCGGGAAGAACACGTGGAACACTTACGTTTGACATTGGAGACACTAAGAAGGGAAAAGCTGTACGCGAAATTCTCTAAGTGCGAATTTTGGCTCGACCGTGTACAATTTTTGGGTCATGTTATTGACAAGGATGGGATTTCAGTGGATCCATCAAAAGTGGAAGCTGTTATCAATTGAGAACAACCAAGAACACCGTCAGAAGTGAGGAGTTTCTTGGGACTGGCTGGTTATTATAGAAGATTTATTCAAGATTTTTCTAAGATAGCCACTCCGCTAACAAATTTGACAAGGAAAGATGTAAAATTCGTTTGGACGGAGAAATGTGAAGAGAGTTTCCAAGATTTGAAGAAGAAGTTAAGTGTGGCACCTATGTTGACATTACCAGATAATACAGGAAACTTTGTGGTGTATAGTGATGCCTCACACAAAGGGTTGGGTTGTGTTCTGATGCAGAACGGCAAAGTTATTGCGTATGCATCAAGACAACTGAGGGATTATGAGAAAGGGTATCCGACTCATGATTTGGAATTGACTGCAGTTGTACTTGCTCTGAAGATATGGAGGCACTATCTTTATGGAGAGAAATGTGAGATCTACACAGACCACAAAAGTCTGAAGTATATCTTCACTCAGAAGGATTTGAACATGCGTCAACGAAGGTGGATGGAATTGATAAAGGATTACGATTGTGAGATCTTTTATCATCCGGGCAAAGCAAATGTGGTGGCAGATACTTTAAGCAGGAAAGGTCGGGAGAAGTTGATGCTGATAACAACTCAGGAGGAGCTCATTTCAGCAATGATAAAACTGGAGTTGGAAATCAAGTTTCCAAAAGAATCTGACGAACAACTATTTCAGTTAGAAGCAGGTCCAACTTTACTGGACAAGGTGAAGAACGCTCAGTTACAAGATGAAGAATGTGGAAAGATAAAGAAGAATATGGTTGATGGAATCGGTACGAAATACAAGGTCGATACCGAAGGATTACTACGGTTCGAGGGAAGAATCTGGGTTCCAGCAACACCAGAGCTGAAAGAAGAAATTTTGACCGAAGCTCATAGCTCAAAATATTCAATTCATCCAAGAAGCACGAAAATGTATCAAGATTTGTGCCGACATTTTTGGTGGCCGAATATGAAAAGGGACGTTGCAGAATGCGTAGCGAAGTGCTTGACATGTCAAAGAGTAAAAGCCGAACATCAAAAACCCGGCGGATTACTTCAACCGTTGGAAATACCAGAATGGAAGTGGGAACACATCACGATGGATTTTGTGGTGGGTCTTCCAACTACTCAGAGAGGATGTGATGCGATTTGGGTGATAGTGGACAGACTGACGAAATCAGTGCACTTTCTACCAATAAAGATTAGATTCAATCTTGATCAGTTGGCAAGATTGTACGTTAAGGAGATCGTTTCGAGGCACGGAGTACCAATATCAATTGTGTCCGATAGAGATCCGCGATTCACATCAAATTTCTAGAAGAGACTACAAGAATGCATGGGGACACAGTTACGAATGAGTACGGCTTATCATCCACAAACAGATGGCCAAAGCGAACGAACAATTCAGACATTGGAAGATATGCTTAGAGCATGTGTCATGGACTTTAAAGGAAGCTGGGAAGAACAATTACCGTTGGTGGAATTTGCTTATAACAACAGTTATCACGCGAGCATCGGCATGCCGCCTTACAAGGCATTGTACGGCAGAAAGTGCAGAACTCCACTGTGCTGGGATGAAGTCGGTGAACGACAACTGTTAGGACCAGAATTGGTACAACAAACTGCTGGCGTTGTTAAACTCATCAGGACAAGATTAGTAGCAACCCAAGACAGACAGAAAAAGTATGCTGATCAACACAGACAAGATCGTGCATTCGACGTAAGAACCTTTGTATTTTTAAAAGTTTCTCCTTGGAAAGGGAAAATTCGTTTCGGTAAAAAGGGAAAGCTAAGCCCAAGGTTTATTGGACCCTTTGAAGTGCTGCGAAAAGTGGGAGAAGTGGCTTACGAGGTAGCTCTACCTCCAGGGTTGGAAAACATTCATAATGTTTTTCACATTTCGGTGTTACGACCATATAAACTCGACTACAAACATGTGATCGAGTATGAACCGTTGCAGTTCGAGAAAGATTTATCTTATGAAGAGATTCCTATCCAGATAGTCGACAGGAAGGAACAAGTGCTCAGGAATAAAGTGATACCTTCTGTGAAGGTGATATGGAGGAACCACAACGCTGAAGAAGCTACGTGGGAACTCGAAGAGAAAATATTGAAAGAGTACCCTGAGTTATTTGTTTAATCTGTGTCTTCGATTCTGGGGACAGAATCTTTGTAAGTAGGGAAGAATGTAACGAATGATTTGTTTGAGTTGTGATTCTGGGGACAGAATCCTTGTAAGGAGGGGAATGATGTAACATTCCAGAATTTTAAAATGTAATATTAAATATTTATTGATTTATATAAGTATTTAATGGATATGTTTATTGTTGAATAAATAATTGTTCAATTTGAGTTTATGGGGTGCAATTATTTATTTGTTAAATAAATAATTAAATATTAAATAATAAATATTTATTTACAATATTAAATATTTATTAAATTATATGGCAAATTGAGTTGATGTGATTTAGCTATTTATTTGTTGAATAAATAATTAAGGAGATAAGAAAATTAGATGTTATGAGAGATTATATAATAATTGAATTTATTAAGTAAGCTAGAGAGCTTATAGTGATTTAAATAAACTATAATATTTTAAATGGGAAATTGTAATTTAAAATATTAGTTGGTTAAATAGAATTATAATTATAAAAGAAATTATAGTTATGTGATATTAAATTATGTGCTAAAGTAATTTAATAGATTAATGTTTTAATTGATTTATTAATTAAATAAAAGTATAACAAATAACCTTACTATAAAGGAGTTTTTAAATTAAATTAAAAGAGTTTAATTTAGTTTTGCCAAACTAGGCCTAATGGCTATTAAGTCTTTAATATAATAGTGTTTTACCAAACAATGTATAAGGATTAATCCATTTGTTTTAATTCAGTTTACCAAACAAGGTGTAAGGGTTAATGAGCTATTTTATTAAGATTAACCAAACAAGCCTTATGGCTTTTGATTTTCAAAATTAAAATAACTGATGTCAGTTAAGTTAGTATTATATTATATATTTAATGTATCTATTATTACTATATACGTTATATTAGTTTACGTATGTTAGAGTTAGAAAAAAAGAAAACTCAGAAGAAAAGAGAGAAGAAGAAGAATATCACAAAGAAAGGTTTGAGAAAATTCTAGAGAGAAAGGGAGTGATTCTAACAGGTTTTTGAGAAAAGAATTGGAGAAAAGAGTAGCCATCATCTTCTTAATCAAAGGTAGGAGCTTAACCTCTTCTTTAAAAGCTTAGTTTTTTTCTTCTTCCCAAAAAGTTCTCTGTGAAATTTTTATAAAAGATAAATTGTTGTTATGAATATAGTTTTGTATGATTATTGGTTATAAGGTTATTTCATGAGTTATATATGATTATAGATATAGTAATTCATGTATGTATGTGTTTTGTAGAAGCAAATATATTACAGAGTGTTCATATGAAAAATATATGAGTATGACTTAATTTAAAATAGAAATTAAGGTTTTATTAGTTGTTAAATTGATATATTGATTATTGAATTTGATAGAATATGTAAAATGATATCTATAATGTTTTGAAATTTTTGTTTTGGTTGAAAAACAAATTCACAGGGTTGATTTCCATTGAAAATATCAAAAATGGAGTTTTTGCCAAAAACATTAAAATTGGGTGTTGTAACTTTGATGTTTATGTTAATTTATGGATAAAAACATGTTAGAAGTCTTCACAATATGTTTATATGAAGTTTATATGTAAATTACATGATAATCAGTCTATTAAATTCGAGCTTTTAGGCCAATTTGGGTTTTTCTTGTACTGTTGCCGAAGCTGTCAGTCGAAACTGCAGTTTCGCGCCGCGGCGCGGCTTCAGTAGTACATTAGTTGCGCCGCAGCTCCATCACCACGCCGCAGCGCGACTTTGTTGTTCATTCAACGCGCCGCAGCTCTGACTCTGCGCCGCAGCGCGAACCACAGTATAAACTGTGGCGCCGCAGCGCGAGTTAGCAGAATGGTCTGGCAATGTACTTTTTGTACACGAAACTTTAAGAAACACTATATGATAATAGTAGGACTGTAAATTATTGATTTTTAATGTTTCTATGCTATGAATAAATATGTTATTACATATTAACTTGTGTTATAAGTGATTATGTGATTATATAATCAAACCTAAATGATAAACGTACTTAGTTATGTTTGTAAAGTGTTAATGGCTAACTATGTCATGATGACATATGTTTATAGGATATTGTGATTCGTATTAATTCGGTTTAGCCCACGAGCAAGGCAAGTTTTCTAACTTTATTTTATAATTGAGCAAGTTTTCTAATCCTTTGTCTTATTGAACTATTTGATGTTGAACAATTTATTCTTGTAATTCAATTTTTGGTTAGCGTACATAACTAGATTTCTATGCATGTTTAATATTCAGTTCTAATTAACCTTGGCTTAGTATTGTTCAAGCAAGGTACGCTATAGTATTCAAATTGTATGCTATTAGATTATTCCTAAAGCATGATTTTAGTTGCTATGATTAATTCAATTATGATTATTCTATAAGTATAATGTCATGGACTTTATTCAACTACTCCGTAGTTGATGTTCGTTGAATTCTAAATTACCTTGAAAGCTTATCCAAACCAAACTTACTTTGGTGCGGACTTGTATTCTAAATACTGAGATGAACAACTCTTTTAATAGAGGTTTACGCTTAGCGTTGAAATGGTTGTGCACAATACATTGTACGAAGGGTTGATCCCCCTAAGTACGTGGAGTCCTTATAGTCTTATGACTGTTAAAGTTAAAGTTGAAAGATTACTTATAACTGTGGACATGATTCGTGGTCATTAAACCCTCAGTGAATGTTATAACTCTCAGAAAGTTAATAGAATATATTGTTCAGTTCTATTGATACTAATATTGTCAATTGATGTAAAAGTTTAAAGATCCACTTATTGTTATTTCAAGTGGGTCTTGTTTGCTCACTCTTGCCTGTAAAATTTCTTACAGCTAAAGTTGAAACTGGTGAAGTACCAAGCACCAGTAAGGGAAAAGGAAAGATGAATAAATGCTGAAGACTTGTAATAGTTTGATAGTTTATTTTCAGACTTTGGTTTAATGATTGTAATGAAGTTATTTATTTATCCGCATTTGAATGATTGTTGTAAAGGTTAAATAACCTGGGAGATGTTTATTTAAATTTAATCCTGTATGGGCAGGTTTTCTTTTACTATTCAAGTATATTATGAATGGGTAGTTAGAAATTAATGTTTTGATTACGTGAGCACCAAATCTTGAGGAAATGAAGTACCAAGATTTGGGGGTCTCACAAGATGGATCGTAGAGCATTTGCATTTATGGTAAAGTTCACTTCAAATCGTAAAGTAAACTCATGTTCGTAAAGTGAACAAAGAATCGCAAAGTCAAGTAAAGCTCATTGAGTAAAAACTGAACAGAGAATACTCCAAGCGCAATCGTTGAGAAAAAGGCATATCGTAGAGTATCTCAAGGATCGTTCAATAAAACAAGATTGCAAAGTCAACTTCAAAGTAGTAAAGCAACATTCGCCGAGCTAATCGTAAAGTTCATTTGTAGAGTGTTATTCCATCGTAGAGCAACCATCCTAGAAGAACAAGACGTAGAGTAAAAACTACGATCCATCATCTTCGTATAGTACGTCAAGTCTGACAATATGACTAGCATTGTAACGTTGCTAATTGGAGGTCTCGATGCGTTCACCAAGCATCCTTGGTTGAAATCGAATATCAGAATGTGTCTACTAGCTAGGCTGAAAGCGTTATTTCAGTAGTGTTAGGTGAGAAAGCATACTGATGTGACAAACAAGCTAAAAAGTAGCTGACACATAAGTTTAAAATGTCCACATCAAGGATCCCATAGTATCTGAGCATTAAATGCACCAACAGACACCTAGTAACGGGATGATTTTCAGTAGACTATAAAAGGCAACAAAGATTCAAATTTCAAGAGACGATCTCTAATTAAAAAAAAAAGGCCTAAGCTCTGCCAAAGTCTAAAGAACTAACTCTACGATTTTGAACATCCAGTTCAAGCTACTAAGTACTGGAGAAGAAAAGTTAAACGCCATCTTAGCAGCACATCTCATCACCGTTCAAACAATTGTTTGTCGTGGGACTTAGCGACCTAGATTCCGAGACTTAGTGACTCGAAGGAACCTAAGTGGTTCAGGTGTAATAAATCTAAGTGATCTTGATCCTTGGTGGATTTCCTACTTGTGGAGTAGAAGAATGGATTAGGAGTTATTCAGTCTCCGAACCACTTAAACTTTATTGCGTCCTTTACTTTTCCAATTCTTACTTTCTGTTTGATTATTTATCTTGCTTAGGGTTGCTTAATCAATCTGATTAACAAATTATTTGGTAATATCTTCTAAATAATCAAATGTTTTAAAGATCTATTCAACCCCCCTTCTAGATATATAAGTGCCTCTGGGAAATAACAGCGTGTTTCTGCAACTCACTTGCAGCAAATTCTTCTTTCTCAAACTTGTACACCATGTATTTCTCATTGAATACTACATCTCTATTGACAACCTTCTTATTAGATACTGGATCCCATAACATGTATCCTTTGACTCCATCTCCATATCCAAGGAAGATACACTCTTTTGACCTTAGATCAAGTTTGGACTGTCGATCCTTGACTGGCAGATGCACATAAGCTGGAAAAACCAAGGATTTTCATTATAGAAAAATCAACTAAACCATACCTCTTCAGGAATTTTATAATCAATTCTAGCCGAAGGCTCAACCCAGAAACTCTTGGGCAAACATGCATTTAACCTTATAAATCTGTCACATTCCAACAAAGATAAGTTCATCATCTTTTCAACCCCATTATGCTCTGGAGTTCTTTTAATTGTGAAGTGCCCGATACCTTCATCGTTGCATAACTGTTGGATTGACCTATCCTTGCACTCCATGCTATTATTTGAACTAAAATACTTCAGCTTCTGAAAATCTCGGACTTCTACTTCGTAAAATACACTCACACATTTTCTGTGTAATCATCTATGAAGTTCACAAAATAATGGGCTCCACCCATTAAGGTATGCATGATCGAACCCCACATATCTGAATGTACATAATCAAGTACATCCTTACTGATATGTGCTCCTGCTTTGAGGTTGATTCTTCGTTGTTCCCATACACACCAAATTTGCAAAATTCCGAACTACACGTTTTCACACCTTTCAGTAACTGCCTTTTATGTAGTTCTTTCATTTCATTTTCACTCATGTGACCAAGTCGTATGTACCATAATTTGTGCAATTATTGTTGGAATTATCATGCACAAAAATTTCTTCTCCACCAACAATTGTCCCTTATCAATATGTAGAAGATGCCCTTTTCTGGCCCTTCATAATTACTATTGAACTCTTGATAATTTCATGACATCATATTTGACTGAGATACTACCCATAGAGTCGAGTACTCCAACCAATATCAAACTCTTTTTCAATTATGGAATATAGCTTATGTCATCTAACGTCCTGACAACTCCATCAAATATTTTAACTTTGATGTAAAAATATAAAAGCAATCCCTATGAGGGACATGAAAAGAACAACTATAATCTAAGTACCAATTTGTTAGACTGATATTATCTCCAACAGATAAGAGATCACCTTGTGAAGCTTCATTTTTTGTCATTTTGTACAGCTCTCCGTCATTGCAGACATTCGCTTTCTTAACAATACTAGCAGAATTTTCAATGTGCTTACCTTTCTTCTTGTTCTTCTTCTTGTACAATTGACACTGATTTTGTAGTAGCCTTTTTGGTGACAGTGATAACACTCGCTCTGTGATTTGTCCTTTCCTGATCTCAACTGAGATCTTTCTCGTTTCTTGTCAGAATTTTTCTTTCGATTAGGACCCCTACCGCATCCATCTGAAGACACAAGAAGACTTTTTCCTTGATCTTTGGAAGTAGTGCTCCTGAACTTATCTTGGTTCAAAATTGCTGACATCACATCGTCAACTACTAACTTTTCCTTCCCTCCAAGGAGAATAGTCTGGAGAGTTGAGTATGAATCTGGTAGAGAGACAAAAAGCAATAAGACTTTATCTTCTTCGTCCAGCTTCACATTTATACTTGATCGATTGGGTCACCAATCTATTAAACTCATTAATATAATTGATCAAATCTGAACCTTCTTCCATCCGAGGTCGGTATAATTTCTTCTTCAAACATAACCGATTTGACAGAGACTTCGACTTGTAAACTTTCTCTAGTTTCTCTCACAAGTCATTCGGAGAGGTTTATGTCAAAACTTGATATTTGATTTGTGGCGTCACACTCAATCTGATTGTTGTTACGGCGTTTGCTTCAAAATCGGTCTATTTTTCATCTATCATAGTCGTTGGTTTCATCTCATTCCCTTCAAGTGCCTTTAGTAGTCCTTTTTTGAACCAATACATCTTTGACAGTGCTTTTCTAAATACTGAAATGACTTCCCGTCAAATGGCTCAATATCGTACCTCATATGTTTGTCATCTTCGTATTTGTGACTGCGAAATTTCTTTTAAACGGATTGAACCAAGCTCTGATACCAATTGTTGCAAAATCAAGCACACAAACACAAATGAGATAACACACGCACAATACTGTATGAGATACAAAAATAATGACACAAGAATTTTACGTGAAAAACTCAACTGGGAAAAATAACGAGGAGAGATCTCAAAAACTCACTATGAAAGTATTGAAGAATACAAGCCTTTCTATCTAAGAAAAATAAACACACTAATTATTTTTCTCAGCTTTTCTCTACCTCACTTTTCTGTCTCTATTTCTTAGTTGCTTTCGGATGTTGGTGGTTACTCCAAATTGAGAAGCCAGACTTCTTTTTATAAAACAAAAAATAAGGAGACAAACCTCCTTGAACTAAGGAGACCAAAAACGGGTTAAATACATTTTTACCTATTCTACTCGATCTCGATTTACAAATGCATCACTGGATTGAATTTTTTTACGGTCAACTCATTAAACTATAATTTTTTTACAAAAATTAAATTTTTCGTTTAAAAGTGTTAAAAGTTAACAGAAAGTCTACGTGGCAAAGCTTAAATAACTTTATATGTAAAATTATAATAAAATAACTTTAGTTTAAAATTTTTTGATGTGCTGGAACCACCTGATCCTTTCTCTTTCTAGATGTGCTGGAACCGCGATGTACAATAATTATATATTAAATACACCGTGAGTTTTATATAAATTACATATAATAATAATTTTATATTAATTACATATAAATTCATATTAAAGAGAAAGCTTAAATAACCACCGAGGATTTTTTTTAATAATAATAATAAAATAAATTTAATTTAATTTTTTTTTATTTTCAAACTTGAATTCTCTATTTTTTTAAATAACAAATAATTAAATTAATAACAAAATATATTAATTAATAATAATATATAATTTTTACAAATGTATTTATATAAAATTAATAAATATATATTATTTTTTTAATTTTTAAATATTTGAAGCTAACTTTAAAAATACAAATTTATTTAATTTAATTCATCATTTCTCTACTGCAAATCCAGATCTGAATTCATCATCTTCTTCCTCACAAATCTAAATTCAAATCTAATTCATCATCTTCTTCGCAACAAATCCAAATATAATTCAACATAGTAATCAAAAGTCAAAACTAGCCGAAATATATATCAAAAATCAAATCAACCCAGATCCAAAATTTAAAATAGTAATCAAAAATCTGAAATTACTTCAGCTTCTTCTTCTTCACCACAACCCAGATCCAAAATTTAAAATAATTCAAAATCAAATCAACCCAGATCCATAGTTGGAATTGTTGGCAAAATCCAAATCTACTTTATCATCTTCTTTACCACAACCCAAATCCGTCCATTGATGAGCCCGATTGCTTGAACACCATTGATGAACCTGATTGCTTGAACACCATTGATGAACCCAATTGCTTTGAGGAGTGGATTTTAGAAGAATGATTTGAAGAAAGAGTCAGAGGGAGAGGCTTTTAGAAGAATGATTTGAAGAACTGAACAACCCAGATCTGAACTTTTGATTTCCACCGATTTCTCCGCTAGCAGATCTTGATTGCTTTTCTCCTTTGTTTTGATCCTCTGTTTTGAAGAAACGTATTTCTTGCTCCTGTTGAATTAATATGAAATTGGAGTTTTGATAATTGAATAAAAATTAAAAAAATATGAATTCATTAATTTTATATAAATATATTTGTAAAAATTACACATTAATATATTTTATTATTAATTACTTTAATTAATATATTTTATTTAATTACTTTACTTATTTGTTAATATATTTTTAATTAATTTAATTATTTGTTAATATATTTAATATTTAATATTTATTTAATGATTTCATAATATAAATAATAATTATATTAGTTTTCAAAAATAAAAATAATAATTAATTTTCAAAATTTTAGTTATATTTTTGAAGTTTGAATTTATTTTTATAATTTTTAATTTTTAATTTGTGGTTATTATAAAATACTTATGGATAATGTTAAAGATATTACTCAAATTCAAAATTTACCCAAAATTTTCTTATTTTAATAATATATGTAATATATCTTAATACAATAACATGTCAAACATTTATATGTTATATTACTAATTTATTTTTATCTGAAGAGAGGTTAATTAAATTAATGAATTTAATGAGTTATTTAAATTAAAAGAAAATTATATAATTATATGTAATTTATATAATTTATTTAAAATTGTACAAATATTAATGATTAAAATAAAATTAAAAAAATTAATTTTATTGTACTTTTATTTTGAATGCATTATTTTATTTTATTTATTTGATTTTAGATTAATTTAGCATTAAATTTATACAAGTTTCCATCTAAGCATGCCACAAAGAAAAATATCTGACATGTAGGATTTCTCTCTCTTACGTGGCAACTTGTGTAATTTTTCCGTCCAAAGTCAAACAATTTAACGGAATTTGTAACGGTTTGTAAAAAAATTATAGTTCAGTAAGTCGAATGAAAAAAAAATCAGTTCAATAATTCATTTGTAAACTGAGGTCGAGTAGAGTAGAAAAATTGTATTTAACCCGACCAAAAACCAATAAGCTTGTCACACAAACAAAAAAAAGACGCGGTTTTTTTCTGTTCTCCAAAGGTTGCTGCCATGAGTCACCCATTGAGAAAGATAAAATGGACCAAGAAAGGCCAAGGCCTTTACTTCTTGCACAGGACGAACCAAAA
>CM029020.1:58626409-58676409 GCA_016801055.1 Panax notoginseng | reverse complement strand
CTTCTTTGGCTTTCGACATTCATTAGATTTATGTCCTGGAATGCCACAATTGAAGCATTTGCCTTTGAATTTCTTCTTGGCCTTGAAAGTCTCTTTGCCATCACGCTTTCTTTTGTTGTTGTTTGGCCTTTGTTCTACAACATTTGCCTTGGCTTCAATGAAATTCTTCCCACTTTTCTTCTCAGATCCTCGATTGTCCTCTTCAATCCTTAGTCGCACGATCAGTTCTTCAAGATTCATCTCTTTGCGTTTATGCTTCAGATAATTCTTGAAGTCTTTCCACGATGGTGGAAGCTTCTCAATCATTGCTGCAACTTGGAATGAATCACTTAATGACATTCCTTCAGAATGAATGTCATGCAGAATTACTTGTAATTCTTGAACCTGAGTGATAACTGCTTTAGAATCTATCATTTTATAATCAAGAAATCTACCGACTATGAATTTTTTCATGCCAGCATCTTCAGTTTTATATTTTTTGTCTAAAGATTCCCACAGTTCTTTTGCAGTTTGAATTGTACAATATACATTATATAATGTATTATCTAAACCATTCATCACATAGTTCCTGCAAAGAAAATCTGCATGTTTCCATGCATCAATAGCAACCACTTTCTCCTTGTCAGTTTCCCCTTCAACAAGAGTAGGACAGTCCTCTTGTAAAAACCGAGCCAAATTCAATGTTGTGAGATAGAAGAGCATCTTTTGTTGCCAACGCTTGAAATTAGTTCCATTGAACCTTTCAGGCTTTTCTCCATGAGACATACTCATGGCAGGAATGGTGCTTGGAGAAGCCATTTCTGATATACAAGAATAAAACTATTAATAAACCAATTAAATTTCTGTTTGTACAAAAAATTTAACAGAATTCAATCAACAAATTTTGTTTATAAAAATTTGTATATCACAAATCCAAATTCTGTTTACAATTTTTTATTTAAACAGTAACTAAATAATAGAACATATGATGATAATAGTATCTTACAACTACTTACGGTAATAAAATACAGAATTGCAAAATTACAAGGAACATATGATGACAACAAATACTTGCGGTAATTCTGAAGACATGCAGAACATACAACATACAACATGCATGTAATTAGTCACCATGTACTTTTCAGAAAATAACACAAAAGTACTGTATTCACACCTTTCCAGAAAATATGCATTTACGGTAATAAACCATGCATTTTATACAACATGCATTTTATACAACATGCATGTACGGTAATTAATTATAACTACTACTATTAAGGAATCTATGTTAATTAATAATAAAACATTCATGCAAAATTAATAATTGTCAATTTTTCTGACTAAACAGAAAATTCTGACTGAACGGAAGTGGTATATTATATAATAACAGAATAGTATCTATTAATATGCAAATAATTTTCTATTTACATAAAACACTATTACACATACAGAATATATATAAACAAAATATTATATATACTATACGTATATATTTAAACAATATTAGAAATAACATAATATTATTAACAAGTGACATATGAACACTGTTTACTTTTTGAGAGTGTGTATATAATCAGCTTTTCCTATTCTTTTATATAAGAAAGGAAAATAACACCAACGGTAATAATTAAAAAACCAACGGTAAACATGCAATACAGTAATTTATTAAACATGCAATGACATGCAATGATTAACGGTAAAGAAACAAATATAACAAGTGGCGTTCTTAACAGTAAATGAACTTTATAATAATTCAAATTTTCTAAGCCTCAAACAGTAAAGGAACTTTAGAAAATACATAATACTATGTAACTCTATTTTGTTTGTTTGTTTGTTTGATTGTTTGTTTTTTTTTTTTTAAAACGATTTTCTGGTTTTAAAAAAAAACAGATAACATAATACTACAATTAGAAATTATTAATTTATTATTTAGTACACCGTACAAGAAAAAAAAATGAAAACCAAAAAAATAAGTGACTTAAACTTTCCAGAATATCAACAAAGTGAATGAATGCCATTTTCCAGAAAACGAACAACTTAGTATTATATCACTATATAATAGACAATGCATGAATAGACATTAATGATTACAGATTGACAATTTAGTGGTTTTGTATTGTTTATCAAATAAGTACACATCAATTATCAAAAAAAAATTTAGTTGGTAACATGCAATTAACGAATTTCGTTGGTAATATGCAATTACATAATTCCAAATTTCTGCAATTAACGAATACGTATTAACATGCAATTAAATACTACTATATTTACAGAATTATAAATTTGCTTTAAGATTGTTATCTGTAATATATAGTATTATTTAATAATGCATATAAATATAATAATAATAAATTATGCAAAACAGAAACAATGTGTAAAATTAAAAATATAAATCCGAGTCCTTTGAATTCACTAAGTCTCCTTAAAGCAAATTTATTCCCCCACAGATGCTAAGGGTTAATTGAATAATTGCTTCCCAAGATAAAACGGATTTCAATTCTTAATTAGTAGCATTACAAAATTAAGAATTCATCGAACCAATTTCTATGTTATGCACTGAACTAACATTGATAATTAAAAATGCATGCATGAAGAAAACTAGGACTTACCGTTAGTGCAACACTATTTGACAGATAACGGGATTTGCAGAAACGGGAAACGGGATTAACAGTGAAGGAACGGGATTTACAGGGAAGGAACGGGATTGCAGAAGCAAAACGGGATTGCAGAAGCAGAACGGGATTTAATATACTGCATAACGGGAATTGTAGAAACAGAACGGGGAGAAAGGAAAAAAAAAAATTTAATCACTTTGAAATGTTCCCACACCGTTTATTTATAGAATAATTCTTATGTAACCGTCGTCAAAACGACGTAGTATCACAAACCCGTCCGTCACGATCCCGACCCGACCCGACCCGAGTCCACGACCCGCCACCCGAGTCAATTTTCTCATTCACATTTCCAACAATATGTACCATACTCTCCTGTTTTAATCTCTGGCCGTAGAGTCAATGTGTTTCCATGTGTGATTGCTGCTCATCCACAAGAGCCGAATCAATTCGCCGTGGGGCTAACAGATGGTGGGGTTATTGTAATGGAACCGTTCTGAGTGAAGGAAAATGGGATACCTTGCCATTAGATGACAATGCAGCAAGGGGCACAGCATGCCTCCATCATTCCCTGCCTGGGGGTTTCATAAGATTGATTGAAGAATACTTATAGCCTTGTGTATATAAGTCAGGGAATTGTTATTTTCACAAGAGAAATTTGATATTTTCACAAGACTATACTCACATGAATGTGGATCCATTTACTTTTCATGTGAGCGTAATCTTGTGAAACTATCAAATTTCCTTGTGGAAATATCAATTCCGGTAACTTATCAAGTGAAAAATGTATAGTTATAAACCTTTATTGTACATATATTTTACAGATCGAGCTATACATAGGACTTGTATTTTAAGGTCTACAAGAAACAATAAATTTTGATAGTTCTCATCATAAGCTTTACATTTTTATCGCTTATCTTGTGTGGTAATTTATTTTGACAATTTGCAAGTATGCAGTTTTGATAAGTAAGACACCCTTTTTGTCTGGCATCTGGCCAAAAGAGCTTGAAGTGTTGGGTGCCAAGCTCTTCCAACTAGGAAACTGGATTAATTTCACTGGTTATTCATATTCCATGGGTTTTGTAGTTTATTATTCGGTAAAGTTATGTTTGTTTGCAAGAATTATAATTCCGTACTATTCTCAGGAATTATAATTTCAAGACTATTAATCTAGGATTAAATAGTCCTAGTCACATATTTAATTTTTATGGAAAATAGTCTTATGTTATATATGTCTTGTCCGTCCTATTTTAAAGGGTCATGCATCTCTAGACATGGATTTCATCCAAAACTAGCTGTTTGATAATATGCTTTCGACCAAAAACTATTATTCGGCCAATGAAAATTTTGTAAAAGAGACAAATCATGAAGTGGTTAGGTATTAAATTTCTAGCTAAAAATAAATCTCGAGTCATTTTTTGTTGATTTTTCCTTCAAATATTAAAGCATAAATGTCATTTATGTAATTGTTTAAATTTGATAAAGTGAGCTTAGAAGATTAGCTAATTATAAAAAGATCCAATTTTAAAAAGACTATTTAACCACCCCCTCTGTTTTGTTTCCATTTGGGACCTAACAAATAAGGTTCGCGATAAGGTTTGAGGAGAGTAAAACTATACGGGGGGGTTTGTTCGGTTACCAACGTTTGTAGCGGTGGCATTTGCAGGTCTTACAAATGTACCGAACCAATTTTGGTTTGTTGTGTTTGATGCCCAAACGCAGAGTTTGTCAATTAAACAAGTTGCGTTTAAAATAAGTTGTTATTAGATTATAATTTATTTTCATTATTTTTCTTACTAGCAAATTATAATCTTTAATGTTTATTATTAAAATAATACAATTAAAATGTATACCTAACCATGTCTTGCACAATACTTATTTTAAAAAACTTAACCAAAAAAATGAAAAAAGAAAAATCAAGTCTCATTTTCTCTTAAAATGCTCCTTCTAAGAGACCATAGATTTTGTTACTATGAGCCCAACTCTGTTTTCAAACTGCCTCTACACCATTATAAAGACCTCTTTTTAATATGTCTCGACCATGTAAAATACTTGAAAAATGATTTATATGGTGATAAATTTTTTATTGGACTGAGAGTTGCGACTAATGTATAAATCTAAATAATAAAATAAATTACAGTATGTGAGAATAGAGGACAAAATAAATTTTTCCCGAACATTATGAGATACACTATCGCCTACGCAAATTAGGTAAGTAATCACTTAGCTTTCTTAGGATATATATAAAAATTGTTTGTCGAACTCTTAAAATTTTATAAATGTCTTTTTCTTATAAAACTATAAAAGAAAAATTAGTTTATTATATTAAAAAATAAACAAACAACAAAAAATAAAACTTCAACCGCTAGAAGGAGGGCTTGAACCTCCGACCTTGTGGTTAACAGCCACACGCTCTAACCAACTGAGCTATTCCAGCAACCCGTTTTTATAGAAAATGCTTAGTAGTTTTGTTATGACATTGATATATGTGGTAATAGTTGCACACCCGAATATATTAGAAATACTATATTACCCTTAATATACATAAAATCAATTAACCATTTACTATTTATTCACTGTCTTAATTTTGTTAAACATCATATTTATATGATTGAGTGATACTTGCACACCCAAATATATTAGAAAGACTATATTACCCTTAATATACGTAAAATCAATGAACCATTTACTATTTATTCATTGTCTTAATTTTATTATACATCATACTTATATGATAGAAGGTGTACACACTTAGTTAGTTAAAACTTAATTTTCAACCATATACTTCCTCCGTCCTATGATAAAAGTCCTTATTATTATTTTCAGTAGTCCCATGTTAAATGTTCATTTTCCTTTAATAACTAAACTTTTACACATATTTTCCTATTATACCCGTAGTATTAAATATCTCATACTTTTCTTATTCTAATTCTATCTTCGTATTTAATGATATTATTATGGACAATTTTATCATTTCATTCATCTTCTTAATATGCGTAAAAAGTCCACCAGGACTTTTATCCTGGGACGGAGGGAGTATTAAATTGAACTATTTTATTAAACTGTTATCTTTTTACCGTTCTACTTAATATCATTCTTTTCTATTTTAGATATTTATTAATATTTTGAATTAAAGATTAGAACACATAAGATATTAGAAAAAATTAAAAAGATTTATATGGGGTAAGTTTTCTTGTTCTTAAGACATGATATATAATTTAGCTTACTATTTTATTAAAGTAACTACCAACAATATAGTTTATTGGTTCATCTAATTCAAAAGATTTTATTTTGACTTGAAATAAATTTTAAAAATAAAATAAAGTTCAAAGAAAATAAAAAATTATCTAGTCAATAAACTTTTAGGTATTATAAACTTTTTTTATAAAGCTTCAATTAAATAAGTGATAAATACGTTAATTGGCTTCTCGTTAATTAAGGGTAATATAGCTTTTTTGATATATTAGGGTATGCAACTAAATTATATATCAGTACCCTTTTGTTAATAAATCATTAGGGAGTAGTAAGAAATTAATTCTACATTAAATGAGCTAAATATGCTGGTAGAGATCTCAAGGCCATGATTTTTTTTTTTTTTGTATATATTATTTCTATTCCTGATTGATAATAAAGTCTTATATTAAAACACAATATGAAAGATTAATAATGACATATATAGTCTACTCGACCATAAACTTGAACCAAATAGATTAACCTATCCAAGGTATGATTACAGATGAGCGATATTCTCAAAATCATGCACTTGATGTATTTTTCGGGAAGGAAAATAAAGACTTGATTCAATTTATATTTAATAATGAATCTCTATGCTTCACCAAAGTTCAAATGCATTAAACTTGGAGAGTGCATCTCCTCTAAATGAAATAAAAGTTTATTTGGTTCATTACATTTCATTAGCATAATTACTATAGAGGAACCACATTGAGGTGTCACAAACAAAGGGGAACAATAAAGTTACAAATAACAGTCTATTCAAACTAGTTCAAACTGATAATTTCCCCATTGCTGGTTAGTTATACATTACAAATTTATCCATCCACCTTTGCAGCTGCAGATGCATAACTCACACTGCTGTCTCGCATGTTTTTACACTGACTCGACTGTTCATATTTAAGGAAATTGATCTTTATCTTCGTCGAGCTGTTCCTCGACATCTGATCTCAATTCGAAAATAAAATAACAAAGGATGTTAAGAAATCACTCTATGCAGTACAACAGAATAACGGCATTTACGAAAGGAAAGCATTTCTTTTCTTCTTCTTTTTGTTTTTGAAAAAAAGTGTTATAAGGTTCAGGATCCCCTCCATTATACTTATCCTATAATTTCTCACAATACTGATGTAACGACACAAATATGTTTTGGCAATGGTACCAGCAACATAATTATTTGAGACGAATTTTATTATGTTGCAAATTATTTGCCACAAATTTTCTCACGCTGCTAAAGTAATATTTGTGTTGCCGAATGTGTATAAGAGAAAATTCGAAGATGTGTGTAATAGAGGGGATTAATAGATCTAGCCAAAGAAATACAGTAATGGCTTTTAGGTGATCTAGCTTAATTCTGAGAATACTATTTACAAATTCATATTACATAGATAAATTTCACTTTCTTCTGTATTTAATATTTGTTCATTTTGTCCGAGGCTTTGCTAGGATGAAAAACAAGCCAACTGCCAAATTTTTTGACTTCATATTTCAGGCTATGTAATTTAGGACAAAAAGGTTTCATTGATAATCTAGAAAACAAGACTCAGATGACTATAACTACCTATAAGAGACCACTTTAACAAAGAGTTTTCACTTTTACATAACAGCTTAATCACTTTGTAACTTCCGAACTAGAGGAAAAATGATTGGTACTTACATGAAGGAAAACACTTATTGGATGGCGTCCACAAATAGTGTTTTCAGTCTCCAACAGGTACTTTTTAAATGCATCTGCATCTCCGGTTTCAATTATATCCATGCCCATCCTGTCCACTGCCTCAATAGATTTATGGATTGCTCCATGTTTTTTGTCATAATGCATGTAGTTGAACCTAGCACAAATAATGAAACACAATCATAAATATGGATACTGTAATAGAAAATCATGTACACTAGATTAACAATGGAAAAGCAATCTGGATATTAACCAGTTATGAGCACATCTTAACAGGATAAGAAAAATTATATGAAAATGCTCAAAATGTATAACATAACAAAAACATTTATTAGTATTAACACATTCTTAAATAGTTAAATGACGATTATTATATAAACAATCCAAATAGTACAATAAAAATATGAGCAGGATCTAGGAAGTCATAATGAGGGTTATCTACAAAGATAAATATGAAATCGAAAAAGAAAAATGTACTATACGTCCATGACTAAAATTTATATAAAAAGTTTCTAAAAAACAATAAAGCTAATGTAAAGAAAACACTTCATCAAAGTAACATACCGCGAGCCCCAATGACAAAAATCTGAGGATACTGAAAAGAAATTAGTTGGGTCATCGACATATTTGGCCAACAATCTACCAAACATAGCTTCATTTTCAGCATTTAGAGCACCGACCAAGATGGGAACAATTTTTACTGTATACCTGCATTGACATAGGCATAATCTAAAAGTCGGTGCCATATAAGTAGCCAAAAGAACTTTAATTCGAAAGAGGACTTACCCATGGAAGACTTTAGCAAGATATGGCAGGTGCATTTCCATGCTATGTTCTGCCTCGTCAACTTGAAGATCCATCAATTCAAATTTTCCTGTGGCTTTTAGCTCTTCATTGACTGGTAGATAACCAAGTCCGAAAGTGAATGAGTTTTGTTCAAAGAAATGGAGCTTTAACTTCACAGGAAAACATGCACTCAAATGCATATATAGGTAAGCATGGTGCATACATAGAAAGAGAGAAAGAGGTCAATTGACCACAGAGAGAGAGAGAGAGAGAAGTCCACAAAAAGAGGGCCGCCAATTCTTGATACGGTAATGTGCAACATATTTAACACATCCGTTGCTTGATGCCAATTATGTAAAGAGGTGCTCCAAAAGTTAAAGGAAACCTAAGATACAATTTTGGGCAGAGGCCTTTATAATTTGTTTGGCTACATTCTATTCTATATAAGATGCGAGGAAGAGAGTGGTTAATAGGAACTATATTTTGTCTCTAAAAACTGAGCATGCTGAGGCCAATAAGTTACCAGCCTAAAAAAAAGCAGAAAGGAACTCCCCTTCCCCCCCCCCCCCCTCGCCCCTCGCCCCTCGCCCCTCTCTTTCTCTTCCTAGATAAATTTGAGCAACTCCCAGCAGCCCTATCAGTGTAGGATAACACCAGAAGTGCGATTATTAATGTTGTTGGGTCTCCATTTTTATAAGAATTTTGATGATAACAAATATTTAGGAAAATAAGAAAAAGATAAAATAAAAATTGAATCCTCTCCATAGGTTTTTATTTTTTATTTGGCAAAAAGCACTTTTACCACATTGTGGTTGTAGGGTTTTAAGCAATTAGCTGCTTTTAAAATATTCAATTGACCCACTGTGGTTTTTAAAAATATACAATCAAGTCATTCCGTCCAATTTGACTAACGGACGTCTAAAAAAGCGGCTTGGTTATCCTACGTGGCTTTTTGAAAAAAAATAAATATTACGTGTATTCGCTGACTGGCTTTTTGAAAAAGTCTCCCACGGATTCAATCATCCCCCCATTTTTTCTGGCCAAAATCAAGCCTATAAACATAGAATTTATAGAAGCTCTCCTTCATTCAGCCTCGCTTCCTCCACCTTTGAACAATTTCAAGATTTGAACTTCCCAAAGAAACCATACGAAATCAGAAGGGAACAAACCCTTAAACTGAGGTCAAATTTGCAGAAAGTAGGTATTCACCGTAGTATTCGGCCACAAAGGTCAAGGAACACATACCATAAATTTGGCATACCCAAACACCAAAACTGACTCGATAAAAAAATACAGCAACAACGATTCGGAATCAGCATGGATAAAATTAAATCAATTAAAACCCATATCAACCCAAGATTTTAAAACCAAGAACAGTGGAAACTAAATCATGGGAAATAGCAACCCAAATCAGAAATATGAAACAAAAACCCAATCGAGAGAAGACATGGATCTATCGGACCAAAGCACCACCGAATTTGAAAACAAATCCATAATTCGGCAACCAAATCAAAAACTGATCAATAAGCAAATAACCCATTGACCAGTAATAACATCCAAATCTGAAAAGATAAAAGAAAGACAATGAAACAAAGTCTGCAGATCGGACACCACAAGAGCAACACCTAACTGATTCCATAAAAGAGAAACAACACAAGCATAAAGAATCGGTTAAGGAACCCAACATAAGATCCAGCAAGGCAATTTCGACCAAACAAGATCAAAACACCATGCCAAAAACACGCAAGCTCCCCCTACTAGGCTAATCGAAGAAAAAAGCAACCATCAAACCTTCGAACTTGGCTAAGATCGGTCGGAAAAGGAGCCGTTCGGAAAATTCTTAATTGGGTTGCCGAAAAAGCCACAAAAAAAGCAGAGTAAGGTTGACGAAGCTTCTCGAGCTCGTCGATGGTAGCGGTGACGGAGGGTTTGGTGCGGAAGACTTCTTGTTCCTTATTAAGAACTTTATCCTTTTTTTATTTTATTTTGATTTTTGTTTTTATGTTTAGTTATTAAAAAATTTTAATATTATTTGGAATTAATTTTAAAAATAAAAATAATTATTAAAAGAAAGGAAAAGATAAAAGGAAAAGAAAAAATTATATAGAAAATGAATTAAAATATTTATTTTAATTATTTTTTTGCCACATAATTATTTGTATTATTTGGAAAATAGATAAAAGGAAAAGAAAAAAGTCACGTAGGATAACCAAGCTTCCTCCCGCCCAGTCAGCAAATACACGTAATATTTATTTTTTTTCAAAAAGTCACGTAAGATAACCAAGCAGATTTGTTAACGTCGGTTACTCAAATTGAACGGAATTACTTGATTGTACATTTTTTAAAAATACAGTGGGTCAATTGAATATTTTAAAAGTACAGTGGCTAATTGCTTAAAATACTACAACCACAGTGGGTTAAAAGTGCTTTTTGCATTTTTTATTTTAAAGTTTATCTCAAAAACCTTTTCAAAAACCTTTTCCTAACTTGCATTGAATTTATTTTTAAATGGCCTTTGATAAATAATATCAAGTGTTATGAAAATAATTTCATATAGTTACGTTTCTCAAGGCAAGAGAGTTTTTCTATTTAAATGTTCTTCAAAATATTCATTTTTGAAAATTACTTTAAAGCTCACTTTAAATGTTTATTCCAAAATCAGCTTTAAAAGTAAAAGAAACGGCAAAAAGGGGTATTAGTCCACTTTTAAGTATTACACAACTAAACTTTAAAAATATGCAATTAGCAAACTAAACTTTTAAAAAAGCATGTATTAGGTTATTCTGTTAAATTTGTTGGATGAATGTCAAATATGTGCTTGTATTTTCATACGTGGATTTAAAAAAAAACACGTAAATACCCAAGTGGTTTATCATGGCCTCCTACATGGATTGGGCGAAAGACAAATAGATAGGTCTTTATATCTTTCCTCAATTACAGCGGTTGAAAGAAAAGAGGAACTAGGGTTTCAGAATCTTGCAAAAATTGGCATCAATTAGTTTCAAAAAATTAGGGCTTTTGTTGGGTAATAATGCCTCTCTAGGTTAGTGCAAACCATGCCATGGATTTATATGGCTGCAACACAATCTAGATCGTTGTCAACCACTGCTGTCAATATGTAAGTCTGGGTTTTTCACGTGGGTTTCTTCTTATCTTGAGTTCTTTTTCCTCATAATCGAGTCTTATTCTTCACATCTGGCTTCAATATAGCTTTATCAATTTCATTTCCTTCTCTTTCCACTGTATATGTAAAAGTTTATGTGAATGCTAATGGGTGTTCAACTATAAGATCAATACTAGAGAATACCCTAATTTGGCCAAAGATGGACGAACAAGACGAAGGTCAGGAACACCGGTTTGCAAGTAACAATAAAAACTGCAACTGAAGCTACTACAAGAACGCTAATTCTGAGTATCATGTAATAGTTGCAATATTTCAGAAGTAAAATCACAGATTGATGGCTACCCAGAATCCATATTATATTGATTCTTTGTCATTTAGTGAGGCCTATTAGTATAAAAAAATAGGAGTACTCGCCACTTTATATAATTTCGTGGGGCCACTAAGGATAAATTTAAAAAATTTTGACGATGAAGGTGTTTGATAACTAGTGGCGAATCTTGGCACCTTTTTTTTTCCCTTTTGGCTAAAGAAGATGATGACACAGGTCTTGAGTATGGTTGGGTACTGGCGACAATGGTGGATTTCGACAATTCTTTAGCAGATATGGGTTCATAATGGATGGACTAGTATGATAAATATGGCTGCTTTTAAGATATTTTGTTTTTAGGAATTAATATCCAATTGTGATCCACGTGGATTGGCCACTCCATTTTGTTTTGTTTTAAACTTTTTTTTTACTGCTAAGTATGAATATATAAGCACTAATTTGACGACCATCCAATCTTTCTAACAGAATGGTCTAATTATAAAATTTTAATTAGTTCAGTTTGTCAATTACATATTTTTAACGTTTAGTGGTGTAATACTTAAAACTAAACAATCACAGCGGAGTAATACCCCTTTTTGCCTAAAAGGAACTAAATGAACAAATAAATTAAATTTTGGTCAAAGCTTTTTCAAATTGACTACAATGTAACTTTTTCAAATGCAAAAGAAGTTGGACAATATTTTCAACATATGCTAATAGATTCAAAATTTGAAATGAAAATTTCTCTCTCCTCCTTGTTGTTAGCCGAGAGTTGCTTTTGGCAAAAAGAAAGAAAACAAACATCTAATAAATGGTTGAAAGAAAAAGAAAATCTCTCTTTTCTCTCTATACCCGAATTGCCCTTGATTCCTTACATTTTGGACCAAATTGCCCTAACTTCAAAATGCCTATAAATAGGAAGCTAAACCTTCCTTCGTTTCTCACCAATTCACAAAAAAGAAAGCTATAATCTCTTGCTTACATTCTCTCTACAAGCTTTCAAAAATTTTCTTCTAATGGTTATTGAGATAATTATTTATTAAATTGTGTATTTGTTTACTTAATCTCTTAATTGTTATATATATAAATATTGTTTTACAAGTTTTATATATATATATATATATATATATATATATAGGGAATGATCCATAGCATCTATTTGCTATGGATCAAAAAATGGCATATAACATCTATACTATCCGTTTTGTTGATGAATGGTTGAGATTAAGGTTGGTACTACGACGTCCGCTAGTAATTCTAGCGGACGTAGTTAATCAAAAGATTTGCCAATTTTGTCCCCATTTTTGCCCAGACAAATCAGCTCGGTCGAAAAATTAACAGCATCCGCTAGTAAGTCTAGCGGACGGATATTAAAGGAAGGGAAAATGGGTACTCTGGATCATCTCTCGGATATGTTTGATTGCTCAAGCGGCAGCGGCAGCGGCGGCGACGGCTCCAAGTACAGGAAACGCAAACAGTTACATGTATTTTAGTAATTTGTTGAACAAGTGATCGATTAATCAGTTTATATATTGTTTCTGCTGCATAGATTCAATTGATGGAGATAATCCGTTTATATATTTTGCATTTTTTGGTGACTTGTTTCTGTTTAGCAAGTCAGCTACTTGTATATTTTTCATTAATTGTTTTCTGCTTCAAGTGAGTCATGAATCCAACTTTCTTAAATATATTGCTAATCGCTTTATAAGGGTGATTAGTCATTTTACTTGATGAATTCTAGTCGTGTATATGGTTTAGTCAATGTATACATGTTTTCCAAATATTTTTACACTATAAAATTCTGATCAAGTTTGAGTACAGGTCACATAGTGCTAGTAATATATTTGATTTGTAAGAATTTGGTTTTAATGTATTTGATTTGATCTCCTTTGGAATTTGATATATTTGATTGTATAGAATTTGGAATTTGATATATCTTGTTTTGATTTGGATTTCGAAATATGATTTGGAAATTTTGATGTATTGGGGATGTGATGTTGCTTATTTGTTGATGTACAGGAATAATTCAAAATTTGGAATAATTTAGAATTTTATCTTGTTTTGATTCTGGGTGTTGTAATCAATTCGAGTTGTGTTGTAATTGAATTGCTTTACAATATGCTAGCTGTGTTGTAATGAATTGAATCTGTATTGTGTGTGCTTGCAGTGCATTGTATCAGTGTACTGGCAGAGGAGTTCGTGTGCTTGCAATGTATTGTATCAGTGAATTGAATTGTATAGGCAGAGAAGTTCGTGTGCTTGCAGTGTATTGTATTTGTACTGGGTGTGCTTGCAGTGCATTAGAGGAATTCGTGTACTGGGTGTGCTTGCAGGAATTCGTGACTTACCGTCCGCTAGTAAGTCTAGCGGACTATGTACATAATGTTAATTTCGCTGGTCTTGTAGGCTAAATGGGGGTATAATTGGCAAATCTTTTGATTAACTACGTCCGCTAGAATTACTAGCGGACGGCGTAGTACTAACCTTAATCTCAGCCATTCATCAACAAAACGGATGATATAGATGCTATATGCCACTTTTTGATCTATAGTAAATAGATGCTATGGATCATTCCCCTATATATATATATATATATATATATATATATATATATATTTCATTTATTTATATCTTGTAAAAACTTTTAGTCTTTTATAGATAAAAGGGGTAACCTCTTTGTTAGTTCCCAAACTATACCTGTTTTTTGCGTTTAGTCTCCTGACAATTTTTCCGAGTATTTCGTCCTCAAACTATATGTTTCCTTTATGTTAGTCCCCAAAATACAGTATCTTTTTCACATTTAGTCTCCAAACTATGATTGTTGTTCTTGTTTAGTTCTCAATGTATAGTTGGACAAAGATTATAAAAATAATAAAGTCTAAAGACGAAATACGTGAAAAAAATAGTGTTGGGACTAAACGCAAAAAACAACTATAGTTTGGGGACTAAACGCAAAATATAGCTAAAGTTTGGGACTAAACGCAAAAACAGGTATAGTTTGGGAACTAACGAAGACGTTATCCAAAGATATAATATAGTTATATAAATATTTAGATAGTGGGCACTCAATAATGGTTTTGGATCACTTTGTGGGTATCTCATAAAAGCAAGATATTCCTCATGAATTCTTACGAGTGATCCACATAAAATATTTATATAAATATAGTTGTAAAATATTGAATTCAACGAACTCTGATTACGATACCCGGACTCATTCTTGTCTATGAAACAATGGTCAAGATAAATGTGAGTGTATCAAATGTCAAGTGGTTGAAACTAATTTTCACTTCATAAATAGAATATATAATCATATATACTTCGGTTATACAATATTATTATTTGTATATTTGTTTCAAGTATTATCAATGTGATTTTACTCATTCATACTTGATTAAAATTATATTGCAAGTATAATTATAAATTGATCATTCATATATATTTGTGTTATTATATAAGAGTACAAACTTTTATATACTCGGAATATAATTGATTTTTATTTGCTTTTAAAGAAAGCATTTTTCTCTCTCATATAAAAGTTAAATAAACTTTTATATAAGTGAACCAAACATCTATATCTGTTTAAATATAGAAACACATTCATTATTTATACAAGTAATTAAACTTTTATAAACTGCATATCATATTTATATATTACTTAAACAAGAAGCATTTTTATATACATAAAAGTTAATTGAAAAACTTTTATATACTTGAACTGCAAAGATTATCTTAAATTAGAAGCACATTCTTTATTTATAAAAGGGTTTGAACTTTTATAAATTAAACTGAATCATATATATCTGCTCATGTGAAGCATATTCAAAAAACAACTTTTATCAAAAAGAGATTTTTGGGAAGTTAGTTTATTTTATGTATATGTGAGAAGAAAATAACTTTTAAATCAAGAACAGAGTCGTAGAGAAGTCAACGAGTAGTTTGGTCTCTAATGTGCTTTTAAAGTAAGGAATTGACTTTTGTTTCAAGACCAAATCTTAAGATAGAACTAAACTCAGGAAACAAGTACAACTACATTTTAGGAAGCAACGGAGAGCTATTGTCCAAGAAAATTAGTTTAGTTGTAGGAATAATTTGAAAGTTATCACTATAAAAGTTTTGTAAATTCTTCTCCACCTGTTGAAGTAGTATTTATTATTAATAGTAATAGGATTCTAAGTCTTGCAGAGGAGCTTAGAACTGGATGTGGACGTAGCAACATAACCTGTATGTTATGAACCAGCTAACCATGTGTGTACTGTGTGATTGTCTCGTCTCTTTCTTTACTTCAGCATATTTAATTATCACATAGTAATTAATAATTTTAAAAGGGAAAAGGAAAATTTAAAATTAGTAATAATCTATTCAACCTCTAGATTATTATTGACCTTTCAAATGTAAAAGAGAAAATCTAAATTATTATCACATCAACATATCCTATCCCATCAGGATTACCCAAATAATAGAAACAAAGCCAACAAATGAACTTTAACAGACTTACAACATTTATCAGATGCAAATCTTATAAGAAAGTTAAGGAAAATTAATGCAATTTAAATGAAAGTCACAATACCTTCAAGATCTATTGGAAGGTCTCCTATTGGGGTCTTGTATACAGTGGCTCTTGTAAGAGCACATTTTGGAGTGTAATAGTGGTGAGATGGACCGAAAAGAAAAACCCTAGAACTGGAAGGGAAAAAATGAAGTACATAGCGAATTAGCTATAGGTAAAGTTATTCAATAAATGTGTGAAACAGCTCATAACGATTTAAATGTGACAGCCTCCCTTTCTAAGACCACATGGTTAGTGAATAATGAGGCTGTTAACACATTCTCTCAGAAACACCATAAGGAGTAGACAAAGAAAAAGAATAAACTCACATATTACTTGGGTCAATGCTGCCAAATGCAAAAGCCGCAGCACGGCCTGAATAAGAATAACCTGCATGACTAGTGGGTTCAATTCCACCATAACAATTGATTCACATTAGAACTATGACTGATAACTCAAGGATAAAGGTTCCGTACAAGATTACTTACGGTGCAATCACACCTCTCACATTCGAAGATTTAGGGAGGCCAGAAGCTCTAAGCCATTCATCAAGCTCTTCTGCTAATTTTTTGGCTGACGAAGGAAATAAAGTGCCAAAATGTCAGGCTAACTTAAAGAGACCATCTTCCACCCAATAATACTCTCTGTTAAATATGGATGATTGAATAGATACTTGAAAACCACTAAGCACCAAGTAAAATCTATTTTACAAAAATCAATCGGTATTTGTATAATACCATACTTTTCAAACAGGACAATAAGTACGGAGAACATGTTCGGTTGAACATGCACCAAGCAAGAATGTCAAGTAATACATGTTTACTATATATTATACGTAGCACCCTGTTATTATGATGCCTTTATTGCATAGTATCATTTACCCGTGGTTATTAGTCAGGGGAAGGTTGAATCAGATCATACCCACACCAGAAAAAACAGAAATAAATGTAGGCCCAGGCCTCGTGCAGCCAATCTTTGGTCTAATATAGCCTAAGCTTATACCCACAATGACCAGACCTGGAAGAGAATATTTTTCCTTGTCAATTAAGAAATTGTTATTTATCAAGTATTAATACATGAAACATACTACCTGTTTTCCATTGTGTCTCGGATGTACTTGGCTTTCATCTCAACTACTTGGGACCTTAACTAGTAGCTTAAAATAATAAGTAACAGTGCACATTTTTTTATTTATCCTTTGGCAGATGTTAAAAACCCAATGATATGATACAAATTAAACATCAATTTACCATATGAATAAATGGTAATACTACAAGTATGAATATATGGATATCCCTATGCCCCTAGGATGGGGAATCAAACGTACACATGCTGAAACCCAAGACACTTGACCAACTCAACGAGTCACAGACTGCTCGAATCACCATGCATCATTTATGTACAATCTTGTTGGCATTAACGGATAAGGAGTCGCAGAGAAATTGGAGGAACAAGGATTTTCCCATAACTATGCGAACAAATGAAGCAAACTAGCCACCTAGGAAAGAAATACAACTTGGTGTCTTAATAGTTCTTTTTCGGATTTCCTTGCCTTGAGAGACCTAATACTACGCATTAGCATATTAATATAATGCCTTGAAACAAAAATATTTTCAGAAATTAAAAAGAAAATGGCAAAAGAGTTCCAATAAAAAATCAAAAATATTAGCACTCTACCATTCTTCAACTTGATGGTTATACTTGTTATAAAGAATAAAATGATTATGTCGAAATATGATGGAATTAGATCCTATGTTTGGGTTTTAAACTGAAGCCACGGTTAGCTTTATAAATAATTAACAATTTTAGTTTTACAACTTATATTTGTATATAATATAAACTAGTTAAATAATTACATTTACTTGGTCAAACACTCAAACTAGTCAAGAAAAGTAGAAGTTACTAGCGAGATATTAGAGAATCAGATCCAGGGTCATAGTTCTGCCTCTCTGCTTCCCGGTCTCTCCACCTCTCCGATCTAGTGTTCTCTCGTCCCCGGATCCCAAAAGGTTTCTTTTTTTCTTCTCTTTCACTCCAATTTTCTCCATCTCTCAAGGTCTTAGTAGTATGTTGTGTATATTTCCCAAAAGTTATATTTTTTTTTCTCATTTTTACTACCCATGTATGTATACTACAATACTACTCCAATTTTTTTATTTTTTTGTTTTGTAAACATATATAAATATGGAGTTCAATTTTGCTTATGTTTCTTCAATGCATGTGGGTTTTCAGATTCTGATATTAATTTTGTTGTAGTTGGGAAGTAATTTTGTTGGTGAATTGTTGATCCTTTGATTGTTTCAAGTTTGTAAAAAGGCAGCACAGCCCAAATCGACAAAACCACGCAAATAACCCAAAACCAATAGAATCGGCCAAACAAACCTAAACCAACAAAACCACAAACCATGCACAAAAGCATGAAACAATCGGCTTTGGTTTTGTAGTTCACCAAACCGACATGGTCAATTTTTCTACAGAGGAAATTGGCAAAACCTGAACATATGCACCTATCCAAGACCATTAGTTGTTGGTTCCGACCCCCCCTCCCTCCCGATCATAAGTGTACCACAAATGACAAAAGAATTACATACTATCTAAAGTAAACAACCTAATATCTTCTCCGAAACCTTATACTGTCTTTTGAATTTTATTTTATATTTAAATTTGTGGTTGTTTTGACCTACCTACTTAGCCAATTTTTACATTTTTCATAATTATCTTGAAAATTTTCAGTTTCATTACAATTAAAGGCCAACAGAATCAATATGTTGTGATAAACCAACTACAGCCCGTTTTCCCCGAACAATATTAAAGGATTCTTTCGTTCTTCTTAGTGGGTTTTAGGGCTTGTTTCATCATTGGAAAAATAATAATAATAATTAAAAAAAAATAAACAGCTAGGAATCTTCACATCTGAATTAGATAGCAAAATCCATCAAAATTCACACATTTAAGTTAATTAAAACAACCTATTAGAGTCAAAGCTGATGAACATATTACACCGAAAACATAATCACACATTCCGAAAATAATAATAATAATAATAATAATAATAATAATAATAATAATAATAATAATGCATGACAGTTTAACATAATCATTCAGCAATTAGAAGGTCAAATTCATATAATTACACAACAATTGATGGAAATCTCGACTTACGATTATCAGTGTACCATGAACCGGCGTGTGATGATCTCCTAATTTTCTCCATATCCAGAAATAAAAAAAAATATGCCTAGTAAGATGATTAGAGATTTTAAAATTTAGAGTATAGATTCCTGAGCAAAAGTAGGCAAGACAAAACAAAGTGACGTCTCTCTTCTCTCTCCACGTTTTTTGTTTTCAATTTTAAATTTAAGTGTTTTGAACCCTTTTAATTGAGAGTTTAGTTATGTTGTCTTTATTAGTGGATGTTATTAATTGTATATTTACTCTTGTACTTTCTAAGATATTTTGGATATGTTGAAATTAGAAAATAATATATATTATAAATATTTACGTCCACTTTTTATTAATAATTTTCTTGAAGAAATATGTAAATAAGTAGTTCATAATTATAATTCGGTATAATTTTAATGCAATTCTTTAAAATATTTAATTTTAATATATTTTATACTATTTTTATGAGATTGTTTAAAAATTATTAAAAAATAAAAATTAATAAGTTTTTAATTTTAGAGGTATGCATGAAAGAAAGATACAACCTTAAATTTTTTAAAATTTTGCGAATAGACTCTAAGACTATGTTTATTTGTAATGATTATACTTGGGATAAGACTACCAATCTCAAGTGTCTTGTTTATTTTCAAATTTAGACTTGAAACTATTAGTCTAGAGATTATAAAATGATTTAATAGTCTTTAGATTATAATTATAATCCCGGGAGTATAATAATAAGAATAATAGTCTTGGGATTATAATCCTTGCAAGTAAATATAACATAATTGTATATAAAGGGATTAACGGAGTATGTCCAAAATTCATTCCACAACAATGATGTTGTTGGAGTTTGGTTTATTGGGTCCAAAGAATTTAGAGGACTCACGCCACGTGGTCGAATGATTGTATTGGCAGACTGGAAGTTTGATATTCTAGAAGGGTCAAATTCTAAATTGACTTGTGATCCCTCGTTTTATTTAACTTCCTATTTTTAAGGAACAGAGATCCTATTCAATTATGGGAATTACAATTATAAAAAAACTCTAAGTAACTCCTATACTCGGGGACAAACGTGGTAAATTGAGACGTCATGATCAAGTTATAAATACAACCATAATCAAAGTACAAGGTACACACATTATTTACTCTTATATGCTAGAGCAGTTTAAGACCTCCGTTGTTGACGTTTTTGCCCTATACTTATTTTTCACACCAAAGTTATCCCTCAGCGGCCCCGATCGTCAAGCTTTTTGGTGTGTTTGTTTGTTTACTGTGCATGTTTTTACTTCGTTGTTTGGTGATTTTGTGAGCGGTCAAATTAAGGCATTAATATCAGCGCTAGAAAGAGGGTCTAATTCTAATGTCAAATTGCAATCACTAGTTTATTATTGGAGTATAGTTATGGCAAATAAGGGGAAGGTAATTCCAGATCAGGATAGGCCTTCGATCGTCTCATTCACCCACCAGACCCGCAAGTCGATTAAAGATAAGCTCAGACCTAACAATCCAAAATTAATTCCGGCGAACGCCCAATCGACTCCGGTCCGACGATAATTATTCTCTACCTTGCTAATAGGCTCTTGATTTTTGTAAGTGAGGGGCCGATGACCAATCCCAAACCCACACTAGTCAAGATTGGGATTAGGAATACAAATGATGTAATGAACGAGGACTGATTCGACTACAAAAAATTCAACAGGGGAAGGAGGCTTTGGAAACCTTGTACCTTCAACAAGAAGAATTGTAAGACCCCAACTTTTTATAAATAAAATTGAATTTTCTATAATTATTATTTTGATATAATGCTTTGGTTATAGGTGAAATGTGTAAATTTTACAAAATAAGCAAGTGGTTATAAAATATTCATTGTTGTCGGGGAATATTCGTTTGGTCGTGGAATATTCTTGCTGCCGGGGAATATTCGTACGATGGCCCAGTCATTTATGGTCCCCATAACGAAAAATGGTCGGATGAAGAAAACGATAAA
Organism: Panax notoginseng; assembly: GCA_016801055.1. Taxonomy (NCBI): domain Eukaryota; kingdom Viridiplantae; phylum Streptophyta; class Magnoliopsida; order Apiales; family Araliaceae; genus Panax; species Panax notoginseng. Next base: position 58,655,000 of record CM029020.1, on the reverse strand, counting down.
TTTGAGTTTTTATAAATAATGGCGTAATTGTTACCGTTAACACTGTTGGAATATCCGGTGGTTAAAATACAGTAATACGTGTGGTTGTACAGTAGCACACAATATTGCACAATATTTTTAAATTATTGATTCTTACATAAGAAGTCACTACTCAATAATTGTTACAGTAATTATTGTTCAATATTTTATTTTATTGATTCAATAATTACTACGTTGATATTTTATATTATTGTTGTTTCAATAATTATCACTGCACAGTATTTTTCATTATCAGATCAATAATTCATATTATTTGAATAATATTATTAGATAGCATTGTTGGCAATGTCTAAGGAAGTTCTGTCTAGGAAAGGAGTTTGGTCACCTAATTACGCGCCAATAAGAAAAAATTCTTATCGGAAAGCCCCCTCTTTCCTGGGAACGACCTGGTTGTCATTATAGTGATTCTGTAATATTATTTGTGAATAATTAATTATTGATTTATATGATAAGAAAATATTTACTTTATGTGGTTATGAATGAAGGATTTAATGTTAAGGTGTTTTATCAGTATTTTGTCGGAATGAAAGTATTAAAAATTATCCGTATGTGAATTACGATCATTTTCTGTTTGGAATTTGAAAAAACTTTCTTCTACAAAGTTGTAGAGAATTAAATTTCCTATGGAATGGACATAAAATTCGTATTTTTCTGATAAAAGGGCTATTTATTACGAATTATTGAAGTTTTAGAAATAAATATTTTTATTAAAAATATGGGGTGGGCCCCACTTTTGGTCGTTGTGGAAAATTCTAATTTTGGTGGACCCCACTAGTGGTGGGCTAATATTTTGGTTAAGGAAGTGTGCGTAAAATTTTTTTAAAGGATATTAATATTTTATTAAATAGTCTGTTTTGGCGTTCTAAGTATTTTCCTATAAATAGGGTGCTTAGTTAGAATTAAAAATTACACCAGAATCAAAAGTTTTCTCTCTCTATAATATTGAGCGTATTTTGTGAGTATTTAAATACTTTGAGAGTTACTATTCAGTGCAAGTTTTCTTTAACATTATATCCGATATTCCAGTCAGAAGTACTGTTCTTTTAAGGTAAGAGATGTTATTTTCTTCATAAATGATATTTTTCTTTCAATATCATTATGCCGAAATATTGGTATGAATTTTATTATGAAATTTTTACCTTTTTATGTCGAGATTACTATTCACGTATACGACACTATTCACGAATACGACACTATTCACGAATACAATACTATTCACGAGTACTTTTCACGAAGTATGATTTTTCTTGTGAAATTTTTATATTTTCGTGTTGGGATTACTATTCACGTATATGACACTATTCACAAATACGACACTATTCATAGAAAAATGAAATTTTCTCTTCTTTGTCCAAGTTGTCTATTATGGTTACTATCTTTGATTGTATCCATGTTTTAATCTTTATTCTTGAATTTTGCTCCACAATTGATTATTATGGAGTATTTTTGAACTTGGATGAACTAAAGTACGAATCCCTAATCTTTGTCCTTTTATCTCACTGGATTCGTTTCTTTAAGATATTTTTCATCATTCTCAGTCTTAAATGATGATACTTGATGAATATCATTGGCCTGTAGTGCAAAGATGAATGATTACCTGACGAATATCTTTGACCCGTAGTGCAAAGATGGACAGGTGTTGAGATGAACATGACCAACTGGTGATACAAATGAATATCTTTGGCCCGTAGTACAACGATGAATATTTGGTTTAAGATGTATATTGATTGATGTTACATGTATAAAATATTGATGATGAACTTTTAAATCATAGAACATGGTAGATTTCATTCTTTACTTAACTCTTCTAATGAATTGTTATTTTCACTGCGAATATTGATCTAAAACTTGTTGTCCATTATATTTTATGTAAGACCCCAACTTTTATAAATAAAGATGAATTTTCTATAAATATCATTTTTGAATATTATGAAGTTAATTTGATATAATGTTATAGTTGTGGGTAATATTTATAAATTTTACAAAGTAAGCAAGTTGTTATAAAATATTCGTTTGGTCGGGGAATATTCTTTTTGTCGGGGAATATTCGTACGACGTCACAATCATTGGTGGACCCCACAACGGAATTATTGTCGGATTGAGAAAACGACAGAATTATCTTTCTATAAAAATAATGGCTGAGGTGTTACCGTTAAAACCGTTAAAACTGTTGAACTACTCGGTAGTAAAAGTACAGTAATACGCGTGGTTGCATAGTAGCACACGGTATTGATTATTGATGCTTACGTGAGAAGTCACTCATCTATACTCAATTATTGCTACAGTAATTGCTGCATCATATCTCTTAAATTATTGTCATAGTATCATCTGTATAATATGTTATATTATTAAATCAATAATTGAGACGTTGTGGTAAGTTTGGTTATTTTATGGGGGGCCATATGTCATCATCTAAGAGTCTCTTCGTCAATAGTAATTACCGTCGTCAATAGTAATTACCGTCGTCAATAGTATTTACCTTGGTCAATAGTAATTACCTTCGTCAATATTATTTACCTTGGTCAATAGTATTTACCTTGGTCAATAGTAATTACCTTCGTCAATATTATTTACCTTGGTCAATAGTATTTACCTTGGTCAATAGTAATTACCTTCGTCAATAGTATTTACCTTGGTCAATAGTAATTACTTTCGTCAATAGTAGTTGTCCCTTCAATATTACCAAGAGTCATTTGACCCTTCGTTAAGACCAAGAGTCATTTGACCCTTCGTTAAGACCAAGAGCCACCCTCAGTTTTTCTATAAATAGAGGCCTAGGGCTTCATTATTTTTCACGAATTCATTCAAGCTATAGAGAGAGAAAGTATAGAGAGAATAAGAGAGAGAGAGAATAAAAGTATTCTGCTACATCACTTTTCCAATATCCAGTTCTTTTAAGGTAGGGAATATTATTTCTTTTATATTCATGAAGAGAACTTCTGTTATTCCATTCGTTATTATTCTGTTGGAATAACCAGTATACGCGGTCTACCCTATACTTGGTGACATTCTTCTATTATTCTGTTGGAACATCCTGTCTGTGTGTTTTACACCGGACCTGGTTCCGTTTATTATTCTGTTGGAACATCCTGTCTGTGTGTTTTACACCGGACCTGGTTCCGTTTTTATTATTATTCTGTTGGAACATCCTGTCTGTGTGTTTTACACCGGACCTGGTTCCATTATTTATTATTCTGTCGGAATATCCTGTCTGTGCGTTTACGCCGGACCTGGTTCCATTATTTATTATTCTATTGGAATAACCTGTCTGTGCGGTCTATCGCATGCATGGTGATTTCTTTTGTTATTCCATTCTTTATTGTACTCAGTTGGTTAAGTTTTGACTTCTATACTCCATGAAATTTGTGGAATATCCTTGATAGTTGCGTTTCATCCAGTATCTTTTCAAGAAAATATTCTTCTAAGCATTCTTGAATTTTACTCCACAATGCAGTATCATGTTGACAATTTGGACGTTGTTAATTCCTGGATAAATTAATTCTTGAACTTGTTTTATTGAATTCTTATATCATTGTCATCATCCTCATGTTTATAAAATGTTGAAAGTCATCTGTGGCATGTAGTGCATAGATGGACTTGGTATGATTATGACCAGGGATTATTCGGTATAATCATGACCGTAATGTTACAAATGATGTGGTAAAAGTCCTCATTGGCCCGTAGTGCATTGATGGACAGTTGTTGGCATGATCATGACCATTAATGAATACACGAATATCCTTGGCCGTAGTGCAGGGGTGATTCGATGATGTGGATTATTTTATTAAGCTGAGTCTCAGCGATTACAGTGTTGAAAAACTTTTTAAATCATAAAAGATAGTAGAGTTTATTTTCTACTTGACTCTTTTAATGGATTGCTTGTTCCGCTACAGTTAAACTTGATGTCTATTATATTTTATCAGTTTAACATTGTTGAAGGCTAATGATAATTTATTCTGCATTATCTTAGTCATAATATTTCTTACTGGGCTAGTTGAGCTCACCCTTTCTTTCACTGTTCTCTTCAGGAAATGAGAACGTAGCTGGGACAAGTCGGGGTACGGAGTGATGGTCCGAATGATAGTATTAGTTAGTAGTCCTCACTATTCTATGTAATGGTGTGTTAATAAATGTAATGAGGACTCCTTTTGAGTATGAATACTCTCTAGAAGATAATATTTGTATTCAAACTCACAGTTTATGTTTTGTCGTATTGTACACGACAGTTGTATTAATCAGTTGTATTTGTATTCTGTACTATGTATCTGACGACCCAAGATGGGTGATGTATACCTAATTTTGGGGGCGTCACAGTTGGTATCAGAGCTTAGGGATATGATCCCTGGCTAAGATGTGAGAATAGAACTAGGAGGGGAGAGACGGGGAATTCCTTCGCTAGTATGACATACCTAAGTTTATTTGCATGGTATTTAATTGGTCGGTCATAATATAAGGATAATATATGACATATCAATTAATTTTTATTTTGTGGCAGTATCTGAAAATGGCATCTGAGAATGTTGAGAATAGCAATGGAGCACAGACGACTGTTGATTCACCACATATCAATAATCAGGATAATGTGCATCAGGAAGGTGTCAATCCTCATGCAAACAACAACACTGACCAAATGATGAATGATCAAATGTTCAGAGGCTTTATGCAATTCATGCAACAACAGGTGAAAGCGGCTCCTGTCCACAACGTAGGTGGAAATACTGGAAACTCTCTGGCGGTCACCGCTAAACAGTTTAAGGAGCTGGGACCACCGGAGTTTAAGGGAGAACCCAAACCACTTGTAGCTGAAACATGGATAAAGCAGATCACCAAGATATTTGATGTCTTGGGTTGCTCCGAGGAGCAAAAGGTTCCCTTTGCCGCCTTTATGTTGCGAGGAGAGGCAGATTACTGGTGGGAATCGATAAAGCGTACTCAACCTGCCGCACTGAAGATGTCTTGGGAGAAGTTCCAAGATCTGTTTAACGACAAATACTTTCCCGAGAGTATTCGTCACATGAAGGAGGTGGAGTTCATCAAATTGGAGCAGAATAATATGACCGTGTCGCAGTACGAGGCAAAATTTGCGGAGTTATCCCGGTTTGCGTCCCACCTGGTGGATAATGAAGAAAGAATGACGCGGATGTTTTTAAGAGGTTTGAAGCCGGAGATACGTCAACATCTTGTTTCTCATAAACTGTGTTTGTATTCAGATGTTGTAAATAGGGCTCAGTTGGTGGAGCGCGATAACGAGACAACGCAACCAAAAGAGAGCAGCCGGCAAAATGATAATACCAGTGAGAGCAGTCATCGAAGCGGTGACAACAAGCGTGGAGGGAATCAACAGGCCAGAAATGGTAACCACTTCGGTGGTAATCAGGGCCAAAACAATAAGAATGGACATTTCAAGAAGAGGAGATTCAACAATGATGGAAAGACGTCAGCACCAGCACCTGTCGTTAAGGAAGGAGAACGACCACCTATCATATGTTTCAAATGCGGAGGGGAGGGGCACATCAGTCCAAACTGCGCGATGCCGTCCAAAGCATGTTATAATTGTGGAAGAGAAGGTCATTTAGCCCGATTTTGTCGTTTACCGAAAACAAATTCAGCTAGGATGGAGGCACCAAAAGCCGTCCCAGAAAAGTCAAAACCGGTTGTGCAAGGGAGAGCGTTTGTTGTGAACTCCCAGAGAGCAAGGAACCCGAATGAGGTCATCACGGGTAAGCTTATCATAAACTCTAAAGAAGTTTATACTTTATTTGATACCGGTTCAACCCATTCTTTTATTTCTCCTACTTGCGCTCATCGATTAAATTTGATTCCGGAGAAATTAGACTTTGACTTATCTGTGGAAACTCCGTTGGGAGAAACCTTCATTACCTCCACTGGTTATAAGTCTTGTTTGGTTCAAGTTGGTACCCACACATTACCTATCGATCTGATTTCATTAAAAATACTTGCATTTGACGTGATTCTAGGGATTGATTGGTTAACTACTCATTATGCAAAAATTGATTGTTTTCGTAAGGTTGTTAGCTTTCATATTCCTAATCGACCTATTATGCGAATTCAAGCAACCAAACCATTAAAATCAATCGCTGTCATCTCAAGCCATAAAGCTATTCGTTTATTGAAAAACGGATGTCAAGCTTTCTTAGCTCATGTCACAGATCTAAACAAAAATACGTCAGCTTTGAATGATATTTCTGTTGTTAATAAATTTCCTGACGTATTTCCCGAAGAACTTCCTGGCCTACCCCCAGAGCGTGAAATTGAATTTTGTATCGACCTTGAACCCGGTACAAAACCCATTTCCAAAGCCCCATATCGAATGGCTCCTATTGAACTTCAGGAGTTAAAGACCCAACTGCAGGAATTGTTAGACATTGGTTTTATTCGTCCTAGTACTTCTCCTTGGGGTGCTCCTGTTCTGTTCGTGAAGAAGAAAGATGGGAGTATGCGACTTTGTATTGATTATCGGGAGTTGAATCATGTCACCATCAAAAATAGGTACCCATTGCCACGTATTGATGACCTGTTTGACCAGTTGCAAGGAGCACAATTCTTTTCAAAGATCGATCTTCGTTCTGGATATCATCAGCTGAAGGTTAGAACTGAGGATATTCCAAAGACGGCCTTTAGAACTCGGTACGGGCATTATGAATTCTTAGTTATGTCTTTTGGATTGACTAATGCTCCTGCTGCCTTCATGGATATGATGAACAGGGTATTCAAGGAATATTTGGATCACTTTGTGGTCGTCTTTATTGATGACATCCTTATTTATTCCAAAAGCCGTGAAGATCATGAGCAACACTTGAGGCTGGTACTCCAAAAGCTTCGTGAATACAAGCTTTATGCCAAGTTGAAGAAATGCGAGTTCTGGCTGGAGGAGGTAGCATTCCTTGGGCACGTAGTATCAAGTCGTGGAATATCGGTTGACCCGGCAAAGATTGAAGCTATTCAAAGCTGGGAGCAACCTAAATCAGTGACCGAAGTACGTAGCTTTCTTGGTTTAGCTGGTTATTATCGGAGATTCGTGGAAGGATTTTCTCGAATCGCTACTCCATTAACTCAGCTGACTCGGAAAGATACAAAGTTCGGTTGGAGCGAAGAATGTGAGCAGAGTTTTCAAGAACTCAAGAGGAGACTCATTTCAGCACCTGTTCTAACAATACCATCTGGCTCGGAGGGATTTGTCATCTACAGTGATGCTTCGAGCAAAGGGTTGGGATGCGTTCTCATGCAACATGGAAAAGTCATAGCCTATGCATCAAGACAACTCAAGGAATATGAGAGGAATTATCCTACTCATGATCTAGAGTTGGCAGCTGTTGTCTTTGCACTTAAAATTTGGAGGCATTACTTGTATGGGGAGAAAGTGGAGATCTTTACGGATCATAAAAGCCTCAAATATTTCTTCACTCAAAAGGAACTCAACATGCGACAACGACGTTGGCTTGAACTGTTGAAAGATTATGATCATACCATTCAATACCATCCTGGAAAAGCGAACGTGGTAGCTGACGCATTGAGTAGAAGATCATATGCAAGTGCGAGTGCAATATTGTCATCACAAAGACCCATTTTGTGTGACTTGCAAAGGATGGAGATAGAGTTAAAGACTCCAGGGACCCATGTGATGATGGCGAATATACGAGTAGAACCGACTTTAATCGATAAAGTTAAAGCTGCTCAAGCTACAGACCTGGAGCTGATGCGTATGAGAAGAAAGTGCAAGAAGGTGCTATGCCGGAAGCAAGAATCGATGAAGAAGGAATACTTCGAGTCAACTCCAGACTTTGTGTTCCTAACAACCCTGATTTAAAGTATGAAATCATGATGGAGGCGCACAACACACCGTTTGCAATCCATCCTGGAAGTACCAAAATGTATCATGATCTTCGTCATACATTTTGGTGGAGCAATATGAAGAGAGAGATAGCGTTGTTTATCTCAAGGTGTCTAACTTGTCAACGAGTCAAAGCGGAGCATCAAGTACCAAAAGGTCCATTGCAACCACTTGAAATTCCAGAATGGAAGTGGGAGCACATTACCATGGATTTCGTTACCGGTCTTCCTAGGGTTTCTCAAGGTATTGATGCGATTTGGGTCATTGTTGATAGATTGACCAAGTCTGCTCATTTCTTACCGATACGAGAAACTTATACACTTGAACGTCTTGCTCGTATGTACATAAACGAGATTGTAAGACTGCATGGTATGCCAGTATCCATAGTTTCTGACCGAGACCCAAGATTCACTTCACGATTTTGGGTTAGTTTACAAAAAGCTATGGGCACGGAGTTACGATTTAGTTCAGCATATCATCCTCAGACGGACGGACAATCAGAGAGGACTATTCAAACTCTTGAAGATCTATTAAGACTCTGTGTCTTTGACTTCAAGGGAAGTTGGGACAAGTTCTTACCATTGGTGGAGTTTTCCTACAACAACAGTTATCAAGCAAGTATTGGCATGGCTCCATTCGAAGCATTGTATGGAAGAAAATGTCGTTCTCCAGTATGCTGGGATGAGGTGGGCGAAGCAACGTTGTTGGGACCGGAGTTGGTACGTATGACTACAGAAAAGATTCAAACGATCCGACAACGTATAAAAACCTCACAAGATCGACAAAAGAGTTATGCTGATCTTCATCGAAAGGACGTGGAATTTGATGTAGGAGATCATGTGTTCTTACGTGTTGCTCCATGGAAAGGAGTTACGAGATTTGGAAAGAGAGGAAAGCTAAATCCTCGATTCATCGGTCCATTTTTAATCCTCGATCGAGTAGGAACTGTGGCTTATAGACTCGCTTTACCGCCAAGTATGTCTCGTGTTCATAACGTTTTTCACATATCCATGTTACGCAAATATGTGGAAGACCCGAACCACATTATTGAGTTAGAACCGGACGAAATAGCGGAGGATTTGACGTATGAAGAAGTTCCTGTTCAAATCTTGGATAAGAAGGAACATATTCTACGCTCCAAGGTTATACCTCAAGTTAAAGTTTTGTGGAGAAACCACGATGTTGAGGAAATGACTTGGGAGTTAGAATCAGAAATGAAATCAAGGTATCCTTACCTCTTCGACATACCAGGTACGTACCCTAATTTCGAGGGCGAAATTTCATAAGAAGGGGAGGTTGTAAGACCCCAACTTTTATAAATAAAGATGAATTTTCTATAAATATCATTTTTGAATATTATGGAGTTAATTTGATATAATGTTATAGTTGTGGGTAATATTTATAAATTTTGCAAAGTAAGCAAGTTGTTATAAAATATTCGTTTGGTCGGGGAATATTCTTTTTGTCGGGGAATATTCGTACGACGGCACAATCATTGGTGGACCCCACAACGGAATTATTGTCGGATTGAGAAAACGACAGAATTATCTTTCTATAAAAATAACGGCTGAGGTGTTACCGTTAAAACCGTTAAAACTGTTGAACTACTCGGTAGTAAAAGTACAGTAATACGCGTGGTTGCATAGTAGCACACGGTATTGATTATTGATGCTTACGTGAGAAGTCACTCAGCTATACTCAATTATTGCTACAGTAATTGCTGCATCATATCTCTTAAATTATTGTCATAGTATCATCTGTATAATATGTTATATTATTAAATCAATAATTGAGACGTTGTGGTAAGTTTGGTTATTTTATGGGGGGCCATATGTCATCATCTAAGAGTCTCTTCGTCAATAGTAATTACCGTCGTCAATAGTATTTACCTTGGTCAATAGTAATTACCTTCGTCAATATTATTTACCTTGGTCAATAGTATTTACCTTGGTCAATAGTAATTACCTTCGTCAATATTATTTACCTTGGTCAATAGTATTTACCTTGGTCAATAGTAATTACCTTCGTCAATAGTATTTACCTTGGTCAATAGTAATTACTTTCGTCAATAGTAGTTGTCCCTTCAATATTACCAAGAGTCATTTGACCCTTCGTTAAGACCAAGAGTCATTTGACCCTTCGTTAAGACCAAGAGCCACCCTCAGTTTTTCTATAAATAGAGGCCTAGGGCTTCATTATTTTTCACGAATTCATTCAAGCTATAGAGAGAGAAAGTATAGAGAGAATAAGAGAGAGAGAGAATAAAAGTATTCTGCTACATCACTTTTCCAATATCCAGTTCTTTTAAGGTAGGGAATATTATTTCTTTTATATTCATGAAGAGAACTTCTGTTATTCCATTCGTTATTATTCTGTTGGAATAACCAGTATACGCGGTCTACCCTATACTTGGTGACATTCTTCTATTATTCTGTTGGAACATCCTGTCTGTGTGTTTTACACCGGACCTGGTTCCGTTTATTATTCTGTTGGAACATCCTGTCTGTGTGTTTTACACCGGACCTGGTTCCGTTTTTATTATTATTCTGTTGGAACATCCTGTCTGTGTGTTTTACACCGGACCTGGTTCCATTATTTATTATTCTGTCGGAATATCCTGTCTGTGCGTTTACGCCGGACCTGGTTCCATTATTTATTATTCTATTGGAATAACCTGTCTGTGCGGTCTATCGCATGCATGGTGATTTCTTTTGTTATTCCATTCTTTATTGTACTCAGTTGGTTAAGTTTTGACTTCTATACTCCATGAAATTTGTGGAATATCCTTGATAGTTGCGTTTCATCCAGTATCTTTTCAAGAAAATATTCTTCTAAGCATTCTTGAATTTTACTCCACAATGCAGTATCATGTTGACAATTTGGACGTTGTTAATTCCTGGATAAATTAATTCTTGAACTTGTTTTATTGAATTCTTATATCATTGTCATCATCCTCATGTTTATAAAATGTTGAAAGTCATCTGTGGCATGTAGTGCATAGATGGACTTGGTATGATTATGACCAGGGATTATTCGGTATAATCATGACCGTAATGTTACAAATGATGTGGTAAAAGTCCTCATTGGCCCGTAGTGCATTGATGGACAGTTGTTGGCATGATCATGACCATTAATGAATACACGAATATCCTTGGCCGTAGTGCAGGGGTGATTCGATGATGTGGATTATTTTATTAAGCTGAGTCTCAGCGATTACAGTGTTGAAAAACTTTTTAAATCATAAAAGATAGTAGAGTTTATTTTCTACTTGACTCTTTTAATGGATTGCTTGTTCCGCTACAGTTAAACTTGATGTCTATTATATTTTATCAGTTTAACATTGTTGAAGGCTAATGATAATTTATTCTGCATTATCTTAGTCATAATATTTCTTACTGGGCTAGTTGAGCTCACCCTTTCTTTCACTGTTCTCTTCAGGAAATGAGAACGTAGCTGGGACAAGTCGGGGTACGGAGTGATGGTCCGAATGATAGTATTAGTTAGTAGTCCTCACTATTCTATGTAATGGTGTGTTAATAAATGTAATGAGGACTCCTTTTGAGTATGAATACTCTCTAGAAGATAATATTTGTATTCAAACTCACAGTTTATGTTTTGTCGTATTGTACACGACAGATGTATTAATCAGTTGTATTTGTATTCTGTACTATGTATCTGACGACCCAAGATGGGTGATGTATACCTAATTTTGGGGGCGTCACATTTTATCTGATTTGTTGAAGGCTAACGATAATTTGTTGTTCATTAACTTAGTCATAGTATTCTTTACTGGGCTAGTTGAGCTCACCCTTTTCCTTTTTGTTCCATTTTTCTTCTCAAGAGGCGAGAATATAGCGGGAACTAGTCGGGGTGTAGAGTGATGGGTCCAGACAGTTGTTTTAGTAGTCCTTACTATTTTATAAAATAGTGTGATAATAATTGTAATGAGGACTCCTTTTGAGTTTGAATACTGTATATTAGACAATATTTGTGTGACACCCCCAAATTTAGGTACTTCATTCTCACAAGATTTGGTGTTCACTGTCCAATCATTCATATTTATCTACCCAAATAAGATAACATTTAACCATAAATCCTCCCTTTAAATAGGGTTACATTAATAAATAAAATCTTCCCAGGTTGTCTGACCTTAAACATCATATAAGTGCGGAAATAAAATTATTACATCACATCATTGATTAAAAGTCTATCACTATACAATAAATAAAATTACAAGTCTTCATCACTTGTACATTTTTCCCTTTTCTTTGCTAGTTGTAGGCTCATCTACCTTCTCAACTTTAGCTGCAATAATTATGTTTATACAAGAGTGAGCAAAACAAATGCTCACTAGATATAACAATGAATCAACAAGATAATGATATGCCAATGAATAAACTCATCAAAACTGAATGACTGGAATCAAAATATGGAATATATAAAAACTGAGGGTCATGAGACCACGAACTATGTCCACAGTTGCAAGTAATCTTTCAACTTCAACTTTAATAGTCATAAGACTATAAGGACTCCTCGTACTTAGGGGGATTAGCCCTTCGTATAATGTATTGTGCACAAACATTTCAACGCTAAGCGTAAATTATCCCCTAATAATAGGGTTGTTCAACTCAGTATTTAGAGTACAAGTCCGCACCAAAGTAAGTTTGGTTTGGATACACTTCAAGGGTAATTTAGAATTCAACGGTCATCAACTAAGGATTAGTTGAATACAATATTGATAACGTCATGCTATGGAATAATCATAACTGAATCGACATTATAATTTAGGATCATGCTTTAGGAATAAACTAATAGCATAAATATTGAATAATCATAATGTGCCTTGCTTGAACAATATTAAGCCAAGGTTATTTAGAAGCATTCATAACAAATAGTAATTTAAACGATAAAACTTGTTCAACATTAGTATATCAGAATATGTAAACTTGCATGCTAGATAACAAGTTAAAGACAAGAATAACTTGTTCAATATCAGAATAAGATCTAGATTTAGAAATGATAAACAAACTAGATACAAGAGCTTGCTCAATAGTAAGAATAAATTTGCACTATGTAATAAATGAACTATCTCAACGAAAGGGTAGAGTTAGAAAACTTGCTCAATTGTAAAAGTAGAATTAGAGAACTTGCTCAATGTAAAAAGATAAGTTTAGAAACTTGCTCAATCAAAAGAATGAAGTTACACAATGTAATAATAGAACTAACTCAACGAAAGTGTAGAGTTAGAAAACTTGCCTCGAGCGTAAGTTAAAATATTAAAACTCACGTTCACCTATACACAGTATTAAAACCACAACATCTATTAGATATACTAATATTCACTTTTCAATATAAAACGCATTACTAGCTAAACTTGTTATTTTAGCACAAGTCTTATGCTACCATATATATTTCAGAATTCCCAAGTGTTAACATCACAACACTTATCTAACATTCATTGTATAAACTAAGTTACGCATAACACGTTCGTAAATTACTAATCACTTTTACAACTTTGAATTTACAATCCACCTAACATGACTCTGTTTAACCTTGTTGTTACATGATTCTCACATTAACCTAACATTAAGCTAAGTTACATTGAACGTCCAAAGTATGCATAATTAGCAGACTTCACTGTCTGTGACAGGGTAATGGCGCGACCGCGCCAGTTATATACTGGATTGCAGCGCGCCCGCGCCAAGAGGCGGGCGCGATGCATCAGTTTTAGTTTTGCATAACGTGATTTGACACAGTTTTTTAGGCCAACTAACACGAATTTTACCCACCAAACAGTAATAATAACATGTAAAAATGGTATAGAACTATCACAAACATATTTGTGAACATATTCCACCAATTAAAACAATTTAACAACAATTTAAGCTAGGTTAATTTCTCAAATTCCATGTTTTTCATATAAAACTCAATTTTTGATATTCATCCCAAAAATCATCACTATGAATTCAATACTTGGCCAATTCACTCCATTCAAATTACACTATGCTCGTTTCTTAATGAATTAACATAATCAAGCTTTAATTTACAATTTCACATACTAATTGGCCACTACATTGATACTTTTCATGAACCATATGAAAATACATATACTGACATTATTTTCTTCCTACTGTCAACGAATTTAGCATACAAATTTCTTGTTTAAACATAAACTCTAGCATTATATCACATGTAACCACCAATGCTTAGTTACATAACAACAATTCGGAAGAAATAGAATTCACAGAGCATAACAAAACTTTGCTGTGATACTCATAAACACATATAATATCAAAGTTGTGAACATACCTTCAAGTTAGCTTGCACAACCTTGCAATTGCAGACAATTTTCTTAGGTTTCACTCTTAAACTCTCTCAATTCTCTCTGTAATTCTTTTAGTCTTAGCAACTAGAATGAAAACACTGATAGCTATAATGCGTAAACTCAATTGATAGACAAGCGTAGAAAATAAAACTGATAATCTTAATACGCCCACTTAATAAAATAACAGTTACAAAACTAACGTATATATTATAATTATATTATATCTATTATTTTATTTAAATTCAAAAATTAGAAATTCAAAAGCCATAAGGCTTTGTTTGGCAAAACCCTTTAATTTCTAAAGAATTAATATATTAAGCCTTGTTTGGCAAAAATTAAATTAAACCTTTTTTAATTTATTTTAATAAATACTTTAGTTTATAATTTATAATTACATATTATTTATTTGGATTTTCATATCCAACATTAACCCATTAAATTAATCACATACTATATTTTAATTAAATATAACATTTTAGCAAATATCACAAAATTATAATTTTTATTATAACTTTATTTAATAATCTAATATACCATCTAAATTATTAAATCAAAACAACAATTTAACATCTTATGTTATACTACAATTCTCTAAATTATAAATTAATTTAATTTAGAATATTATCTAATAAATTTAGATTCATAAATATTTACTAACAACCATCACATCAATACAATATTTATTTCATCAATTCAACAATAGACACATCAAATAAATATTTATATTATTCAATAAATATTTAATATTACAATTTGAAATTTCGGATCGTTACAATTTGCATTTAAACTCACAATATATATGTTGTCGTATGTTGCACGACAATTGTAATAATTAAGTTGTAGTTATTTTCTGTACCATGTATTTGACGACTCAGAATGGGTGATGTATACCTATTTTGGGGACGCCGCATTTTGGTATCAGAGCTTAGGGATATGGTTGCTGGCGGAGATCTGAGTATAGAACTAGGAGGGGAGAGACGAGTAGATCCTTCGCTGGTGTGTCCTACCTAAGCTTATTTGTGTTTAATTGGTCGGTCAGAATATAGGGATAATATGTGGTATGTCAATTTCTTTATTTAACCCTTGTTTAATTGCATTATTTGAGAATGACAGCTGAAAATGTTAATAATAGAGTGAATGAGACCGTTGAGACACCTTTAATCACTAACTAGGAGAACGTGCAACATGACATCAATGTTCCTCCTGTAAACAATATCACCGATCAAACGATGAATGATCTGATGTTTAGAAGCTTTTTGCAGTTCATGCAAAATTAGACGAGGGAGACTCGTGTACAAAATACAGGTGAAAACAATGGTAACGCGCGGCTTGTCACAGCCAAGCAGTTCAAAGAGTTGGGACCATAAAATTTTTTGGAAAAGTCGGATCCGATCATGGCGAAAACATGGGTTAAATAAATTTCCAAGATATTTGATGTTTTAGGATGCACGGAGGAACAAAAGGTTCTATTCGCCACCTTTATGTTATGTGGTGAGGTAAATTACTGGTGGGAATCTGTGAAGCGTACCCAGTCTGCCGCACTCAACATGTCTTGGGAAACGTTTCAGAAACTGTTCAATGACAAGTACTTTCCTGAAAGTATTCGTCATATGAAGGAGGTAGAGTTTATTAGATTGGAACAGAACAACATGACTGTGTCTCAGTACGAGGCTAAGTTAGCGGAGTTATCCAGGTTTGCACCTCATCTAGTAGAGAATGAGGAATGTATGACGCGAATGTTTCTGAGAGGTCTGAAACCCGAAATTCGTCAATACCTCATTTTTTACAAATTTTCTCTATATTCAGATCTTGTGAATAGGGCTCAATTATTAGAGCGATATAATGAGTATGTTCAATCGAGGGACCACAACCAGGGTCATACCGGTGGCAGTAGTCATCGGAGCAATGACAACCAACAGGGAGGAAAATATTCGGACAAAAGCGGTAACCACTCTGGTGGTAATCGTGGCCATGATAATAGAAGAAATGATTCAATTGGAAATTTCAAGAAGAGAAGATTTAACGATGACGAGAAGACGTCGGCAGCAACACCAACACCAACAACAAATTCTAGGGGAGGAGAACGACCGCCAGTT
Source organism: Panax notoginseng (assembly GCA_016801055.1). Taxonomy (NCBI): domain Eukaryota; kingdom Viridiplantae; phylum Streptophyta; class Magnoliopsida; order Apiales; family Araliaceae; genus Panax; species Panax notoginseng. The sequence goes on along the minus strand of CM029020.1, from coordinate 58,638,688 downwards.
AGATGCTACATATGCGGAGAGGAGGGACACATAAGTCCAAACTGTTTATAGCCTTCCAAGGTATGTTTTAGTTATGGAAAAGATGGTCACATAGCTCAATTTTGTCCTGTAGCGAAATCAAGTCCAGCTGGGACGATGGCACCAAAGGCGGATACGGACAAAAAAAAGTCGGTGGTTTCAGGAAGAACGTTTTTTGTGACTTCTCAAAAAGTGAGTAACCCGAACGAAGTTATCACGGGTTAGTTAATCATAAAATCTTACAAAGTCTATACCTTATTAGATATCGGTTCTACCCATTCTTTTATCTCTCCTGCGTGTGCTCAACGTTTGAATTTGACCCCTGAGAAATTAGACTTTGACTTATCTGTTGAGACTCCGTTAGGAGAAACCTTCATTACATCCACTGTTTATAAATCTTGCTTGATTCAAGTTGGAACCATCACATTACCTGTCGATCTTATTTCTTTGAAAATACTTGTATTTGATGTGATTTTAGGGATTAATTGGTTAACCACTCATCATGCCAAAATTGATTATTTTCGTAAGGTTATTAGTTTTCATATTCCTAACCAACCTGTTTTGCAAATTCAAGCAACCAAACCACTAAAGGCAATCACTGTCATATCAAGCCATAAGGCCATTCGTTTATTAAAAAATGGATGTCAAGCTTTCTTAGCCTATGCCATGGACTTGAACAAAAATACGTCAGATTTGAATAATATTTCTGTAGTTAGTGAATTTCATGACGTATTTCCTAAAGAACTTCCCGGTCTACCCCCAGAACGTGAAGTTAAATTCTTTTTTGACCTTGGACCTGGTACAAAACTCATAGTTGTAGGATCAGATTTCTATAGTTGTTATATGGTTTCATAAATGCCTAAGTTGTTACTCTAATCTATAATTCATGTCCATTGTAGTATTCATGTGTTAATAAGCATGTTGTTGATATGATCCTATGATGAATAAGTGTTTACCACTTTAACGTCAAATTGTGATTTCAACTATGACATGGTGTATTATAAACTAATTTTCATGTGATGACATACGTATAAGATTATGCGACTAGAAGACTAGCAGCTATATGTTAGCATTGATAAATTTCACTTATGTATGTTAGTAAATTAAGAAAATAGGTGTACATGTTGAACTTGTATAACTAATGTGGTAAAATAAGTATAAGGTATATGTAAGGAGTATACAACCAACTTAGACGTCTATGTATGCATTTACACTTATATATCATGTATGAGCATATGTCACTAATGAATGTCCTATACGCGTATTATATTATGTTAGGATTCGAGAGAGTATCGATAAGCGATATCTTGGTAAACTACGCTTAAGGCAAGTTCCTTGAACTCTACTTTTATTGAGCAAGTATCCTACCTTTGCATTTTCTTTATGCAATGGACACGAGTAAGAAGATTCAGAATTATATTATTATTGTATCAGATTATTAACCCTATTGTTATATATGGTATATCCAAATCATTGATTATCAACATGGTACTATATTGTAATTCAGATATATATTCTGTTCGTTAATTTCTAAATATGGTTATTCAAGTGTCCCCACTTGAATAATTATTGTATTTAATCATATGTTGATATATATATATATATATATATATATATATATATATATATATATATATATATATATATATATATATATATACCTATTGATCACCAGTATGTATACAATAAGTAAAAGCCGTCTAAGCTATTTGATCAGCTAGACACAGATTTAGAAATATTGTTGAACATGATAAAACCTTTTTGTATCCAATCAAATTGTATTGGTTCGGATTCTCGACTAAGTATGAACATTCCGAACATGGGAAAACTTTTGTACGCCTGAGGCGGATATGATGAATGAGAATATCGTTCTGGTATGTAGTATTGATCAATACAGGGCATAACAGGCTGATCACCCCCCGTGCCCGTAAGTTATGACGGTTTACGGATGAAGTTCTGCTAAACCTATTTGAAAATTAAAAATAATGTTCATAGTATGCCATCTTAACCCTATTTATAGTCAGTACGTAGTTTCAAAAATTTGATAGAGAGTTGTTATGTTACTATTATCGGTTCAGTTTACTTCACAACTATTGATTCGTTGTAGAAGGGTAGTACAAAGAAAATATTTAATCCTTTCAGCTAATATTTATAATTGGTGTTACTTGCTGGGCACTCAAATGCTCATTCTTGCTTAATTTAAATGTTTTCAGTTAAGTATGATCAACCAGAGGGCTCTGCCAGGAACAAAGGGAAAGGAAAGCTGTCAGAATAAGTTGCGTTATCATATGTAATAGCTAGACTTAAATAAGATGATAATATTTATTAAGTATCATGTAATGAATGTTTTAAGGTCGCGTACCTGGAATTTAGACAACTATGATATGTAAATTAAGTTTGATATTTATGACAATATTATTATCATTCCGCTCAAAGAAATAGTATCGTGAAGCACTGAATTCGGGTTTCAAGTACCTGAATTTGGGGGCGTCACACTATTCACATATAAAACACTATTCATGTATACGACCCTATTCACGAATATGATACTATTCACAAGTACTATTCACGAAGTATGATTTTTCTTGTGGAATTTCTACCTTTTCGTGTCGGGATTACTATTTACGTATACGATACTATTCACAAATACGACACTATTCACAGAAAAATAAATTTTTCTCTTATTTGTCCAAGTTGTCTATTATAGTTACTATCTTTGATTGTATCCATATTTTAATCTTCATTCTTAAATTTTGCTCCACAATTGATTATTATAGAGTATTTTTAAACTTAGAAGAACTAAAGTACGAATTCCTAATCTTTATCCTTTTATCTCACTGGATTCGTTTCTTTAAGATATTTTTCATCATCCTCAGTCTTAAATGGTGATACTTGATGACTATCTTTGGCCTGTAGTGCAAAGATGAATGATTACCTGATGAAATATCTTTGGCCCGTAGTGCAAAGATGGACAGATGTTGAGATGAACATGACCAACTAGTGATACAAATGAATATCTTTGGCCCATAGTGCAAAGATGAATATTTGGTTCAAGATGTATATTGATTGATGTTACATGGATAAAATATTGATGATGAACTTTTAAATCATAGAAGATAGTAGATTTTATTCTCTACTTAACTCTTCTAATGAATTATTATTTCTACTGCGAATATTGATCTAAAACTTGTTGTCCATTATAGTTTATCTGATTTGTTGAAGGCTAACGATAATTTGTTGTTCATTATCTTAGTCATAGTATTCTTTACTGGGCTAGTTGAGCTCACCCTTTTCCTTTTTGTTCCATTTTTCTTCCCAGGAGGCGAGAATATAGCGGGAACTAGTCGGGGTGTGGAGTAATGGGTCCAGACAGTTGTTTTAGCAGTCCTCACTATTTTGTAAAATAGTGTGATAATAATTGTAATGAGGACTCTTTTTGAGTTTGAATACTGTCTATTAGACAATATTTGTATTTAAACTCACAATATATGTGTTGTCATATGTTGCACGACAATTGTAATAATGAAGTTATAGTTGTTTTCTGTACCATGTTTTGGCGACTCAGAATGGGTGATGTATACCTATTTTGGGGGCGTCACAAGAATGAGATGCCAAGTTGGCAGAATTGGAGGGAAAAGGGGAGGTTTCCCCGACTCGCCGTAGAGATCGAGAATCTACTCCATAGAACGGATCTCGGGCTGATGGCTTGGGTGGTTCACCAGAATGGCATAATTGGCATAAGGCCTACTCTAGGGAATCTGACAAAGGACGTGAGCACCCCATACAGCGACGGCGGGTCAACTCTCTAGAGTATGGGTGAGACTGACAAAGGACCCCCCGAGGGACATCCCCGATCCCATAATGCAAAAGTTCACGGAGTTAGAACAAAAGATAGTAGTTGCTGCTCAGACAAACTAATTACCAGTAGACCCGAAGTCCCCTTTCACTCTAGAGATTGATCGGATTCGAGCTGACCTGACTAAAAAGATGCTTTGGAGATGTATGATGCCACGGGCGACCCCTATGATCATACCCACACGTACGAGCGTCTTATGCGTTACTATAAGCACTCGGCTGCTGCTCAGTATTAAATGTTTGTCACTATACTAAAAAAGGGGGCCCGGTTGTGGATGACATCGCTGCCACCCAATTATATCGAGTCTTGGCAGGAGCTTTGCGATAAATTACATGATTGGTTCGGTAGTAACATGAGAAAAGAGAAATTAACAGCCTCTTTTATGCAAATAAAATAAAGAAATTGATATTTTCACATGACTTTTTAATATTTTCACATGAAAAATGTTGCTATAGATGTATAGTAACGATAATAGCCGTCACTATAGGAACTATAGAGACGGTTTTCATGTGGAAATATCAAAAAGGCGTGTGGAAATATCAGTTTCCTAAAACAACAGTCAAATGAGAGTTTGAGCAAATACTTGAAGAGATTTATGGAACTGGTCGGAACGGTGAAATATCTCAAAATTTCGCAGGCAGTTGAATTTTTTACTACGGGACTAAATATGGAGCGATCACGAAAGTTAATGAAAGATATCATGTTCAATCCTCTAAAGGATTTGTCAGAAGCTTATGATAAAGCAGAGAGTGTTATGGGAAGTCTTAAGCCACAATCTCATTGGGTTGATTGACCTCGAGATCAGGATCACAGTTATAATCCTTGGCTAAATGCACAAGTGAAAAAGGAGACCCGTAGCGGATCTGTGGGAAATAACATGCCTAAGTTTCGGTACATGTCTAATAATAAACCTTACACTCTGCTCAATGTCGACCGTGATAGGATCCTTAACGAGATCAGGGATAAACCTTTTTTCGAGTCGTGTCTGGTGAGTAATCGAGGAGATAAAAATTTATTTTACCAAAATCACCAAAGCACGAGACATTCGACCGAGGCATGCTAGCAGTTAAAAGATATGATTGAAAATAACGTATATAATGGGGGAATCGATGCACTATGTGTCAGGGTAGGAAAGGCCATTACTGCCACAAGATGGTGATCGGGTGCGACATTTATATCGACAACCTAAGTGGGATGAGCATCCTCGGTGGGTGGTAGATGTCATATGGGTGGGGGGGTTTGGTTGTCAAATTGATAGGTAGAAAGCGATGGGGTACCTTAGACTCTATTTTGGTGGTATCCGAACAACCATTAAAATGGCAGCGCTTTATCCAAACACTATTATTTCCTTTACTAATGAAGGAGCATTGGTTATCACGACGCAGGTGGGACCGGTTAATAGAAGGAGGATCATGATAGACAACGGGTCCTCGATAGATATTCTCTATAGCCATGCATACCAGAGGATAACTTTAGATGGGACGAAGATAGAGGTCGGGCAGGAATCCCAATTATACGGGTTCAATAATTACCCGATTCATGTGATTGTAACTATTGAGGTACAGGTCACCTTTGGCATGACTCCTTGATAGGTTTAGGTGAACATTAAATTTTTTATGGTGCAAGTTAATTCCGTTTATAATGTCATACTAGGTCGGACAACGTTGATCGCACTACATTCGGTTACATCTGTTCCCACGTCAAAATCAATTTCTCACATCACATGGGGTCGGTAAGGTGAAAGGGGATTTGGATATTGCTCAGAGATTTTAGCAACATACATTGACATCATCACCGATCGGGTTTAGTAAACAAAGACAGATAATGAAGATTGAAGTGGAACCATTTACCGAATGGGTGACATAACCTCTTTCCCTTCAGAGCGAAGTGACTAAAGATGTGGAGCTTTTTCTAGGAGATAAAGAGAAGACGATGAAGATTGGGACGAGGCTTGGTGATCCCCTTCGGATGGGGTTGATTGATATGGCTCGGACGCACACAAATATACTTACCTGGACAGTTAGTGACATGCTCGGGATAAACGAGTCAATTACGGTTCATCGGCTCAGTGTGGACCTAAGCCGAAAGCCCATGCGTTAGAGAAGTAAAATTTTACTTTGAAAAGACATGGTATAACAGATGAATAAATTACCAAGTTGTTAGAAACAGAAGTCATCTTCGAAATAGAATATCCTGAATGGTTAGCTAACGTGGTCTTGGCTCGCAAGAAAAATGAGAAGTGGCGTGTATGTATTGATTATACCGACCTGAATAAAACTTGCCCGAAGGATTTCTACCCACTTCCCTATATGATGAATAAATTTTTTCGAAAACAAATTAGAAAGAATATGGAGGTGTATGTTGATGATATGATCGTTAAAAGCACAGTGACCCGGAGTCACTTGGATGATTTGTAAGAGTGTTTTCAAACTTTTTGGTATTACAACATGTGTTTTAATCCTACGAAATGTATGTTTGGCCTCGGGTCGGGGAAGTTTTGGGGTTATTTGGTCAGTAAAAAGGGTATAGACGAAAATCCAAAGAAGATTAGGGCAATACTAGATATGAAGTCTGTAAGACCCCAACTTTCATAATTAAAGATTAAATTTTTCTCGATATAGATTTTGAATATTATGGTGTGGATGTGATATAATGTTATAGTTGTGGGTAATATTTATAAATTTTGCAAAGTATGCAAGTTGTTATAAAATATTCGATTGGTCAGGGAATATTCGTTTTAACAGAAAATATTCGTACGACGGCATAATCATTAGTGGACCCCACAACGGAATTATTGTCGGAGTTAAAAAGCGACAGAAATATCTTTTTATAAAAGTAACGGCGAAAGTTTTACTGTTAACTATTGAAATACCCGGTGATAAAAGTACAGTAATACGCGTGGTTGCATAGTAGCACAGTAGCACACGATATTGATTATTGATGCTTACGTGAGAAGTCACTCAGTTATATTTAATTATTGCTACAATAATTGGTGCACAATATCTCACGTTATTTAATTATTGTTAATATTTTATATTATTAAATCAATAATTGAGATGACGAGTCATTCATATTACTATTTGCATAATTAACAATGTCTAAAAAGTTCTGTCGAGGAAAGGGGTTTAGTCACCTAATTGCGCACCAATAGGGAGAAATCTTAATCGAAAAACCCCCTCTTTCCTGGGAACGATCTGGTTGTTAATATTGTGAGTTACAATAATGATGAAAAAAATATTGTTAAAAATATTAAGGGAATTTTATGAAGTATTTGTTGTAAGTTTTGTTTATTATTTGGACCCTCACTCATTTTTTAAAATAATCGGTAGAAAGTTATTCAATATATATATATATATATATATATATATATATATATATATATATATATATATATATATATATATATATATATACAAATTTTCTCTTATAAGGACTCAAAATAAGGACTCAAAGTAAGGACTGCATTTTTTTGTTTTTTTTTTTAAAACAACTAAAAAAAATATTTAATATTTTATGGAACTGAAATTTTTTTATAATACAATGTTTTGGGCGTATTTTGGATACCTATACCAAAAAATGGTGGTACAGTATGCACAGACTGTACATACATATTTTTGTTATACGTACCCAAATCACACCCAAAACACTTTTTTTTAAAAGCTTTCAGTTCCATAAAATATTAAATATTTTTTTTAGTTGTTTTTAAAAAAAAAACAAAAAAAAATGTAGTCCTTACTTTGAGTCCTTATTTTGAGTCCTTATAAGAGAAAATCTCTCTCTCTCTCTCTCTATATATATATATATATATATATATATATATATATATATATATATATATATATATATATATATATTATAAGAGGTGGAGCCCACATGTGATGATGACATGGGTGGGGTCCACGAATGTTGAAAAATAAAATGTCAGGGGGGGTTCACGGATGGGAACTATTTTGATTATATATATATATATATATATATATATATATATATATTATAAGTTTTATTTTTTATGAAAAATAGAATATATTATATTTTATTTGCATAATATTTTACTATGCAGTGCATATTAACTTCTTATGAATCAGAATTCGGCGTCCGTGTTGGTGCAACTGTTGGTCCGTGAAAAACTTTTTCAAATAGTACCCCCTCCATTCTCCTATAAATAGGATGCTTAGTTTAGAATTGAAAATCACACCAGAATCAGAGAATTCTTCTTCTATAATATTGAGCGTATTTCTTTCGAGTTTTAGGAGGCTTTGAGTATAGAAAATAGTGAAAGTTTTCTTCAAGAATATTCCCGTTATACCAGTTGAAATACTCTCCTTTTTAAGGTAAGAGATATTATTTTTGTTAAATATTCGTAAGAAATAATATTTTTTCCATACTCTGTAGTAAGTAAGTAATATTATTTCGTTTTATATTCTGAATTCTACACTCATTTTGTTAAGTTTTTGCTTCTATACTCCATGAAATTAGTAGAATATCCTTGAAATTTGCGATTCATCCAGTATCTTTTCATGAAAATATTATTCTGAGCATTCTTGATAAGTTTTAACTTTTTCATGTCGGAGTACTATTCACGGGGTGCTATCCCCGAAGTACTATTCACGGGGTATTATTCACCCAGGATACTATTCATGATAAAAATTAATTTTTTTTGGTCCAAATCATTTTTGATACAATATTATTCTTGAATTTTACTCCACAAAGCAGTATCATGTAGACAATTTGGACATTATTGAATTCTAGATAAATTAAATTATAAATCATTAAAAATTATCCTTTACTTTCTTTTAATTGAATTCTTATATCATTGTCATTATCCTCATGCTTATGATGTGGTAAAAGTCATCTTTGGCCCGTAGTGCATAGATGGACTGTTGATTGGTATGATTATGACCAGGGATCATTCGGTATAATCATGACCTGCAATGTTACAAATGATATGGTAAAAGTCCTCATTGGCCCGTAGTGCATTGATGGACAGTTGTTGGCATGATCATGACCATTGGTGATAACATGGTTATCCTTGGCCCGTAGTGTATGGATAATTCGTGGACATGATACTAATGAATATCCTTGGCCCGTAGTGTAGGGATGATTCGATGATGTGAATTATTTATTAAGCTGAGTCTTAGCGATAAAATTGATGATAAACTTTTTAAATCATAGAGGATAGTAGATATCATGCTCTACTTGACTCTTCTAACGGATTGCTTGTTCCGCTGCAGTTAAACTTGATGTTTATTATATTTTATCAGTTTAACACTGTTGAAGGCTAACGATAATTTATTCTGCATTATCTTAGTCATAATATTTCTTACTGGGCTAGGGTAGCTCACCCTTTTGCTTTCATTGTTCTCTTCAGGAAATGAGAACGTAGCTGGGACTAGTCGGGGAATGGAGTGACGGTCCAAGATGGTTGTTTTAGTAGTCCTCACTATTTAGTGTGATAATAAATGTAATGAGGATTGAATTTGAGTTTGGATATTGTCTATGAGACAATATTCATGTAAAAACTCAGCTATGTTTTGTCGTATTTTACACGACAGTTGTATTAATTAAGTCTGTATTTAAATTCTGTATCATGTATTTGGCGACTCAGAATGGGCGATGTATACCTATTTTGGGGGTGTCACAGTTGGTATCAAAGCTTAGGGATATGATCCCTGGCTAAGATGTGAGACTAGAACTAGGAGGGAGAGAAGGGGAAATTCTTCGCTAGTATGACCTACCTAAGTTTATTTGTTATTTAATTGGTCAGTCAGAATATAAGGATAATATGTGGCATGTCAATTAACCCTTGTTTTGTGGCAGTGTTTGAAAATGACATCCGAGAATGTTGAGATAAGCAATGGAGCACATGAGACCGTGGAGTCACCAACGATCAATACCCAGGATAATGTGCATTAGGAAGGCAATAATTCTCAGGTAAACAACAACACCGAGCAAATGATGAACGATGGAATGTTCAAAGGCTTTCTGCAAATCATGCAACATCAGGCGAGAGAGACTCCTGTGCAAAATGTAGGTGAATGTGACGCCCCCAAAATAAGTATACAACACCCATTCTGAGTCGTCAAAATACATGGTAACTACAACTTTATTAATACAACATAAAAACTGTGAGTTTAAATACAAATATTGTCATCTAGACAATATCCACACTCAAATAAGTCCTCATTATAATTATTGATATATTATTTTACAAAAATGGTGAGGACTACTAAAACAACTTTCTAGATCCTTCATTCCATACCCCGACTAGTAGTCGCTACATTCTCGCCTCCTGAGAAGAAAAATGGAACAAAAAGGAAAAGGGTGAGCTCAACTAGTCCAGTAAAGAATATTATGACTAAGATAATATAGAACAAATTATCGTTAGTCTTTAACAGGAAAAAATTTAATAGAATACAATAGATAACAAATTTTAAATCAATATTTACAGCGGAAATAATAATTCATTAGAAGAGTTAAGTAGAATATGAAATCTATTATCATCTATGAATTTAAAAGTTCATCATCAATATTTTATCCTTGTAACATCAATCAATAAACATCTTGAATCAAATATTCATCTTTGCACTACAGGCCAAAGATATTCATCAGTTGGTCATGTTCATCTCAACACCTGTTCATCTTTGCACTACGGGCCAGAGATATTCATCATAAAATCATTAATCTTTGCACTACAGGCCAAAGATATTCAGTTATATCATCATTTAGGACTGAGGATGATGAATTTTTTTTAAAAAAAAACGAATCCAGCGAAACAAAAGAACAAATATTAAGGATTCGTACTTTAAACAATCTGAGTTCAAAAATACTTCATAAATAATCACAACGAAGTAAAATTCAAGAATGATCAAAACATGGATACAATCAAAGCTAGTATCCATAATAGATATCTTGGACAAAAACGAAAATTTAATTTTTTCGGTGAACAGTGCCGTATTCATGAATAGTGTCGTATATGTGAATAGTGCCGTATACGTGAATAGTAATCCCGACACAAAAAGTTTCAATTTTGATAAAAAATTCAGATCAATATTTTGGCATAATGATATTGAAAGAAATAATATCATTTATAAAAAAAATAACATCCCTTACCTCGAAAAGACAGTACTTCTGACTGGAATACTGGATATAGAGCTGAAGGAAACTTGCACCGTATAGCAACACTCAAAGTCTTAAAATACTCACAAGAATACGCTCGATAATATAGAGAGAGAAAGAGAGAGAAAACTTGTGTTTCTGGTGTGATTTTTAATTCTAACCTAAGCACCCTAATTATAAGAAAATGCTTAGAACACCAAAGCAAAAAATTTAATAAAATATTATTATTTATAATAACAATTCCTACGCATACCTTTGAATCTGAATTCAGCAATTGAAAACATGCAAATGAGGCCCACAAAATGTAAAAAATGTTTTTGTTAATATAAATATTTAAAACTTCCAAAAATTAATTATTTCGGAACTTCGGAACTTCAATAATTCATAACAAATAGCCCTTTTATCAGAAAAATTCAAACCTCATGTCTTTTTCATAGGAAATTTCATTATCTACAACTTTGTAGAAGAAAGTTTTTCTAAAGTCCAAACAAAAATTGACCGGAATCCACAAACGGGCGATTCTACAGGCTATAATCAAATTTCAGTCAAGAAATGGGCCCACAAACATGTTTAACATGTTTTAAACAACTTTTGTAACAAAAATACTCTTCCTCCTTATACTCATATATCCCACATTCATTGTAAAAATATCATCATTATTATATTATAATAATATAATAAAATATTAGTTTATCAGAAAAGATAAAATATCGATTTTCAAACAATTGTCACTTTAAAAATTTTTTCCATCTATATCCACATAAAATGAATATTTTCCTCATTATATAAATCTATAATTAATTATTTACAAATAATATTACAGAATCACAATACTGACAACCAGGCAGTTTCCAGGAAAGAAGGGGCTTTCCAATAAGGATTTCTTCTTACTGACGCGCAATTAGGTGACCAAACCTCTCTTTAGACAGAACTTTCTAGATATTGTCATAATGTTATCTAATACTATTATCAGATAATATGAATTATTGCTTCGATAATAACAAAATACTGTGTAATGACAATTATTGAAATAATAGTAATAAAAAATCCAACGTAGCAATTATTGAATCAATAAAATAAAATACTAAACAGTAATTACTGTAACAATTATTGAGTAGTGCCTTCTTAAGTAAGAATCAATAATTGGTACAATACCGTGTGCTACTGTGCAACAACGCGTATTACTGTGTTTTATCCACGGGTATATTCCAATGATATTAACGGTAACAACTACGCCGTTATTTATAAATAACTTATACTTGTCGTTTTTTCATCCAATCGCTTTTCGT
>CM029020.1:58455539-58623039 GCA_016801055.1 Panax notoginseng | reverse complement strand
TGCACAAACTTTAAGTCACATATATCAGTGTGAATTAAATCTAAAGGTTCAGATTTTCTTTCAACAGAATGAAAGGGTAATCTTGTCATTTTTGATTCCACACAAATTTTACATTTATGTTTCAGATTAATATCAAATCTAGGCAAGAACTCTAAATTAATTAATCTACGCAATGTATCATAATTGACATGTCCTAATCTAGCATGTCATATGTTTGAAGATTCCAACAAGTAAGCAGAAAAATTAACTTTATTATTATTAATAGACTTTGGTACAACAGTCATAACATTCATCTTAAAGAGCCCATCATTCATGTAGCCCTTTCCTACAAACATATCATTCTTTGTAAGTACAAACTTATCAGACACAAACACCAACTTAAAACCATTCTTGCTAAGTAGTGACCCAGAAACTAGATTCTTGCGAATATCTGGCACATGAAGCACTTCATTCAAAGTCAGTTCTTTGCCAGATGTCATTTTCAGTATAATCTTTCCACGTCCTTCAACCTTTGAACTTGAGGAGTTTCCCATGAAGAGTTGAACATCATTTTCTACTGGTTTGTAAGTAGAAAACATCCATTTGTTGGAACAAATGTGGCGAGTAGCCCCAGTGTCCACGTACCACTCTTTAGGGTTTCCTACCAAGTTACATTCAGATATAACTGCACAAAGATTCATGTCTGAAACATCTTCAGAAAGCCTTTCCAGTTCTGTCACATTTGCTTGAGGCTTTTGTTCTTTCTTCAACTTCTTTGGCTTTCGACATTCATTAGATTTATGTCCTGGAATGCCACAATTGAAGCATTTGCCTTTGAATTTCTTCTTGGCCTTGAAAGTCTCTTTGCCATCACGCTTTCTTTTGTTGTTGTTTGGCCTTTGTTCTACAACATTTGCCTTGGCTTCAATGAAATTCTTCCCACTTTTCTTCTCAGATCCTCGATTGTCCTCTTCAATCCTTAGTCGCACGATCAGTTCTTCAAGATTCATCTCTTTGCGTTTATGCTTCAGATAATTCTTGAAGTCTTTCCACGATGGTGGAAGCTTCTCAATCATTGCTGCAACTTGGAATGAATCACTTAATGACATTCCTTCAGAATGAATGTCATGCAGAATTACTTGTAATTCTTGAACCTGAGTGATAACTGCTTTAGAATCTATCATTTTATAATCAAGAAATCTACCGACTATGAATTTTTTCATGCCAGCATCTTCAGTTTTATATTTTTTGTCTAAAGATTCCCACAGTTCTTTTGCAGTTTGAATTGTACAATATACATTATATAATGTATTATCTAAACCATTCATCACATAGTTCCTGCAAAGAAAATCTGCATGTTTCCATGCATCAATAGCAACCACTTTCTCCTTGTCAGTTTCCCCTTCAACAAGAGTAGGACAGTCCTCTTGTAAAAACCGAGCCAAATTCAATGTTGTGAGATAGAAGAGCATCTTTTGTTGCCAACGCTTGAAATTAGTTCCATTGAACCTTTCAGGCTTTTCTCCATGAGACATACTCATGGCAGGAATGGTGCTTGTAGAAGCCATTTCTGATATACAAGAATAAAACTATTAATAAACCAATTAAATTTCTGTTTGTACAAAAAATTTAACAGAATTCAATCAACAAATTTTGTTTATAAAAATTTGTATATCACAAATCCAAATTCTGTTTACAATTTTTTATTTAAACAGTAACTAAATAATAGAACATATGATGATAATAGTATCTTACAACTACTTACGGTAATAAAATACAGAATTGCAAAATTACAAGGAACATATGATGACAACAAATACTTGCGGTAATTCTGAAGACATGCAGAACATACAACATACAACATGCATGTAATTAGTCACCATGTACTTTTCAGAAAATAACACAAAAGTACTGTATTCACACCTTTCCAGAAAATATGCATTTACGGTAATAAACCATGCATTTTATACAACATGCATTTTATACAACATGCATGTACGGTAATTAATTATAACTACTACTATTAAGGAATCTATGTTAATTAATAATAAAACATTCATGCAAAATTAATAATTGTCAATTTTTCTGACTAAACAGAAAATTCTGACTGAACGGAAGTGGTATATTATATAATAACAGAATAGTATCTATTAATATGCAAATAATTTTCTATTTACATAAAACACTATTACACATACAGAATATATATAAACAAAATATTATATATACTATACGTATATATTTAAACAATATTAGAAATAACATAATATTATTAACAAGTGACATATGAACACTGTTTGCTTTTTGAGAGTGTGTATATAATCAGCTTTTCCTATTCTTTTATATAAGAAAGGTAAATAACACCAACGGTAATAATTAAAAAACCAACGGTAAACATGCAATACAATAATTTATTAAACATGCAATGACATGCAATGATTAACGGTAAAGAAACAAATATAACAAGTGGCGTTCTTAACAGTAAATGAACTTTATAATAATTCAAATTTTCTAAGCCTCAAACAGTAAAGGAACTTTAGAAAATACATAATACTATGTAACTCTATTTTGTTTGTTTGTTTGTTTGTTTTTTTAAAACGATTTTCTGGTTTTAAAAAAAAACAGATAACATAATACTACAATTAGAAATTATTAATTTATTATTTAGTACACCGTACAAGAAAAAAAAATGAAAACCAAAAAAATAAGTGACTTTAACTTTCCAGAATATCAACAAAGTGAATGAATGCCATTTTCCAGAAAACGAACAACTTAGTATTATATCACTATATAATAGACAATGCATGAATAGACATTAATGATTACAGATTGACAATTTAGTGGTTTTGTATTGTTTATCAAATAAGTACACATCAATTATCAAAAAAAAATTCAGTTGGTAACATGCAATTAACGAATTTCGTTGGTAATATGCAATTACATAATTCCAAATTTCTGCAATTAACGAATACGTATTAACATGCAATTAAATACTACTATATTTACAGAATTATAAATTTGCTTTAAGATTGTTATCTGTAATATATAGTATTATTTAATAATGCATATAAATATAATAATAATAAATTATGCAAAACAGAAACAATGTGTAAAATTAAAAATATAAATCCGAGTCATTTGAATTCACAAAGTCTCCTTAAAGCAAATTTATTCCCCCACAGATGCTAAGGGTTAATTGAATAATTGCTTCCCAAGATAAAACGGATTTCAATTCTTAATTAGTAGCATTACAAAATTAAGAATTCATCGAACCAATTTCTATGTTATGCACTGAACTAACATTGATAATTAAAAATGCATGCATGAAGAAAACTAGGACTTACCGTTAGTGCAACACTATTTGACAGATAACGGGATTTGCAGAAACGGGAAACGGGATTAACAGTGAAGGAACGGGATTTACAGGGAAGGAACGGGATTGCAGAAGCAAAACGGGATTGCAGAAGCAGAACGGGATTTAATATACTGCATAACGGGAATTGCAGAAACAGAACGGGGAGAAAGGAAAAAAAAAATTTAATCACTTTGAAATGTTCCCACACCGTTTATTTATAGAATAATTCTTATGTAACCGTCGTCAAAGCGACGTAGTATCACAAACCCGTCCGTCACGATCCCGACCCGACCCGAGTCCACGACCCGCCGACCCGAGTCAATTTTCTCATTCACATTTCCAACAATATGTACCATACTCTCCTGTTTTAATCTCTGGCCGTAGAGTCAATGTGTTTCCATGTGTGATTGCTGCTCATCCACAAGAGCCGAATCAATTCGCCGTGGGGCTAACAGATGGTGGGGTTATTGTAATGGAACCGTTCTGAGTGAAGGAAAATGGGATACCTTGCCATTAGATGACAATGCAGCAAGGGGCACAGCATGCCTCCATCATTCCCTGCCTGGGGGTTTCATAAGATTGATTGAAGAATACTTATAGCCTTGTGTATATAAGTCAGGGAATTGTTATTTTCACAAGAGAAATTTGATATTTTCACAAGACTATACTCACATGAATGTGGATCCATTTACTTTTCATGTGAGCGTAATCTTGTGAAACTATCAAATTTCTTGTGGAAATATCAATTCCGGTAACTTATCAAGTGAAAAATGTATAGTTATAAACCTTTATTGTACATATATTTTACAGATCGAGCTATACATAGGACTTGTATTTTAAGGTCTACAAGAAACAATAAATTTTGATAGTTCTCATCATAAGCTTTACATTTTTATCGCTTATCTTGTGTGGTAATTTATTTTGACAATTTGCAAGTATGCAGTTTTGATAAGTAAGACACCCTTTTTGTCTGGCATCTGGCCAAAAGAGCTTGAAGTGTTGGGTGCCAAGCTCTTCCAACTAGGAAACTGGATTAATTTCACTGGTTATTCATATTCCATGGGTTTTGTAGTTTATTATTCGGTAAAGTTATGTTTGTTTGCAAGAATGATAATTCCGTACTATTCTCAGGAATTATAATTTCAAGACTATTAATCTAGGATTAAATAGTCCTAGTCACATATTTAATTTTTATGGAAAATAGTCTTATGTTATATATGTCTTGTCCGTCCTATTTTAAAGGGTCATGCATCTCTAGACATGGATTTCATCCAAAACTAGCTGTTTGATAATATGCTTTCGACCAAAAACTATTATTCGGCCAATGAAAATTTTGTAAAAGAGACAAATCATGAAGTGGTTAGGTATTAAATTTCTAGCTAAAAATAAATCTCGAGTCATTTTTTGTTGATTTTTCCTTCAAATATTAAAGCATAAATGTCATTTATGTAATTGTTTAAATTTGATAAAGTGAGCTTAGAAGATTAGCTAATTATAAAAAGATCCAATTTTAAAAAGACTATTTAACCACCCCCTCTGTTTTGTTTCCATTTGGGACCTAACAAATAAGGTTCGCGATAAGGTTTGAGGAGAGTAAAACTATACGGGGGGGTTTGTTCGGTTACCAACGTTTGTAGCGGTGGCATTTGCAAGTCTTACAAATGTACCGAACCAATTTTGGTTTGTTGTGTTTGATGCCCAAACGCAGAGTTTGTCAATTAAACAAGTTGCGTTTAAAATAAGTTGTTATTAGATTATAATTTATTTTCATTATTTTTCTTACTAGCAAATTATAATCTTTAATGTTTATTATTAAAATAATACAATTAAAATGTATACCTAACCATGTCTTGCACAATACTTATTTTAAAAAACTTAACCAAAAAAATGAAAAAAGAAAAATCAAGTCTCATTTTCTCTTAAAATGCTCCTTCTAAGAGACCATAGATTTTGTTACTATGAGCCCAACTCTGTTTTCAAACTGCCTCTACACCATTATAAAGACCTCTTTTTAATATGTCTCGACCATGTAAAATACTTGAAAAATGATTTATATGGTGATAAATTTTTTATTGGACTGAGAGTTGCGACTAATGTATAAATCTAAATAATAAAATAAATTACAGTATGTGAGAATAGAGGACAAAATAAATTTTTCCCGAACATTATGAGATACACTATCGCCTACGCAAATTAGGTAAGTAATCACTTAGCTTTCTTAGGATATATATAAAAATTGTTTGTCGAACTCTTAAAATTTTATAAATGTCTTTTTCTTATAAAACTATAAAAGAAAAATTAGTTTATTATATTAAAAAATAAACAAACAACAAAAAATAAAAACTTCAACCGCTAGAAGGAGGGCTTGAACCTCCGACCTTGTGGTTAACAGCCACACGCTCTAACCAACTGAGCTATTCCAGCAACCCGTTTTTATAGAAAATGCTTAGTAGTTTTGTTATGACATTGATATATGTGGTAATAGTTGCACACCCGAATATATTAGAAATACTATATTACCCTTAATATACATAAAATCTATTAACCATTTACTATTTATTCACTGTCTTAATTTTGTTAAACATCATATTTATATGATTGAGTGATACTTGCACACCCAAATATATTAGAAAGACTATATTACCCTTAATATACGTAAAATCAATGAACCATTTACTATTTATTCATTGTCTTAATTTTATTATACATCATACTTATATGATAGAAGGTGTACACACTTAGTTAGTTAAAACTTAATTTTCAACCATATACTTCCTCCGTCCCATGATAAAAGTCCTTATTATTATTTTCAGTAGTCCCATGTTAAATGTTCATTTTCCTTTAATAACTAAACTTTTACACATATTTTCCTATTATACCCGTAGTATTAAATATCTCATACTTTTCTTATTCTAATTCTATCTTCGTATTTAATGATATTATTATGAACAATTTTATCATTTCATTCATCTTCTTAATATGCGTAAAAAGTCCACCAGGACTTTTATCCTGGGACGGAGGGAGTATTAAATTGAACTATTTTATTAAACTGTTATCTTTTTACCGTTCTACTTAATATCATTCTTTTCTATTTTAGATATTTATTAATATTTTGAATTAAAGATTAGAACACATAAGATATTAGAAAAAATTAAAAAGATTTATATGGGGTAAGTTTTCTTGTTCTTAAGACATGATATATAATTTAGCTTACTATTTTATTAAAGTAACTACCAACAATATAGTTTATTGGTTCATCTAATTCAAAAGATTTTATTTTGACTTGAAATAAATTTTAAAAATAAAATAAAGTTCAAAGAAAATAAAAAATTATCTAGTCAATAAACTTTTAGGTATTATAAACTTTTTTTATAAAGCTTCAATTAAATAAGTGATAAATACGTTAATTGGCTTCTCGTTAATTAAGGGTAATATAGCTTTTTTGATATATTAGGGTATGCAACTAAATTATATATCAGTACCCTTTTGTTAATAAATCATTAGGGAGTAGTAAGAAATTAATTCTACATTAAATGAGCTAAATATGCTGGTAGAGATCTCAAGGCCATGATTTTTTTTTTTTTGTATATATTATTTCTATTCCTTATTGATAATAAAGTCTTATATTAAAACACAATATGAAAGATTAATAATGACATATATAGTCTACTCGACCATAAACTTGAACCAAATAGATTAACCTATCCAAGGTATGATTACAGATGAGCGATATTCTCAAAATCATGCACTTGATGTATTTTTCGGGAAGGAAAATAAAGACTTGATTCAATTTATATTTAATAATGAATCTCTATGCTTCACCAAAGTTCAAATGCATTAAACTTGGAGAGTGCATCTCCTCTAAATGAAATAAAAGTTTATTTGGTTCATTACATTTCATTAGCATAATTACTATAGAGGAACCACATTGAGGTGTCACAAACAAAGGGGAACAATAAAGTTACAAATAACAGTCTATTCAAACTAGTTCAAACTGATAATTTCCCCATTGCTGGTTAGTTATACATTACAAATTTATCCATCCACCTTTGCAGCTGCAGATGCATAACTCACACTGCTGTCTCGCATGTTTTTACACTGACTCGACTGTTCATATTTAAGGAAATTGATCTTTATCTTCGTCGAGCTGTTCCTCGACATCTGATCTCAATTCGAAAATAAAATAACAAAGGATGTTAAGAAATCACTCTATGCAGTACAACAGAATAACGGCATTTACGAAAGGAAAGCATTTCTTTTCTTCTTCTTTTTGTTTTTGAAAAAAAGTGTTATAAGGTTCAGGATCCCCTCCATTATACTTATCCTATAATTTCTCACAATACACATCTAACGACACAAATATGTTTTGGCAATGGTACCAGCAACATAATTATTTGAGACGAATTTTATTATGTTGCAAATTATTTGCCACAAATTTTCTCACGCTGCTAAAGTAATATTTGTGTTGCCGAATGTGTATAAGAGAAAATTCGAAGATGTATGTAATAGAGGGGATTAATAGATCTAGCCAAAGAAATACAGTAATGGCTTTTAGGTGATCTAGCTTAATTCTGAGAATACTATTTACAAATTCATATTACATAGATAAATTTCACTTTCTTCTGTATTTAATATTTGTTCATTTTGTCCGAGGCTTTGCTAGGATGAAAAACAAGCCAACTGCCAAATTTTTTGACTTCATATTTCAGGCTATGTAATTTAGGACAAAAAGGTTTCATTGATAATCTAGAAAACAAGACTCAGATGACTATAACTACCTATAAGAGACCACTTTAACAAAGAGTTTTCACTTTTACATAACAGCTTAATCACTTTGTAACTTCCGAACTAGAGGAAAAATGATTGGTACTTACATGAAGGAAAACACTTATTGGATGGCGTCCACAAATAGTGTTTTCAGTCTCCAACAGGTACTTTTTAAATGCATCTGCATCTCCGGTTTCAATTATATCCATGCCCATCCTGTCCACTGCCTCAATAGATTTATGGATTGCTCCATGTTTTTTGTCATAATGCATGTAGTTGAACCTAGCACAAATAATGAAACACAATCATAAATATGGATACTGAAATAGAAAATCATGTACACTAGATTAACAATGGAAAAGCAATCTGGATATTAACCAGTTATGAGCACATCTTAACAGGATAAGAAAAATTATATGAAAATGCTCAAAATGTATAACATAACAAAAACATTTATTAGTATTAACACATTCTTAAATAGTTAAATGACGATTATTATATAAACAATCCAAATAGTACAATAAAAATATGAGCAGGATCTAGGAAGTCATAATGAGGGTTATCTACAAAGATAAATATGAAATCGAAAAAGAAAAATGTACTATACGTCCATGACTAAAATTTATATAAAAAGTTTCTAAAAAACAATAAAGCTAATGTAAAGAAAACACTTCATCAAAGTAACATACCGCGAGCCCCAATGACAAAAATCTGAGGATACTGAAAAGAAATTAGTTGGGTCATCGACATATTTGGCCAACAATCTACCAAACATAGCTTCATTTTCAGCATTTAGAGCACCGACCAAGATGGGAACAATTTTTACTGTATACCTGCATTGACATAGGCATAATCTAAAAGTCGGTGCCATATAAGTAGCCAAAAGAACTTTAATTCGAAAGAGGACTTACCCATGGAAGACTTTAGCAAGATATGGCAGGTGCATTTCCATGCTATGTTCTGCCTCGTCAACTTGAAGATCCATCAATTCAAATTTTCCTGTGGCTTTTAGCTCTTCATTGACTGGTAGATAACCAAGTCCGAAAGTGAATGAGTTTTGTTCAAAGAAATGGAGCTTTAACTTCACAGGAAAACATGCACTCAAATGCATATATAGGTAAGCATGGTGCATACATAGAAAGAGAGAAAGAGGTCAATTGACCACAGAGAGAGAGAGAGAGAGAGAAGTCCACAAAAAGAGGGCCGCCAATTCTTGATACGGTAATGTGCAACATATTTAACACATCCGTTGCTTGATGCCAATTATGTAAAGAGGTGCTCTAAAAGTTAAAGGAAACCTAAGATACAATTTTGGGCAGAGGCCTTTATAATTTGTTTGGGTACATTCTATTCTATATAAGATGCGAGGAAGAGAGTGGTTAATAGGAACTATATTTTGTCTCTAAAAACTGAGCATGCTGAGGCCAATAAGTTACCAGCCTAAAAAAAAGCAGAAAGGAACTCCCCTTCCCCCCCCCCCTCGCCCCTCGCCCCTCGCCCCTCGCCCCTACCCCTCTCTTTCTCTTCCTAGATAAATTTGAGCAACTCCCAGCAGCCCTATCAGTGTAGGATAACACCAGAAGTGCGATTATTAATGTTGTTGGGTCTCCATTTTTATAAGAATTTTGATGATAACAAATATTTAGGAAAATAAGAAAAAGATAAAATAAAAATAGAATCCTCTCCATAGGTTTTTATTTTTTATTTGGCAAAAAGCACTTTTACCACATTGTGGTTGTAGGGTTTTAAGCAATTAGCTGCTTTTAAAATATTCAATTGACCCACTGTGGTTTTTAAAAATATACAATCAAGTCATTCCGTCCAATTTGATTAACGGACGTCTAAAAAAGCGGCTTGGTTATCCTACGTGGCTTTTTGAAAAAAAATAAATATTATGTGTATTCGCTGACTGGCTTTTTGAAAAGGTCTCCCACGGATTCAATCATCCCCCCATTTTTTCTGGCCAAAATCAAGCCTATAAACATAGAATTTACAGAAGCTCTCGTTCATTCAGCCTCGCTTCCTCCACCTCTGAACAATTTCAAGATTTGAACTTCCCAAAGAAACCATACGAAATCAGAAGGGAACAAACCCTTAAACTGAGGTCAAATTTGCAGAAAGTAGGTATTCACCGTAGTATTCGGCCACAAAGGTCAAGGAACACATACCATAAATTTGGCATACCCAAACACCAAAACTGACTCGATAAAAAAAATACAGCAACAACGATTCGGAATCAGCATGGATAAAATTAAATCAATTAAAACCCATATCAACCCAAGATTTTAAAACCAAGAACAGTGGAAACTAAATCATGGGAAATAGCAACCCAAATCAGAAATATGAAACAAAAACCCAATCGAGAGAAGACATGGATCTATCGGACCAAAGCACCACCGAATTTGAAAACAAATCCATAATTCGGCAACCAAATCAAAAACTGATCAATAAGCAAATAACCCATTGACCAGTAATAACATCCAAATCTGAAAAGATAAAAGAAAGACAATGAAACAAAGTCTGCAGATCGGACACCACAAGAGCAACACCTAACTGATTCCATAAAAGAGAAACAACACAAGCATAAAGAATCGGTTAAGGAACCCAACATAAGATCCAGTAAGGCAATTTCGACCAAACAAGATCAAAACACCATGCCAAAAACACGCAAGCTCCCCCTACTAGGCTAATCGAAGAAAAAAGCAACCATCAAACCTTCGAACTTGGCTAAGATCGGTCGGAAAAGGAGCCGTTCGGAAAATTCTTAATTGGGTTGCCGAAAAAGCCACAAAAAAAGCAGAGTAAGGTTGACGAAGCTTCTCGAGCTCGTCGATGGTAGCGGTGACGGAGGGTTTGGTGCGGAAGACTTCTTGTTCCTTATTAAGAACTTTATCCTTTTTTTATTTTATTTTGATTTTTGTTTTTATGTTTAGTTATTAAAAAGTTTTAATATTATTTGGAATTAATTTTAAAAATAAAAATAATTATTAAAAGAAAGGAAAAGATAAAAGGAAAAGAAAAAATTATATAGAAAATGAATTAAAATATTTATTTTAATTATTTTTTTGCCACATAATTATTTGTATTATTTGGAAAATAGATAAAAGGAAAAGAAAAAAGTCACGTAGGATAACCAAGCTTCCTCCCGCCCAGTCAGCAAATACACGTAATATTTATTTTTTTTCAAAAAGTCACGTAAGATAACCAAGCAGATTTGTTAACGTCGGTTACTCAAATTGAACGGAATTACTTGATTGTACATTTTTTAAAAATACAGTGGGTCAATTGAATATTTTAAAAGTACAGTGGCTAATTGCTTAAACTACTACAACCACAGTGGGTTAAAAGTGCTTTTTGCATTTTTTATTTTAAAGTTTATCTCAAAAACCTTTTCAAAAACCTTTTCCTAACTTGCATTGAATTTATTTTTAAATGGCCTTTGATAAATAATATCAAGTGTTATGAAAATAATTTCATATAGTTACGTTTCTCAAGGCAAGAGAGTTTTTCTATTTAAATGTTCTTCAAAATATTCATTTTTGAAAATTACTTTAAAGCTCACTTTAAATGTTTATTCCAAAATCAGCTTTAAAAGTAAAAGAAACGGCAAAAAGGGGTATTAGTCCACTTTTAAGTATTACACAACTAAACTTTAAAAATATGCAATTAGCAAACTAAACTTTTAAAAAAGCATGTATTAGGTTATTCTGTTAAATTTGTTGGATGAATGTCAAATATGTGCTTGTATTTTCATACGTGGATTTAAAAAAAAACACGTAAATACCCAAGTGGTTTATCATGGCCTCCTACATGGATTGGGCGAAAGACAAATAGATAGGTCTTTATATCTTTCCTCAATTACAGCGGTTGAAAGAAAAGAGGAACTAGGGTTTCAGAATCTTGCAAAAATTGGCATCAATTAGTTTCAAAAAATTAGGGCTTTTGTTGGGTAATAATGCCTCTCTAGGTTAGTGCAAACCATGCCATGGATTTATATGGCTGCAACACAATCTAGATCGTTGTCAACCACTGCTGTCAATATGTAAGTCTGGGTTTTTCACGTGGGTTTCTTCTTATCTTGAGTTCTTTTTCCTCATAATCGAGTCTTATTCTTCACATCTGGCTTCAATATAGCTTTATCAATTTCATTTCCTTCTCTTTCCACTGTATATGTAAAAGTTTATGTGAATGCTAATGGGTGTTCAACTATAAGATCAATACTAGAGAATACCCTAATTTGGCCAAAGATGGACGAACAAGACGAAGGTCAGGAACACCGGTTTGCAAGTAACAATAAAAACTGCAACTGAAGCTACTACAAGAACGCTAATTCTGAGTATCATGTAATAGTTGCAATATTTCAGAAGTAAAATCACAGATTGATGGCTACCCAGAATCCATATTATATTGATTCTTTGTCATTTAGTGAGGCCTATTAGTATAAAAAAATAGGAGTACTCGCCACTTTATATAATTTCGTGGGGCCACTAAGGATAAATTTAAAAAATTTTGACGATGAAGGTGTTTGATAACTAGTGGCGAATCTTGGCACCTTTTTTTTTCCCTTTTGGCTAAAGAAGATGATGACACAGGTCTTGAGTATGGTTGGGTACTGGCGACAATGGTGGATTTCGACAATTCTTTAGCAGATATGGGTTCATAATGGATGGACTAGTATGATAAATATGGCTGCTTTTAAGATATTTTGTTTTTAGGAATTAATATCCAATTGTGATCCACGTGGATTGGCCACTCCATTTTGTTTTGTTTTAAACTTTTTTTTTACTGCTAAGTATGAATATATAAGCACTAATTTGACGACCATCCAATCTTTCTAACAGAATGGTCTAATTATAAAATTTTAATTAGTTCAGTTTGTCAATTACATATTTTTAACGTTTAGTGGTGTAATACTTAAAACTAAACAATCACAGCGGAGTAATACCCCTTTTTGCCTAAAAGGAACTAAATGAACAAATAAATTAAATTTTGGTCAAAGCTTTTTCAAATTGACTACAATGTAACTTTTTCAAATGCAAAAGAAGTTGGACAATATTTTCAACATATGCTAATAGATTCAAAATTTGAAATGAAAATTTCTCTCTCCTCCTTGTTGTTAGCCGAGAGTTGCTTTTGGCAAAAAGAAAGAAAACAAACATCTAATAAATGGTTGAAAGAAAAAGAAAATCTCTCTTTTCTCTCTATACCCGAATTGCCCTTGATTCCTTACATTTTGGACCAAATTGCCCTAACTTCAAAATGCCTATAAATAGGAAGCTAAACCTTCCTTCGTTTCTCACCAATTCACAAAAAAGAAAGCTATAATCTCTTGCTTACATTCTCTCTACAAGCTTTCAAAAATTTTCTTCTAATGGTTATTGAGATAATTATTTATTAAATTGTGTATTTGTTTACTTAATCTCTTAATTGTTATATATATAAATATTGTTTTACAAGTTTTATATATATATATATATATATATATATATATATAGGGAATGATCCATAGCATCTATTTGCTATGGATCAAAAAATGGCATATAACATCTATACTATCCGTTTTGTTGATGAATGGTTGAGATTAAGGTTGGTACTACGACGTCCGCTAGTAATTCTAGCGGACGTAGTTAATCAAAAGATTTGCCAATTTTGTCCCCATTTTTGCCCAGACAAATCAGCTCGGTCGAAAAATTAACAGCATCCGCTAGTAAGTCTAGCGGACGGATATTAAAGGAAGGGAAAATGGGTACTCTGGATCATCTCTCGGATATGTTTGATTGCTCAAGCGGCAGCGGCAGCGGCGGCGACGGCTCCAAGTACAGGAAACGCAAACAGTTACATGTATTTTAGTAATTTGTTGAACAAGTGATCGATTAATCAGTTTATATATTGTTTCTGCTGCATAGATTCAATTGATGGAGATAATCCGTTTATATATTTTGCATTTTTTGGTGACTTGTTTCCGTTTAGCAAGTCAGCTACTTGTATATTTTTCATTAATTGTTTTCTGCTTCAAGTGAGTCATGAATCCAACTTTCTTAAATATATTGCTAATCGCTTTATAAGGGTGATTAGTCATTTTACTTGATGAATTCTAGTCGTGTATATGGTTTAGTCAATGTATACATGTTTTCCAAATATTTTTACACTATAAAATTCTGATCAAGTTTGAGTACAGGTCACATAGTGCTAGTAATATATTTGATTTGTAAGAATTTGGTTTTAATGTATTTGATTTGATCTCCTTTGGAATTTGATATATTTGATTGTATAGAATTTGGAATTTGATATATCTTGTTTTGATTTGGATTTCGAAATATGATTTGGAAATTTTGATGTATTGGGGATGTGATGTTGCTTATTTGTTGATGTACAGGAATAATTCAAAATTTGGAATAATTTAGAATTTTATCTTGTTTTGATTCTGGGTGTTGTAATCAATTCGAGTTGTGTTGTAATTGAATTGCTTTACAATATGCTAGCTGTGTTGTAATGAATTGAATCTGTATTGTGTGTGCTTGCAGTGCATTGTATCAGTGTACTGGCAGAGGAGTTCGTGTGCTTGCAATGTATTGTATCAATGAATTGAATTGTATAGGCACAGAAGTTCGTGTGCTTGCAGTGTATTGTATTTGTACTGGGTGTGCTTGCAGTGCATTAGAGGAATTCGTGTACTGGGTGTGCTTGCAGGAATTCGTGACTTACCGTCCGCTAGTAAGTCTAGCGGACTATGTACATAATGTTAATTTCGCTGGTCTTGTAGGCTAAATGGGGGCATAATTGGCAAATCTTTTGATTAACTACGTCCGCTAGAATTACTAGCGGACGGCGTAGTACTAACCTTAATCTCAGCCATTCATCAACAAAACGGATGATATAGATGCTATATGCCACTTTTTGATCTATAGTAAATAGATGCTATGGATCATTCCCCTATATATATATATATATATATATATATATATATTTATATTTCATTTATTTATATCTTGTAAAAACTTTTAGTCTTTTATAGATACAAGGGGTAACCTCTTTGTTAGTTCCCAAACTATACCTGTTTTTTGCGTTTAGTCTCCTGACAATTTTTCCGAGTATTTCGTCCTCAAACTATATGTTTCCTTTATGTTAGTCCCCAAAATACAGTATCTTTTTCACATTTAGTCTCCAAACTATGATTGTTGTTCTTGTTTAGTTCTCAATGTATAGTTGGACAAAGATTATAAAAATAATAAAGTCTAAAGACGAAATACGTGAAAAAAATAGTGTTGGGACTAAACGCAAAAAACAACTATAGTTTGGGGACTAAACGCAAAATATAGCTAAAGTTTGGGACTAAACGCAAAAACAGGTATAGTTTGGGAACTAACGAAGACGTTATCCAAAGATATAATATAGTTATATAAATATTTAGATAGTGGGCACTCAATAATGGTTTTGGATCACTTTGTGGGTATCTCATAAAAGCAAGATATTCCTCATGAATTCTTACGAGTGATCCACATAAAATATTTATATAAATATAGTTGTAAAATATTGAATTCAACGAACTCTGATTACGATACCCGGACTCATTCTTGTCTATGAAACAATGGTCAAGATAAATGTGAGTGTATCAAATGTCAAGTGGTTGAAACTAATTTTCACTTCATAAATAGAATATATAATCATATATACTTCGGTTATACAATATTATTATTTGTATATTTGTTTCAAGTATTATCAACGTGATTTTACTCATTCATACTTGATTAAAATTGTATTGCAAGTATAATTATAAATTGATCATTCATATATATTTGTGTTATTATATAAGAGTACAAACTTTTATATACTCGGAATATAATTGATTTTTATTTGCTTTTAAAGAAAGCATTTTTCTCTCTCATATAAAAGTTAAATAAACTTTTATATAAGTGAACCAAACATCTATATCTGTTTAAATATAGAAACACATTCATTATTTATACAAGTAATTAAACTTTTATAAACTGCATATCATATTTATATATTACTTAAACAAGAAGCATTTTTATATACATAAAAGTTAATTGAAAAACTTTTATATACTTGAACTGCAAAGATTATCTTAAATTAGAAGCACATTCTTTATTTATAAAAGGGTTTGAACTTTTATAAATTAAACTGAATCATATATATCTGCTCATGTGAAGCATATTCAAAAAACAACTTTTATCAAAAAGAGATTTTTGGGAAGTTAGTTTATTTTATGTATATGTGAGAAGAAAATAACTTTTAAATCAAGAACAGAGTCGTAGAGAAGTCAACGAGTAGTTTGGTCTCTAATGTGCTTTTAAAGTAAGGAATTGACTTTTGTTTCAAGACCAAATCTTAAGATAGAACTAAACTCAGGAAACAAGTACAACTACATTTTAGGAAGCAACGGAGAGCTACTGTCCAAGAAAATTAGTTTAGTTGTAGGAATAATTTGAAAGTTATCACTATAAAAGTTTTGTAAATACTTCTCCACCTGTTGAAGTAGTATTTATTATTAATAGTAATAGGATTCTAAGTCTTGCAGAGGAGCTTAGAACTGGATGTGGACGTAGCAACATAACCTGTATGTTATGAACCAGCTAACCATGTGTGTACTGTGTGATTGTCTCGTCTCTTTCTTTACTTCAGCATATTTAATTATCACATAGTAATTAATAATTTTAAAAGGGAAAAGGAAAATTTAAAATTAGTAATAATCTATTCAACCTCTAGATTATTATTGACCTTTCAAATGTAAAAGAGAAAATCTAAATTATTATCACATCAACATATCCTATCCCATCAGGATTACCCAAATAATAGAAACAAAGCCAACAAATGAACTTTAACAGGCTTACAACATTTATCAGATGCAAATCTTATAAGAAAGTTAAGGAAAATTAATGCAATTTAAATGAAAGTCACAATACCTTCAAGATCTATTGGAAGGTCTCCTATTGGGGTCTTGTATACAGTGGCTCTTGTAAGAGCACATTTTGGAGTGTAATAGTGGTGAGATGGACCGAGAAGAAAAACCCTAGAACTGGAAGGGAAAAAATGAAGTACATAGCGAATTAGCTATAGGTAAAGTTATTCAATAAATGTGTGAAACAGCTCATAACGATTTAAATGTGACAGCCTCCCTTTCTAAGACCACATGGTTAGTGAATAATGAGGCTGTTAACACATTCTCTCAGAAACACCATAAGGAGTAGACAAAGAAAAAGAATAAACTCACATATTACTTGGGTCAATGCTGCCAAATGCAAAAGCCGCAGCACGGCCTGAATAAGAATAACCTGCATGACTAGTGGGTTCAATTCCACCATAACAATTGATTCACATTAGAACTATGACTGATAACTCAAGGATAAAGGTTCCGTACAAGATTACTTACGGTGCAATCACACCTCTCACATTCGAAGATTTAGGGAGGCCAGAAGCTCTAAGCCATTCATCAAGCTCTTCTGCTAATTTTTTGGCTGACGAAGGAAATAAAGTGCCAAAATGTCAGGCTAACTTAAAGAGACCATCTTCCACCCAATAATACTCTCTGTTAAATATGGATGATTGAATAGATACTTGAAAACCACTAAGCACCAAGTAAAATCTATTTTACAAAAATCAATCGGTATTTGTATAATACCATACTTTTCAAACAGGACAATAAGTACGGAGAACATGTTCGGTTGAACATGCACCAAGCAAGAATGTCAAGTAATACATGTTTACTATATATTATACGTAGCACCCTCTTATTATGATGCCTTTATTGCATAGTATCATTTACCCGTGGTTATTAGTCAGGGGAAGGTTGAATCAGATCATACCCACACCAGAAAAAACAGAAATAAATGTAGGCCCAGGCCTCGTGCAGCCAATCTTTGGTCTAATATAGCCTAAGCTTATACCCACAATGACCAGACCTGGAAGAGAATATTTTTCCTTGTCAATTAAGAAATTGTTATTTATCAAGTATTAATACATGAAACATACTACCTGTTTTCCATTGTGTCTCGGATGTACTTGGCTTTCATCTCAACTACTTGGGACCTTAACTAGTAGCTTAAAATAATAAGTAACAGTGCACATTTTTTTATTTATCCTTTGGTAGATGTTAAAAACCCAATGATATGATACAAATTAAACATCAATTTACCATATGAATAAATGGTAATACTACAAGTATGAATATATGGATATCCCTATGCCCCTAGGATGGGGAATCAAACGTACACATGCTGAAACCCAAGACACTTGACCAACTCAACGAGTCACAGACTGCTCGAATCACCATGCATCATTTATGTACAATCTTGTTGGCATTAACGGATAAGGAGTCGCAGAGAAATTGGAGGAACAAGGATTTTCCCATAACTATGCGAACAAATGAAGCAAACTAGCCACCTAGGAAAGAAATACAACTTGGTGTCTTAATAGTTCTTTTTCGGATTTCCTTGCCTTGAGAGACCTAATACTACGCATTAGCATATTAATATAATGCCTTGAAACAAAAATATTTTCAGAAATTAAAAAGAAAATGGCAAAAGAGTTCCAATAAAAAATCAAAAATATTAGCACTCTACCATTCTTCAACTTGATGGTTATACTTGTTATAAAGAATAAAATGATTATGTCGAAATATGATGGAATTAGATCCTATGTTTGGGTTTTAAACTGAAGCCACGGTTAGCTTTATAAATAATTAACAATTTTAGTTTTACAACTTATATTTGTATATAATATAAACTAGTTAAAAAATTACATTTACTTTGTCAAACACTCAAACTAGTCAAGAAAAGTAGAAGTTACTAGCGAGATATTAGAGAATCAGATCCAGGGTCATAGTTCTGCCTCTCTGCTTCCCGGTCTCTCCACCTCTCCGATCTAGTGTTCTCTCGTTCCCGGATCCCAAAAGGTTTCTTTTTTTCTTCTCTTTCACTCCAATTTTCTCCATCTCTCAAGGTCTTAGTAGTATGTTGTGTATATTTCCCAAAAGTTATATTTTTTTTTCTCATTTTTACTACCCATGTATGTATACTACAATACTACTCCAATTTTTTTATTTTTTTGTTTTGTAAACATATATAAATATGGAGTTCAATTTTGCTTATGTTTCTTCAATGCATGTGGGTTTTCAGATTCTGATATTAATTTTGTTGTAGTTGGGAAGTAATTTTGTTGGTGAATTGTTGATCCTTTGATTGTTTCAAGTTTGTAAAAAGGCAGCACAGCCCAAATCGACAAAACCACGCAAATAACCCAAAACCAATAGAATCGGCCAAACAAACCTAAACCAACAAAACCACAAACCATGCACAAAAGCATGAAACAATCGGCTTTGGTTTTGTAGTTCACCAAACCGACATGGTCAATTTTTCTACAGAGGAAATTGGCAAAACCTGAACATATGCACCTATCCAAGACCATTAGTTGTTGGTTCCGACCCCCCCTCCCTCCCGATCATATGTGTACCACAAATGACAAAAGAATTACATACTATCTAAAGTAAACAACCTAATATCTTCTCCGAAACCTTATACTGTCTTTTGAATTTTATTTTATATTTAAATTTGTGGTTGTTTTGACCTACCTACTTAGCCAATTTTTACATTTTTCATAATTATCTTGAAAATTTTCAGTTTCATTACAATTAAAGGCCAACAGAATCAATATGTTGTGATAAACCAACTACAGCCCGTTTTCCCCGAACAATATTAAAGGATTCTTTCGTTCTTCTTAGTGGGTTTTAGGGCTTGTTTCATCATTGGAAAAATAATAATAATAATTAAAAAAAAATAAACAGCTAGGAATCTTCACATCTGAATTAGATAGCAAAATCCATCAAAATTCACACATTTAAGTTAATTAAAACAACCTATTAGAGTCAAAGCTGATGAACATATTACACCGAAAACATAATCACACATTCCGAAAATAATAATAATAATACTAATAATAATAATAATAATAATAATGCATGACAGTTTAACATAATCATTCAGCAATTAGAAGGTCAAATTCATATAATTACACAACAATTGATGGAAATCTCGACTTACGATTATCAGTGTACCATGAACCGGCGTGTGATGATCTCCTAATTTTCTCCATATCCAGAAATAAAAAAAAATATGCCTAGTAAGATGATTAGAGATTTTAAAATTTAGAGTATAGATTCCTGTGCAAAAGTAGGCAAGACAAAACAAAGTGACGTCTCTCTTCTCTCTCCACGTTTTTTGTTTTCAATTTTAAATTTAAGTGTTTTGAACCCTTTTAATTGAGAGTTTAGTTATGTTGTCTTTATTAGTGGATGTTATTAATTGTATATTTACTCTTGTACTTTCTAAGATATTTTGGATATGTTGAAATTAGAAAATAATATATATTATAAATATTTAGTCCACTTTTTATTAATAATTTTCTTGAAGAAATATGTAAATAAGTAGTTCATAATTATAATTCGGTATAATTTTAATGCAATTCTTTAAAATATTTAATTTTAATATATTTTATACTATTTTTATGAGATTGTTTAAAAATTATTAAAAAATAAAAATTAATAAGTTTTTAATTTTAGAGGTATGCATGAAAGAAAGATACAACCTTAAATTTTTTAAAATTTTGCGAATAGACTCTAAGACTATGTTTATTTGTAATGATTATACTTGGGATAAGACTACCAATCTCAAGTGTCTTGTTTGTTTTCAAATTTAGACTTGAAACTATTAGTCTAGAGATTATAAAATGATTTAATAGTCTTTAGATTATAATTATAATCCCGGGAGTATAATAATAAGAATAATAGTCTTGGGATTATAATCCTTGCAAGTAAATATAACATAATTGTATATAAAGGGATTAACGGAGTATGTCCAAAATTCATTCCACAACAATGATGTTGTTGGAGTTTGGTTTATTGGGTCCAAAGAATTTAGAGGACTCACGCCACGTGGTCGAATGATTGTATTGGCAGACTGGAAGTTTGATATTCTAGAAGGGTCAAATTCTAAATTGACTTGTGATCCCTCGTTTTATTTAACTTCCTATTTTTAAGGAACAAAGATCCTATTCAATTATGGGAATTACAATTATAAAAAAACTCTAAGTAACTCCTATACTCGGGGACAAACGTGGTAAATTGGGACGTCATGATCAAGTTATAAATACAACCATAATCAAAGTACAAGGTACACACATTATTTACTCTTATATGCTAGAGCAGTTTAAGACCTCCGTTGTTGACGTTTTTGCCCTATACTTATTTTTCACACCAAAGTTATCCCTCAGCGGCCCCGATCGTCAAGCTTTTTGGTGTGTTTGTTTGTTTACTGTGCATGTGTTTTACTTCGTTGTTTGGTGATTTTGTGAGCGGTCAAATTAAGGCATTAATATCAGCGCTAGAGAGAGGGTCTAATTCTAATGTTAAATTGCAATCACTAGTTTATTATTGGAGTATAGTTATGGCAAATAAGGGGAAGGTAATTCCAGATCAGGATAGGCCTTCGATCGTCTCATTCACCCACCAGACCCGCAAGTCGATTAAAGATAAGCTCAGACCTAACAATCCAAAATTAATTCCGGCGAACGCCCAATCGACTCCGGTCCGACGATAATTATTCTCTACCTTGCTAATAGGCTCTTGATTTTTGTAAGTGAGGGGCCGATGACCAATCCCAAACCCACACTAGTCAAGATTGGGATTAGGAATACAAATGATGTAATGAACGAGGACTGATTCGACTACAAAAAAATCAACAGGGGAAGGAGGCTCTGGAAACTTTGTACCTTCAACAAGAAGAATTGTAAGACCCCAACTTTTTATAAATAAAATTGAATTTTCTATAATTATTATTTTGATATAATGCTTTGGTTATAGGTGAAATGTGTAAATTTTACAAAATAAGCAAGTGGTTATAAAATATTCATTGTTGTCGGGGAATATTCGTTTGGTCGTGGAATATTCTTGCTGCCGGGGAATATTCGTACGATGGCCCAGTCATTTATGGTCCCCATAACGGAAAATGGTCGGATGAAGAAAACGATAAGTTTGAGTTTTTATAAATAATGGCGTAATTGTTACCGTTAACACTGTTGGAATATCCGGTGGTTAAAATACAGTAATACGTGTGGTTGTACAGTAGCACACAATATTGCACAATATTTTTAAATTATTGATTCTTACATAAGAAGTCACTACTCAATAATTGTTACAGTAATTATTGTTCAATATTTTATTTTATTGATTCAATAATTACTACGTTGATATTTTATATTATTGTTGTTTTAATAATTATCACTGCACAGTATTTTTCATTATCAGATCAATAATTCATATTATTTGAATAATATTATTAGATAGCATTGTTGGCAATGTCTAAGGAAGTTCTGTCTAGGAAAGGAGTTTGGTCACCTAATTACGCGCCAATAAGAAAAAATTCTTATCGGAAAGCCCCCTCTTTCCTGGGAACGACCTGGTTGTCATTATAGTGATTCTGTAATATTATTTATGAATAATTAATTATTGATTTATATGATAAGAAAATATTTACTTTATGTGGTTATGAATGAAGGATTTAATGTTAAGGTGTTTTATCAGTATTTTGTCGGAATGAAAGTATTAAAAATTATCCGTATGTGAATTACGATCATTTTCTGTTTGGAATTTGAAAAAACTTTCTTCTACAAAGTTGTAGAGAATTAAATTTCCTATGGAATGGACATAAAATTCGTATTTTTCTGATAAAAGGGCTATT
The DNA here is from genome assembly GCA_016801055.1 of Panax notoginseng. Lineage (NCBI taxonomy): Eukaryota > Viridiplantae > Streptophyta > Magnoliopsida > Apiales > Araliaceae > Panax > Panax notoginseng. Next base: position 58,600,188 of record CM029020.1, on the reverse strand, counting down.
TATTACGAATTATTGAAGTTTCAGAAATAAATATTTTTATTAAAAATATGGGGTGGGCCCCACTTTTGGTCGTTGTGGAAAATTCTAATTTTGGTGGACCCCACTAGTGGTGGGCTAATATTTTGGTTAAGGAAGTGTGCGTAGAAATTTTTTAAAGGATATTAATATTTTATTAAATAGTCTGTTTTGGCGTTCTAAGTATTTTCCTATAATAGGGTGCTTAGTTAGAATTAAAAATTACACCAGAATCAAAAGTTTTCTCTCTCTATAATATCGAGCGTATTTTGTGAGTATTTAAATACTTTGAGAGTTACTATTCAGTGCAAGTTTCCTTTAACATTATATCCGATATTCCAGTCAGAAGTACTGTTCTTTTAAGGTAAGAGATGTTATTTTCTTCGTAAATGATATTTTTCTTTCAATATCATTATGCCGAAATATTGGTATGAATTTTATTATGAAATTTTTACCTTTTTATGTCGAGATTACTATTCACGTATACGACACTATTCACAAATACGACACTATTCACGAATACAATACTATTCACGAGTACTTTTCACGAAGTATGATTTTTCTTGTGAAATTTTTATATTTTCGTGTTGGGATTACTATTCACGTATATGACACTATTCACAAATACGACACTATTCATAGAAAAATGAAATTTTCTCTTCTTTGTCCAAGTTGTCTATTATAGTTACTATCTTTGATTGTATCCATGTTTTAATCTTTATTCTTGAATTTTGCTCCACAATTGATTATTATGGAGTATTTTTGAACTTGGATGAACTAAAGTACGAATCCCTAATCTTTGTCCTTTTATCTCACTGGATTCGTTTCTTTAAGATATTTTTCATCATTCTCAGTCTTAAATGATGATACTTGATGAATATCATTGGCCTGTAGTGCAAAGATGAATGATTACCTGACGAATATCTTTGACCCGTAGTGCAAAGATGGACAGGTGTTGAGATGAACATGACCAACTGGTGATACAAATGAATATCTTTGGCCCGTAGTACAACGATGAATATTTGGTTTAAGATGTATATTGATTGATGTTACATGTATAAAATATTGATGATGGACTTTTAAATCATAGAACATGGTAGATTTCATTCTTTACTTAACTCTTCTAATGAATTGTTATTTTCACTGCGAATATTGATCTAAAACTTGTTGTCCATTATATTTTATCTGATTTGTTGAAGGCTAACGATAATTTGTTGTTCATTAACTTAGTCATAGTATTCTTTACTGGGCTAGTTGAGCTCACCCTTTTCCTTTTTGTTCCATTTTTCTTCTCAAGAGGCGAGAATATTGCGGGAACTAGTCGGGGTGTAGAGTGATGGGTCCAGACAGTTGTTTTAGTAGTCCTTACTATTTTATAAAATAGTGTGATAATAATTGTAATGAGGACTCCTTTTGAGTTTGAATACTGTATATTAGACAATATTTGTGTGACACCCCCAAATTTAGGTACTTCATTCTCACAAGATTTGGTGTTCACTATCCAATCATTCATATTTATCTACCCAAATAAGATAACATTTAACCATAAATCCTCTCTTTAAATAGGGTTACATTAATAAATAAAATCTTCCCAGGTTGTCTGACCTTAAACATCATATAAGTGCGGAAATAAAATTATTACATCACATCATTGATTAAAAGTCTATCACTATACAATAAATAAAATTACAAGTCTTCATCACTTGTACATTTTTCCCTTTTCTTTGCTAGTTGTAGGCTCATCTACCTTCTCAACTTTAGCTGCAATAATTATGTTTATGCAAGAGTGAGCAAAACAAATGCTCACTAGATATAACAATGAATCAACAAGATAATGATATGCCAATGAATAAACTCATCAAAACTGAATGACTGGAATCAAAATATGGAATATATAAAAACTGAGGGTCATGAGACCACGAACTATGTCCACAGTTGCAAGTAATCTTTCAACTTCAACTTTAATAGTCATAAGACTATAAGGACTCCTCGTACTTAGGGGGATTAGCCCTTCGTATAATGTATTGTGCACAAACATTTCAACGCTAAGCGTAAATTATCCCCTAATAATAGGGTTGTTCAACTCAGTATTTAGAGTACAAGTCCGCACCAAAGTAAGTTTGGTTTGGATACACTTCAAGGGTAATTTAGAATTCAACGGTCATCAACTAAGGATTAGTTGAATACAATATTGATAACGTCATGCTATGGAATAATCATAACTGAATCGACATTATAATTTAGGATCATGCTTTAGGAATAAACTAATAGCATAAATATTGAATAATCATAATGTGTCTTGCTTGAACAATATTAAGCCAAGGTTATTTAGAAGCATTCATAACAAATAGTAATTTAAACGATAAAACTTGTTCAACATTAGTATATCAGAATATGTAAACTTGCATGCTAGATAACAAGTTAAAGACAAGAATAACTTGTTCAATATCAGAATAAGATCTAGATTTAGAAATGATAAACAAACTAGATACAAGAGCTTGCTCAATAGTAAGAATAAATTTGCACTATGTAATAAATGAACTATCTCAACGAAAGGGTAGAGTTAGAAAACTTGCTCAATTGTAAAAGTAGAATTAGAGAACTTGCTCAATGTAAAAAGATAAGTTTAGAAACTTGCTCAATCAAAAGAATGAAGTTACACAATGTAATAATAGAACTAACTCAACGAAAGTGTAGAGTTAGAAAACTTGCCTCGAGCGTAAGTTAAAATATTAAAACTCACGTTCACCTATACACAGTATTAAAACCACAACATCTATTAGACATACTAATATTCACTTTTCAATATAAAACGCATTACTAGCTAAACTTGTTATTTTAGCACAAGTCTTATGCTACCATATATATTTCAGAATTCCCAAGTGTTAACATCACAACACTTATCTAACATTCATTGTATAAACTAAGTTACACATAACACGTTCGTAAATTACTAATCACTTTTACAACTTTGAATTTACAATCCACCTAACATGACTCTGTTTAACCTTGTTGTTACATGATTCTCACATTAACCTAACATTAAGCTAAGTTACATTGAACGTCCAAAGTATGCATAATTAGCAGACTTCACTGTCTGTGACAGGGTAATGGCGCGACCGCGCCAGTTATATACTGGATTGCAGCGCGCTCGCGCCAAGAGGCGGGCGCGATGCATCAGTTTTAGTTTTGCATAACGTGATTTGACACAGTTTTTTAGGCCAACTAACACGAATTTTACCCACCAAACAGTAATAATAACATGTAAAAATGGTATAGAACTATCACAAACATATTTGTGAACATATTCCACCAATTAAAACAATTTAACAACAATTTAAGCTAGGTTAATTTCTCAAATTCTATGTTTTTCATATAAAACTCAATTTTTGATATTCATCCCAAAAATCATCACTATGAATTCAATACTTGGCCAATTCACTCCATTCAAATTACACTATGCTCGTTTCTTAATGAATTAACATAATCAAGCTTTAATTTACAATTTCACATACTAATTGGCCACTACATTGATACTTTTCATGAACCATATGAAAATACATATACTGACATTATTTTCTTCCTACTGTCAACGAATTTAGCATACAAATTTCTTGTTTAAACATAAACTCTAGCATTATATCACATGTAACCACCAATGCTTAGTTACATAACAACAATTCGGAAGAAATAGAATTCACAGAGCATAACAAAACTTTGCTGTGATACTCATAAACACATATAATATCAAAGTTGTGAACATACCTTCAAGTTAGCTTGCACAACCTTGCAATTGCAGACAATTTTCTTAGGTTTCACTCTTAAACTCTCTCAATTCTCTCTGTAATTCTTTTAGTCTTAGCAACTAGAATGAAAACACTGATAGCTATAATGCGTAAACTCAATTGATAGACAAGCGTAGAAAATAAAACTGATAATCTTAATACGCCCACTTAATAAAATAACAGTTACAAAACTAACGTATATATTATAATTATATTATATCTATTATTTTATTTAAATTCAAAAATTAGAAATTCAAAAGCCATAAGGCTTTGTTTGGCAAAACCCTTTAATTTCTAAAGAATTAATATATTAAGCCTTGTTTGGCAAAAATTAAATTAAACCTTTTTTAATTTATTTTAATAAATACTTTAGTTTATAATTTATAATTACATATTATTTATTTGGATTTTCATATCCAACATTAACCCATTAAATTAATCACATACTATATTTTAATTAAATATAACATTTTAGCAAATATCACAAAATTATAATTTTTATTATAACTTTATTTAATAATCTAATATACCATCTAAATTATTAAATCAAAACAACAATTTAACATCTTATGTTATACTACAATTCTCTAAATTATAAATTAATTTAATTTAGAATATTATCTAATAAATTTAGATTCATAAATATTTACTAACAACCATCACATCAATAAAATATTTATTTCATCAATTCAACAATAGACACATCAAATAAATATTTATATTATTCAATAAATATTTAATATTACAATTTAAAATTTCGGATCGTTACAATTTGCATTTAAACTCACAATATATATGTTGTCGTATGTTGCACGACAATTGTAATAATTAAGTTGTAGTTATTTTCTGTACCATGTATTTGACGACTCAGAATGGGTGATGTATACCTATTTTGGGGACGCCGCATTTTGGTATCAGAGCTTAGGGATATGGTTGCTGGCAGAGATCTGAGTATAGAACTAGGAGGGGAGAGACGAGTAGATCCTTCGCTGGTGTGTCCTACCTAAGCTTATTTGTGTTTAATTGGTCGGTCAGAATATAGGGATAATATGTGGTATGTCAATTTCTTTATTTAACCCTTATTTTATTGCATTATTTGAGAATGACAGCTGAAAATGTTAATAATAGAGTGAATGAGACCGTTGAGACATCTTTAATCACTAACCAGGAGAACGTGCAACATGACATCAATGTTCCTCCTGTAAACAATATCACCGATCAAACGATGAATGATCTGATGTTTAGAAGCTTTTTGCAGTTCATGCAAAATTAGACGAGGGAGACTCGTGTACAAAATACAGGTGAAAACAATGGTAACGCGCGGCTTGTCACAGCCAAGCAGTTCAAAGAGTTGGGACCATAAATTTTTTTGGAAAAGTCGGATCCGATCATGGCGAAAACATAGGTTAAACAAATTACCAAGATATTTGATGTTTTAGGATGCACGGAGGAACAAAAGGTTCTATTCGCCACCTTTATGTTATGTGGTGAGGTAAATTACTGGTGGGAATCTGTGAAGCGTACCCAGTCTGCCGCACTCAACATGTCTTGGGAAACGTTTTAGAAACTGTTCAATGACAAGTACTTTCCTAAAAGTATTCGTCATATGAAGGAGGTAGAGTTTATTAGACTGGAACAGAACAACATGACTGTGTCCCAGTACGAGGCTAAGTTAGCGGAGTTATCCAGGTTTGCACCTCATCTAGTAGAGAATGAGGAATGTATGACGTGAATGTTTCTGAGAGGTCTGAAACCCGAAATTCGTCAATACCTCATTTTTTACAAATTTTCTCTATATTCAGATCTTGTGAATAGGGCTCAATTATTAGAGCGATATAATGAGTATGTTCAATCGAGGGACCACAACCAGGGTCATACCGGTGGCAGTAGTCATCAGAGCAATGACAACCAACAGGGAGGAAAATATCCGGACAAAAGCGGTAACCACTCTGGTGGTAATCGTGGCCATGATAATAGAAGAAATGATTCAATTGGAAATTTCAAGAAGAGAAGATTTAACGATGACGAGAAGACGTTGGCAGCAACACCAACACCAACAACAAATTCTAGGGGAGGAGAACGACCGCCAGTTAGATGCTACATATGCGGAGAGGAGGGACACATAAGTCCAAACTGTTTACAGCCTTCCAAGGTATGTTTTAGTTATGGAAAAGATGGTCACATAGCTCAATTTTGTCCTGTAGCGAAATCAAGTCCAGCTGGGACGATGGCACCAAAGGCGGATACGGACAAAAAAAAGTCGGTGGTTTCAGGAAGAGCGTTTTTTGTGACTTCTCAAAAAGTGAGTAACCCGAACGAAGTTATCACGGGTTAGTTAATCATAAATTCTTACAAAGTCTATACCTTATTAGATATCGGTTCTACCCATTCTTTTATCTCTCCTGCGTGTGCTCAACGTTTGAATTTGACCCCTGAGAAATTAGACTTTGACTTATCTGTTGAGACTCCGTTAGGAGAAACCTTCATTACATCCACCGTTTATAAATCTTGCTTGATTCAAGTTGGAACCATCACATTACCTGTCTATCTTATTTCTTTGAAAATACTTGTATTTGATGTGATTTTAGGGATTAATTGGTTAACCACTCATCATGCCAAAATTGATTATTTTCGTAAGGTTATTAGTTTTCATATTCCTAACCAACCTGTTTTGCAAATTCAAGCAACCAAACCACTAAAGTCAATCACTGTCATATCAAGCCATAAGGCCATTCGTTTATTAAAAAATGGATGTCAAGCTTTCTTAGCTTATGTCATGGACTTGAACAAAAATACGTCATATTTGAATAATATTTCTGTAGTTAGTGAATTTCCTGACGTATTTCCTAAAGAACTTCCCGGTCTACCCCCAGAACGTGAAGTTAAATTCTTTTTTGACCTTGGACCTGGTACAAAACTCATAGTTGTAGGATCAGATTTCTATAGTTGTTATATGGTTTCATAAATGCCTAAGTTGTTACTCTAATCTATAATTCATGTCCATTGTAGTATTCATGTGTTAATAAGCATGTTGTTGATATGATCCTATGATGAATAAGTGTTTACCACTTTAACGTCAATTTGTGATTTCAACTATGACATGGTGTATTATAAACTAATTTTCATGTGATGACATACGTATAAGATTATGCGACTAGAAGACTAGCAGCTATATGTTAGCATTGATAAATTTCACTTATGTATGTTAGTAAATTAAGAAAATAGGTGTACATGTTGAACTTGTATAACTAATGTGGTAAGATAAGTATAAGGTATATGTAATGAGTATACAACCAACTTAGACGTCTATGTATGCATTTACACTTATATATCATGTATGAGCATATGTCACTAATGAATGTCCTATATGCGTATTATATTATGTTAGGATTCGAGAGAGTATCGATAAGCGATATCTTGGTAAACTACGCTTAAGGCAAGTTCCTTGAACTCTACTTTTATTGAGCAAGTATCCTACCTTTGCATTTTCTTTATGCAATGGACACGAGTAAGAAGATTCAGAATTATATTATTATTGTATCAGATTATTAACCCTATTGTTATATATGGTATATCCAAATCATTGATTATCAACATGGTACTATATTGTAATTCAGATATATATTCTATTCGTTAATTTCTAAATATGGTTATTTAAGTGTCCCCACTTGAATAATTATTGTATTTAATCATATGTTGATATATATATATATATATATATATATATATATATATATATATATATATATATATATATATACCTATTGATCACCAGTATGTATACAATAAGTAAAAGCCGTCTAAGCTATTTGATCAGCTAGACACAGATTTAGAAATATTGTTGAACATGATAAAACCTTTTTGTATCCAATCAAATTGTATTGGTTCGGATTCTCGACTAAGTATGAACATTCCGAACATGGGAAAACTTTTGTACGCCTGAGGCGGATATGATGAATGAGAATATCGTTCTGGTATGTAGTATTGATCAATACAGGGCATAACAGGCTGATCACCCCCCGTGCCCGTAAGTTATGACGGTTTACGGATGAAGTTCTGCTAAACCTATTTGAAAATTGAAAATAATGTTCATAGTATGTCATCTTAACCCTATTTATAGTCAGTACGTAGTTTCAAAAATTTGATAGAGAGTTGTTATGTTACTATTATCGGTTCAGTTTACTTCACAACTATTGATTCGTTGTAGAAGGGTAGTACAAAGAAAATATTTAATCCTTTCAGCTAATATTTATAATTGGTGTTACTTGCTGGGCACTCAAATGCTCATTCTTGCTTAATTTAAATGTTTTCAGTTAAGTATGATCAACCAGAGGGCTCTGCCAGGAACAAAGGGAAAGGAAAGCTGTCAGAATAAGTTGCGTTATCATATGTAATAGCTAGACTTAAATAAGATGATAATATTTATTAAGTATTATGTAATGAATCTTTTAAGGTCGCGTACCTGGAATTTAGACAACTATGATATGTAAATTAAGTTTGATATTTATGACAATATTATTATCATTCCGCTCAAAGAAATAGTATCGTGAAGCACTGAATTCGGGTTTCAAGTACCTGAATTTGGGGGCGTCACACTATTCACATATAAAACACTATTCATGTATACGACCCTATTCACGAATATGATACTATTCACAAGTACTATTCACGAAGTATGATTTTTCTTGTGGAATTTCTACCTTTTCGTGTCGGGATTACTATTTACGTATACGATACTATTCACAAATACGACACTATTCACAGAAAAATAAATTTTTCTCTTATTTGTCCAAGTTGTCTATTATGGTTACTATCTTTGATTGTATCCATGTTTTAATCTTCATTCTTAAATTTTGCTCCACAATTGATTATTATAGAGTATTTTTAAACTTAGAAGAACTAAAGTACGAATTCCTAATCTTTATCCTTTTATCTCACTGGATTCGTTTCTTTAAGATATTTTTCATCATCCTCAGTCTTAAATGGTGATACTTGATGACTATCTTTGGCTTGTAGTGCAAAGATGAATGATTACCTGATGAAATATCTTTGGCCCGTAGTGCAAAGATGGACAGATGTTGAGATGAACATGACCAACTAGTGATACAAATGAATATCTTTGGCCCATAGTGCAAAGATGAATATTTGGTTCAAGATGTATATTGATTGATGTTACATGGATAAAATATTGATGATGAACTTTTAAATCATAGAAGATAGTAGATTTTATTCTCTACTTAACTCTTCTAATGAATTATTATTTCCACTGCGAATATTGATCTAAAACTTGTTGTCCATTATAGTTTATCTGATTTGTTGAAGGCTAACGATAATTTGTTGTTCATTATCTTAGTCATAGTATTCTTTACTGGGCTAGTTGAGCTCACCCTTTTCCTTTTTATTCCATTTTTCTTCCCAGGAGGCGAGAATATAGCGGGAACTAGTCGGGGTGTGGAGTAATGGGTCCAGACAGTTGTTTTAGCAGTCCTCACTATTTTGTAAAATAGTGTGATAATAATTGCAATGAGGACTCTTTTTGAGTTTGAATACTGTCTATTAGACAATATTTGTATTTAAACTCACAATATATGTGTTGTCATATGTTGCACGACAATTGTAATAATGAAGTTATAGTTGTTTTCTGTACCATGTTTTGGCGACTCAGAATGGGTGATGTATACCTATTTTGGGGGCGTCACAAGAATGAGATGCCAAGTTGGCAGAATTGGAGGGAAAAGGGGAGGTTTCCCCGACTCGCCGTAGAGATCGAGAATCTACTCCATAGAACGGATCTCGGGCTGATGGCTTGGGTGGTTCACCAGAATGGCATAATTGGCATAAGGCCTACTCTAGGGAATCTGACAAAGGACGTGGGCACCCCATACAGCGACGGCGGGTCAACTCTCTAGAGTATGGGTGAGACTGACAAAGGACCCCCCGAGGGACATCCCCGATCCCATAATGCAAAAGTTCACGGAGTTAGAACAAAAGATAGTAGTTGCTGCTCAGACAAACTAATTACCAGTAGACCCGAAGTCCCCTTTCACTCTAGAGATTGATCGGATTCGAGCTGACCTGACTAAAAAGATGCTTTGGAGATGTATGATGCCACGGGCGACCCCTATGATCATACCCACACGTACGAGCGTCTTATGCGTTACTATAAGCACTTGGCTGCTGCTCAGTATCAAATGTTTGTCACTATACTAAAAAAGGGGGCCCGGTTGTGGATGACATCGCTGCCACCCAATTATATCGAGTCTTGGCAGGAGCTTTGCGATAAATTACATGATTGGTTCGGTAGTAACATGAGAAAAGAGAAATTAACAGCCTCTTTTATGCAAATAAAATAAAGAAATTGATATTTTCACATGACTTTTTAATATTTTCACATGAAAAATGTTGCTATAGATGTATAGTAACGATAATAGCCGTCACTATAGGAACTATAGAGACGGTTTTCATGTGGAAATATCAAAAAGGCGTGTGGAAATATCAGTTTCCTAAAACAACAGTCAAATGAGAGTTTGAGCAAATACTTGAAGAGATTTATGGAACTGGTCGGAACGGTGAAATATCTCAAAATTTCGCAGGCAGTTGAATTTTTTACTACGGGACTAAATATGGAGCGATCACGAAAGTTAATGAAAGATATCATGTTCAATCCTCTAAAGGATTTGTCAGAAGCTTATGATAAAGCAGAGAGTGTTATGGGAAGTCTTAAGCCACAATCTCATTGGGTTGATCGACCTCGAGATCAGGATCACAGTTATAATCCTTGGCTAAATGCACAAGTGAAAAAGGAGACCCGTAGCGGATCTGTGGGAAATAACATGCCTAAGTTTCGGTACATGTCTAATAATAAACCTTACACTCTGCTCAATGTCGACCGTGATAGGATCCTTAACGAGATCAGGGATAAACCTTTTTTCGAGTCGTGTCTGGTGAGTAATCGAGGAGATAAAAATTTATTTTACCAAAATCACCAAAGCACGGGACATTCGACCGAGGCATGCTAGCAGTTAAAAGATATGATTGAAAATAACGTATATAATGGGGGAATCGATGCACTATGTGTCAGGGTAGGAAAGGCCATTACTGCCACAAGATGGTGATCGGGTGCGACATTTATATCGACAACCTAAGTGGGATGAGCATCCTCGGTGGGTGGTAGATGTCATATGGGTGGGGGGGTTTGGTTGTCAAATTGACAGGTAGAAAGCGACGGGGTACCTTAGACTCTATTTTGGTGGTATCCGAACAACCATTAAAATGGCAGCGCTTTATCCAAACACTATTATTTCCTTTACTAATGAAGGAGCATTGGTTATCACGACGCAGGTGGGACCGGTTAATAGAAGGAGGATCATGATAGACAACGGGTCCTCGATAGATATTCTCTATAGCCATGCATACCAGAGGATAACTTTAGATGGGACGAAGACAGAGGTCGGGCAGGAATCCCAATTATACGGGTTCAATAATTACCCGATTCATGTGATTGTAACTATTGAGGTACAGGTCACCTTTGGCATGACTCCTTGATAGGTTTAGGTGAACATTAAATTTTTTATGGTGCAAGTTAATTCCGTTTATAATGTCATACTAGGTCGGACAATGTTGATCGCACTACATTCGGTTACATCTGTTCCCACGTCAAAATCAATTTCTCACATCACATGGGGTCGGTAAGGTGAAAGGGGATTTGGATATTGCTCAGAGATTTTAGCAACATACATTGACATCATCACCGATCAGGTTTAGTAAACAAAGACAGATAATGAAGATTGAAGTGGAACCATTTACCGAATGGGTGACATAACCTCTTTCCCTTCAGAGCGAAGTGACTAAAGATGTGGAGCTTTTTCCAGGAGATAAAGAGAAGACGATGAAGATTGGGACGAGGCTTGGTGATCCCCTTCGGATGGGGTTGATTGATATGGCTCGGACGCACACAAATATACTTACCTGGACAGTTAGTGACATGCTCGGGATAAACGAGTCAATTACGGTTCATCGGCTCAGTGTGGACCTAAGCCGAAAGCCCATGCGTTAGAGAAGTAAAATTTTACTTTGAAAAGACATGGTATAACAGATGAATAAATTACCAAGTTGTTAGAAACAGAAGTCATCTTCGAAATAGAATATCCTGAATGGTTAGCTAACGTGGTCTTGGCTCGCAAGAAAAATGAGAAGTGGCGTGTATGTATTGATTATACCGACCTGAATAAAACTTGCCCGAAGGATCCCTATATGATGAATAAATTTTTTCGAAAACAAATTAGAAAGAATATGGAGGTGTATGTTGATGATATGATCGTTAAAAGCACAGTGACCCGGAGTCACTTGGATGATTTATAAGAGTGTTTTCAAACTTTTTGGTATTACAACATGTGTTTTAATCCTACGAAATGTATGTTTGGCCTCGGGTCGGGGAAGTTTTGGGGTTATTTGGTCAGTAAAAAGGGTATAGACGAAAATCCAAAGAAGATTAGGGCAATACTAGATATGAAGTCTGTAAGACCCCAACTTTCATAATTAAAGATTAAATTTTTCTCGATATAGATTTTGAATATTATGGTGTGGATGTGATATAATGTTATAGTTGTGGGTAATATTTATAAATTTTGCAAAGTATGCAAGTTGTTATAAAATATTCGATTGGTCAGGGAATATTCGTTTTAACAGAAAATATTCGTACGACGGCACAATCATTGGTGGACCCCACAACGGAATTATTGTCGGAGTTAAAAAGCGACATAAATATCTTTTTATAAAAGTAACGGCGAAAGTTTTACTGTTAACTATTGAAATACCCGGTGATAAAAGTACAGTAATACGCGTGGTTGCATAGTAGCACAGTAGCACACGATATTGATTATTGATGCTTACGTGAGAAGTCACTCAGTTATATTTAATTATTGCTACAATAATTGGTGCACAATATCTCACGTTATTTAATTATTGTTAATATTTTATATTATTAAATCAATAATTGAGATGACGAGTCATTCATATTATTATTTGCATAATTAACAATGTCTAAAAAGTTCTGTCGAGGAAAGGGGTTTAGTCACCTAATTGCGCACCAATAGGGAGAAATCTTTATCGAAAAGTCCCCTCTTTCCTGGGAACGATCTGGTTGTTAATATTGTGAGTTACAATAATGATGAAAAAAATATTGTTAAAAATATTAAGGGAATTTTATGAAGTATTTGTTGTAAGTTTTGTTTATTATTTGGACCCTCACTCATTTTTTAAAATAATCGGTAGAAAGTTATTCAATATATATATATATATATATATATATATATATATATATATATATATATATATATATATATATATATATATATATATATATACAAATTTTCTCTTATAAGGACTCAAAATAAGGACTCAAAGTAAGGACTGCATTTTTTTACTTTTTTTTTAAAACAACTAAAAAAAATATTTAATATTTTATGGAACTGAAAATTTTTTATAATACAATGTTTTGGGCGTATTTTGGATACCTATACCAAAAAATGGTGGTACAGTCTGCACAGACTGTACATACATATTTTTGTTATACGTACCCAAATCACACCCAAAACACTTTTTTTTAAAAGCTTTCAGTTCCATAAAATATTAAATATTTTTTTTAGTTGTTTTTAAAAAAAAACAAAAAAAATGCAGTCCTTACTTTGAGTCCTTATTTTGAGTCCTTATAAGAGAAAATCTCTCTCTCTCTCTCTCTCTCTCTCTATATATATATATATATATATATATATATATATATATATATATATATATTATAAGAGGTGGAGCCCACATGTGATGATGACATGGGTGGGGCCCACGAATGTTGAAAAATAAAATGTCAGGGGGGGTTCACGGATGGGAACTATTTTGATTATATATATATATATATATATATATATATATATATATATATTATAATAAGTTTTGTTTTTTATGAAAAATAGAATATATTATATTTTATTTGCATAATATTTTACTATGCAGTGCATATTAACTTCTTATGAATCAGAATTCGGCGTCCGTGTTGGTGCAACTGTTGGTCCGTGAAAAACTTTTTCAAATAGTACCCCCTCCATTCTCCTATAAATAGGATGCTTAGTTTAGAATTGAAAATCACACCAGAATCAGAGAATTCTTCTTCTATAATATTGAGCGTATTTCTTTCGAGTTTTAGGAGGCTTTGAGTATAGAAAATAGTGAAAGTTTTCTTCAAGAATATTCCCGTTATACCAGTTGAAATACTCTCCTTTTTAAGGTAAGAGATATTATTTTTGTTAAATATTCGTAAGAAATAATATTTTTTCCATACTCTGTAGTAAGTAAGTAATATTATTTCGTTTTATATTCTGAATTCTACACTCGTTTTGTTAAGTTTTTGCTTCTATACTCCATGAAATTAGTAGAATATCCTTGAAATTTGCGATTCATCCAGTATCTTTTCATGAAAATATTATTCTGAGCATTCTTGATAAGTTTTAACTTTTTCATGTCGGAGTACTATTCACGGGGTGCTATCCCCGAAGTACTATTCACGGGGTATTATTCACCCAGGATACTATTCATGATAAAAATTAATTTTTTTTGGTCCAAATCATTTTTGTTACAATATTATTCTTGAATTTTACTCCACAAAGCAGTATCATGTAGACAATTTGGACATTATTGAATTCTGGATAAATTAAATTATAAATCATTAAAAATTATCCTTTACTTTCTTTTAATTGAATTCTTATATCATTGTCATTATCCTCATGCTTATGATGTGGTAAAAGTCATCTTTGGCCCGTAGTGCATAGATGGACTGTTGATTGGTATGATTATGACCAGGGATCATTCGGTATAATCATGATCTGCAATGTTACAAATGATATGGTAAAAGTCCTCATTGGCCCTAGTGCATTGATGGACAGTTGTTGGCATGATCATGACCATTGGTGATAACATGGTTATCCTTGGCCCGTAGTGTATGGATAATTCGTGGACATGATACTAATGAATATCCTTGGCCCGTAGTGTAGGGATGATTCGATGATGTGAATTATTTATTAAGCTGAGTCTTAGCGATAAAATTGATGATAAACTTTTTAAATCATAGAGGATAGTAGATATCATGCTCTACTTGACTCTTCTAATGGATTGCTTGTTCCGCTGCAGTTAAACTTGATGTTTATTATATTTTATCAGTTTAACACTGTTGAAGGCTAACGATAATTTATTCTGCATTATCTTAGTCATAATATTTCTTACTGGGCTAGGGTAGCTCACCCTTTTGCTTTCATTGTTCTCTTCAGGAAATGAGAACGTAGTTGGGACTAGTCGGGGAATGGAGTGACGGTCCAAGATGGTTGTTTTAGTAGTCCTCACTATTTAGTGTGATAATAAATGTAATGAGGATTGAATTTGAGTTTGGATATTGTCTATGAGACAATATTCATGTAAAAACTCAGCTATGTTTTGTCGTATTTTACACGACAGTTGTATTAATTAAGTCTGTATTTAAATTCTGTATCATGTATTTGGCGACTCAGAATGGGCGATGTATACCTATTTTGGGGGTGTCACAGTTGGTATCAAAGCTTAGGGATATGATCCCTGGCTAAGATGTGAGACTAGAACTAGGAGGGAGATGTGACGCCCCCAAAATTAGGTATACATCACCCATCTTGGGTCGTCAGATACAAAGTACAGAATACGAATACAACTTACTAATACAACTGTCGTGTATAATACGACAAAACATAAACTGTGAGTTTGAATACAAATATTATCTTCTAGAGAGTATTCATACTCAAAAGGAGTCCTCATTACATTTATTAACACACCATTACATAGAATAGTGAGGACTACTAACTAATACTATCATTCGGACCATCACTCCATTCCCCGACTTGCCCCAGCTACGTTCTCATTTCCTGAAGAGAACAGTGAAAGAAAGGGTGAGCTCAACTAGCCCAGTAAGAAATATTATGACTAAGATAATGCAGAATAAATTATCGTTAGCCTTCAACAATGTTAAACTGATAAAATATAATAGACATCAAGTTTAACTGTAGCGGAACAAGCAATCCATTAAAAGAGTCAAGTAGAAAATAAACTCTACTATCTTTTATGATTTAAAAGATTTTCCAACACTGTGATCGCTGAGACTCAGCTTAATAAAATAATCCACATCATCGAATCACCCCTGCACTACGGCCAAGGATATTCGTATATTCATTAATGGTCATGATCATGCCAACAACTGTCCATCAATGCACTACGGGCCAATGAGGACTTTTACCACATCATTTGTAACATTACGGTCATGATTATACCGAATAATCCCTGGTCATAATCATACCAAGTCCATCTATGCACTACATGCCACAGATGACTTTCAACATTTTATAAACATGAGGATGATGACAATGATATAAGAATTCAATAAAACAAGTTCAAGAATTAATTTATCCAGGAATTAACAACGTCCAAATTGTCAACATGATACTGTATTGTGGAGTAAAATTCAAGAATACTTAGAAGAATATTTTCTTGAAAAGATACTGGATGAAACGCAACTATCAAGGATATTCCACAAATTTCATGGAGTATAGAAATCAAAACTTAACCAACTGAGTACAATAAAGAATGGAATAACAAAAGAAATCACCATGCATGCGATAGACCGCACAGACAGGTTATTCCAATAGAATAATAAATAATGGAACCAGGTCCGGCGTAAACGCACAGACAGGATATTCTGACAGAATAATAAATAATGGAACCAGGTCCGGTGTAAAACACACAGACAGGATATTCCAACAGAATAATAATAAAACGGAACCAGGTCCGGTGTAAAACACACAGACAGGATGTTCCAACAGAATAATAAACGGAACCAGGTCCGGTGTAAAACACACAGACAGGATGTTCCAACAGAATAATAGAAGAATGTCACCAAGTATAGGGTAGACCGCGTATACTGGTTATTCCAACAGAATAATAACAAATGGAATAACAGAAGTTCTCTTCATGAATATAAAAGAAATAATATTCCCTACCTTAAAAGAACTGGATATTGGAAAAGTGATGTAGCAGAATACTTTTATTCTCTCTCTCTTATTCTCTCTATACTTTCTCTCTCTATAACTTGAATGAATTCGTGAAAAATAATGAAGCCCTAGGCCTCTATTTATAGAAAAACTGAGGGTGGCTCTTGGTCTTAACGAAGGGTCAAATGACTCTTGGTCTTAACGAAGGGTCAAATGACTCTTGGTAATATTGAAGGGACAACTACTATTGACGAAAGTAATTACTATTGACCAAGGTAAATACTATTGACGAAGATAATTACTATTGACCAAGGTAAATACTATTGACGAAGATAATTACTATTGACCAAGGTAAATACTATTGACCAAGGTAAATACTATTGAAGAAGGTAATTACTATTGACCAAGGTAAATACTATTGACGACGGTAATTACTATTGACGACGGTAATTACTATTGACGACGGTAATTACTATTGACGAAGAGACTCTTAGATGATGACATATGGCCCCCCATAAAATAACCAAACTTACCACAACGTCTCAATAATATAACATATTATACAGATGATACTATGACAATAATTTAAGAGATATGATGCAGCAATTACTGTAGCAATAATTGAGTATAGCTGAGTGACTTCTCACGTAAGCATCAATAATCAATACCGTGTGCTACTATGCAACCACGCGTATTACTGTACTTTTACTACCGAGTAGTTCAACAGTTTTAACGGTTTTAACGGTAACACCTCAGCCGTTATTTTTATAGAAAGATAATTTTGTCGTTTTCTCAATCCGACAATAATTCCGTTGTGGGGTCCACCAATGATTGTGCCGTCGTACGAATATTCCCCGACAAAAAGAATATTCCCCGACCAAACGAATATTTTATAACAACTTGCTTACTTTGAAAAATTTATATAACTATTATATCAAATCCACACCATAATATAAAAAAATTATTTCAAGAAAAATTAAATATTTATTCATAAAATCTGGGGTCTCACAATCTCCCCTCCTTATGGAATTTCGCCCTCGAAATTTACGTACGTACTTGGTATGCCGAACATGTGAGGATACCTTGACTTCACTTCAAATTCTAACTCTTGAGGTATAACCTTTAAGCATCGAATATGATCCTTCTTATTCAAGATGTTACCACGTATCTCCTCATACGTTAAATATTTAGCTATCTCGTTCGGTTCTAAATTAATAATGTGGTTCGGGTCGTCCACATATTTACGTAACATCGATATGTAAAAAAAAAATGTTCTGAACACGCAACATACTTGGCGGTAAAACGAGTCTTTAGGCCACAGTTCCTACTTCATCGAGGATTTCAAATGGGCCAATTAAATCGAGAGTTGAGATTTCCTCTCTTCGTCAATTCTTGCTTCTAGAATAACGCCCTCTTGAACCTTTTTCTTCACATTTATCAGCTCTGAGTATGTAGCTTGAGCGGCTTTAACTTTATCGATTAAAGTCGATTTTAATCGTATATTCGTTATCTTCACGTGGGTTCGTATATTCGCACTTGTAACCGTATACGATCTTCTACACAACGCGTCAGCTACCACGTTCGCTTTTCCACGATATTATTGAATGGTATGATCGTAATCTTCAACAGCTCGAGCCAACGTCTTTGGCGCATAATACGTTCGTTTTAGTTGAAGAAATATTTGAGGGTTTAAGAAATGGGTTTTGTACTGGGGTCAATACAAAATTCAATTTTACGCTCTGGGGTAGGCTAAGAAGTCTTCAAGAATACGTCAAGAAATTTATTAACAATAGAAATATCGTTCAAAACTGTGACCCTTATCCAAGACTTGGATAACACGTCACATTGATACCTATCAACTTGCCATCGTCATTTACAACGTCTCCTACGGAAAGTCTAGCTTCGGTGCATTCCACACCAGGAAGTCAACAACGAAAGGAACGGAGATTTTTACTTATGGCTTGATATGACAGTGATTGACTTTAGTGATTTGGTTACTTGAATTCGCATAATAGGTTGGTTAGGAATATGAAAGCTAACAACCTTACGAAAAGCATGATGAGCAGTTAACCAATCGTTTCCAAAAATTACATCAATGCAAGTATTTTCAAAGAGATAAGATCAATAGGTAACGTGAAAGTGTTGATTTGAACAAGATTTATAAATAGTGGAGGTAACAAAGGTTTCTCCCAACGAAATTTCAACAGAGAAATCAAAGTCTAATTTCTCCGGAGTTAAGTTCAAATATTGAACACAACTAGGTGAAATAAAAGAGTGAGTAGAACCGGTATCTAACACGGTATAGACTTCGCAAGAGTTTATGACTAACATACCCGTGATAATTTTATTCAGGTTCCTCGTCACGAAAAAAACGCTCTCTCTTAAACTACTGGCTTTGGCTTCTCTGGGACGATCTTTGGTGCCTCCATCCTATCTGAACTTGTCTTCTGTGAACGACAAAATCGGGCTAAGTGACCTTCTCTTCCACAATTATAGCATGCTTTGGATGGCATCGCGCAGTTTGGACTGATGTGTCCCTCCCCTCCGCATTTGAAGCATATGATAGGTGGTCGTTCTCCTTCCTTAACAACGGGTGCTGGTGCTGACGTCTTTCCATCATTGTTGAATTTTCTCTTCTTGAAATGACCATTCTTATTATTTTGACCATGATTACCATTGAAGTGGTTACCATTTCTGGCATGTTGATTCCCTCCATGCTTATTGTCACCGCTTTGATAACTGTTATCACCAGTATTATCATTTTTTCGGCTGCTCTCTTTTGGTTGCGTTGACTCGTTATCGCGCTCCACTAACTGAGCCCTATTCACAACATCTGAATATAAACACAGTTTATGAGAAATAAGATATTGACGTATCTCCGGTTTCAAACCTCTTAAAAACATCCGCGTCATTCTTTCTTCATTATCCACCAAGTGGGACGCAAACCGGGACAATTCGGCAAACTTGGCTTCGTACTGCGACACGGTCATGTTGTTTTGCTCCAACTTGATAAATTCCACCTCCTTCATGTGACGAATACTTTCGGGAAAGTACTTGTCATTGAACAGTTCTTGGAACTTCTCCCAAGACATCTTGAGTGCGTCAGGCTGGGTACGTTTTACAGATTCCCACCAGTAATCTGCCTCTTCACGCAACATAAAGGTGGCAAAGGGAACCTTTTGCTCCTCGGAGCATCCCAAGACATCAAATATCTTGGTGATCTGCTTTAACCACGTCTCCGCCTTAAGTGGTTCTGGCTTTCCCAAAAACTCCGGTGGTCCTAGCTCCTTGAATTGCTTAGCGGTGACCAACCGTGAGTTGTCTTGTTGTTGCATGAATTGCATAAAGTCTCTGACCATCCCATCATTCACCATTTCATCGGTGTTATTATTTTTATGAGGATTATTGTCCTCTGGTTGCACATTACCCTGAGCATTGATCATTGGTGATTCAATAGTCTCATGTGCTTCATTGTTTATCACAACATTTTCGGATGCCATTTGTAAATACTGCAACAAAACAAGGGTTAATTAACATATAACATATTATCCATATACTTTGACCGACCAATTAAATACCAAATAAACTTAGGTAGGTCATACTAGCGAAGGAATTCCCCGTCTCTCCCCTCCTAGTTCTATTCTCACATCCTAGCCAGGGATCATATCCCTAAGCTCTGATACCAACTGTGACGCCCCCAAAATTAGGTATACATCACCCATCTTGGGTCGTCAGATACAAAGTACAGAATACGAATACAACTTACTAATACAACTGTCGTGTATAATACGACAAAACATAAACTGTGAGTTTGAATACAAATATTATCTTCTAGAGAGTATTCATACTCAAAAGGAGTCCTCATTACATTTATTAACACACCATTACATAGAATAGTGAGGACTAC
Organism: Panax notoginseng; assembly: GCA_016801055.1. Taxonomy (NCBI): domain Eukaryota; kingdom Viridiplantae; phylum Streptophyta; class Magnoliopsida; order Apiales; family Araliaceae; genus Panax; species Panax notoginseng. The sequence continues at coordinate 58,579,426 of CM029020.1, read as the reverse complement.
TAACTAATACTATCATTCGGACCATCACTCCATTCCCCGACTTGCCCCAGCTACGTTCTCATTTCCTGAAGAGAACAGTGAAAGAAAGGGTGAGCTCAACTAGCCCAGTAAGAAATATTATGACTAAGATAATGCAGAATAAATTATCGTTAGCCTTCAACAATGTTAAACTGATAAAATATAATAGACATCAAGTTTAACTGTAGCGGAACAAGCAATCCATTAAAAGAGTCAAGTAGAAAATAAACTCTACTATCTTTTATGATTTAAAAGATTTTCCAACACTGTGATCGCTGAGACTCAGCTTAATAAAATAATCCACATCATCGAATCACCCCTGCACTACGGCCAAGGATATTCGTATATTCATTAATGGTCATGATCATGCCAACAACTGTCCATCAATGCACTACGGGCCAATGAGGACTTTTACCACATCATTTGTAACATTACGGTCATGATTATACCGAATAATCCCTGGTCATAATCATACCAAGTCCATCTATGCACTACATGCCACAGATGACTTTCAACATTTTATAAACATGAGGATGATGACAATGATATAAGAATTCAATAAAACAAGTTCAAGAATTAATTTATCCAGGAATTAACAACGTCCAAATTGTCAACATGATACTGTATTGTGGAGTAAAATTCAAGAATACTTAGAAGAATATTTTCTTGAAAAGATACTGGATGAAACGCAACTATCAAGGATATTCCACAAATTTCATGGAGTATAGAAGTCAAAACTTAACCAACTGAGTACAATAAAGAATGGAATAACAAAAGAAATCACCATGCATGCGATAGACCGCACAGACAGGTTATTCCAATAGAATAATAAATAATGGAACCAGGTCCGGCGTAAACGCACAGACAGGATATTCCGACAGAATAATAAATAATGGAACCAGGTCCGGTGTAAAACACACAGACAGGATATTCCAACAGAATAATAATAAAACGGAACCAGGTCCGGTGTAAAACACACAGACAGGATGTTCCAACAGAATAATAAACGGAACCAGGTCCGGTGTAAAACACACAGACAGGATGTTCCAACAGAATAATAGAAGAATGTCACCAAGTATAGGGTAGACCGCGTATACTGGTTATTCCAACAGAATAATAACAAATGGAATAACAGAAGTTCTCTTCATGAATATAAAAGAAATAATATTCCCTACCTTAAAAGAACTGGATATTGGAAAAGTGATGTAGCAGAATACTTTTATTCTCTCTCTCTTATTCTCTCTATACTTTCTCTCTCTATAACTTGAATGAATTCGTGAAAAATAATGAAGCCCTAGGCCTCTATTTATAGAAAAACTGAGGGTGGCTCTTGGTCTTAACGAAGGGTCAAATGACTCTTGGTCTTAACGAAGGGTCAAATGACTCTTGGTAATATTGAAGGGACAACTACTATTGACGAAAGTAATTACTATTGACCAAGGTAAATACTATTGACGAAGATAATTACTATTGACCAAGGTAAATACTATTGACGAAGATAATTACTATTGACCAAGGTAAATACTATTGACCAAGGTAAATACTATTGAAGAAGGTAATTACTATTGACCAAGGTAAATACTATTGACGACGGTAATTACTATTGACGACGGTAATTACTATTGACGACGGTAATTACTATTGACGAAGAGACTCTTAGATGATGACATATGGCCCCCCATAAAATAACCAAACTTACCACAACGTCTCAATAATATAACATATTATACAGATGATACTATGACAATAATTTAAGAGATATGATGCAGCAATTACTGTAGCAATAATTGAGTATAGCTGAGTGACTTCTCACGTAAGCATCAATAATCAATACCGTGTGCTACTATGCAACCACGCGTATTACTGTACTTTTACTACCGAGTAGTTCAACAGTTTTAACGGTTTTAACGGTAACACCTCAGCCGTTATTTTTATAGAAAGATAATTTTGTCGTTTTCTCAATCCGACAATAATTCCGTTGTGGGGTCCACCAATGATTGTGCCGTCGTACGAATATTCCCCGACAAAAAGAATATTCCCCGACCAAACGAATATTTTATAACAACTTGCTTACTTTGAAAAATTTATATAACTATTATATCAAATCCACACCATAATATAAAAAAATTATTTCAAGAAAAATTAAATATTTATTCATAAAATCTGGGGTCTCACAATCTCCCCTCCTTATGGAATTTCGCCCTCGAAATTTACGTACGTACTTGGTATGCCGAACATGTGAGGATACCTTGACTTCACTTCAAATTCTAACTCTTGAGGTATAACCTTTAAGCATCGAATATGATCCTTCTTATTCAAGATGTTACCACGTATCTCCTCATACGTTAAATATTTAGCTATCTCGTTCGGTTCTAAATTAATAATGTGGTTCGGGTCGTCCACATATTTACGTAACATCGATATGTAAAAAAAAAATGTTCTGAACACGCAACATACTTGGCGGTAAAACGAGTCTTTAGGCCACAGTTCCTACTTCATCGAGGATTTCAAATGGGCCAATTAAATCGAGAGTTGAGATTTCCTCTCTTCGTCAATTCTTGCTTCTAGAATAACGCCCTCTTGAACCTTCTTCTTCACATTTATCAGCTCTGAGTATGTAGCTTGAGCGGCTTTAACTTTATCGATTAAAGTCGATTTTAATCGTATATTCGTTATCTTCACGTGGGTTCGTATATTCGCACTTGTAACCGTATACGATCTTCTACACAACGCGTCAGCTACCACGTTCGCTTTTCCACGATATTATTGAATGGTATGATCGTAATCTTCAACAGCTCGAGCCAACGTCTTTGGCGCATAATACGTTCGTTTTAGTTGAAGAAATATTTGAGGGTTTAAGAAATGGGTTTTGTACTGGGGTCAATACAAAATTCAATTTTACGCTCTGGGGTAGGCTAAGAAGTCTTCAAGAATACGTCAAGAAATTTATTAACAATAGAAATATCGTTCAAAACTGTGACCCTTATCCAAGACTTGGATAACACGTCACATTGATACCTATCAACTTGCCATCGTCATTTACAACGTCTCCTACGGAAAGTCTAGCTTCGGTGCATTCCACACCAGGAAGTCAACAACGAAAGGAACGGAGATTTTTACTTATGGCTTGATATGACAGTGATTGACTTTAGTGATTTGGTTACTTGAATTCGCATAATAGGTTGGTTAGGAATATGAAAGCTAACAACCTTACGAAAAGCATGATGAGCAGTTAACCAATCGTTTCCAAAAATTACATCAATGCAAGTATTTTCAAAGAGATAAGATCAATAGGTAACGTGAAAGTGTTGATTTGAACAAGATTTATAAATAGTGGAGGTAACAAAGGTTTCTCCCAACGAAATTTCAACAGAGAAATCAAAGTCTAATTTCTCCGGAGTTAAGTTCAAATATTGAACACAACTAGGTGAAATAAAAGAGTGAGTAGAACCGGTATCTAACACGGTATAGACTTCGCAAGAGTTTATGACTAACATACCCGTGATAATTTTATTCAGGTTCCTCGTCACGAAAAAAACGCTCTCTCTTAAACTACTGGCTTTGGCTTCTCTGGGACGATCTTTGGTGCCTCCATCCTATCTGAACTTGTCTTCTGTGAACGACAAAATCGGGCTAAGTGACCTTCTCTTCCACAATTATAGCATGCTTTGGATGGCATCGCGCAGTTTGGACTGATGTGTCCCTCCCCTCCGCATTTGAAGCATATGATAGGTGGTCGTTCTCCTTCCTTAACAACGGGTGCTGGTGCTGACGTCTTTCCATCATTGTTGAATTTTCTCTTCTTGAAATGACCATTCTTATTATTTTGACCATGATTACCATTGAAGTGGTTACCATTTCTGGCATGTTGATTCCCTCCATGCTTATTGTCACCGCTTTGATAACTGTTATCACCAGTATTATCATTTTTTCGGCTGCTCTCTTTTGGTTGCGTTGACTCGTTATCGCGCTCCACTAACTGAGCCCTATTCACAACATCTGAATATAAACACAGTTTATGAGAAATAAGATATTGACGTATCTCCGGTTTCAAACCTCTTAAAAATATCCGCGTCATTCTTTCTTCATTATCCACCAAGTGGGACGCAAACCGGGACAATTCGGCAAACTTGGCTTCGTACTGCGACACGGTCATGTTGTTTTGCTCCAACTTGATAAATTCCACCTCCTTCATGTGACGAATACTTTCGGGAAAGTACTTGTCATTGAACAGTTCTTGGAACTTCTCCCAAGACATCTTGAGTGCGTCAGGCTGGGTACGTTTTACAGATTCCCACCAGTAATCTGCCTCTTCACGCAACATAAAGGTGGCAAAGGGAACCTTTTGCTCCTCGGAGCATCCCAAGACATCAAATATCTTGGTGATCTGCTTTAACCACGTCTCCGCCTTAAGTGGTTCTGGCTTTCCCAAAAACTCCGGTGGTCCTAGCTCCTTGAATTGCTTAGCGGTGACCAACCGTGAGTTGTCTTGTTGTTGCATGAATTGCATAAAGTCTCTGACCATCCCATCATTCACCATTTCATCGGTGTTATTATTTTTATGAGGATTATTGTCCTCTGGTTGCACATTACCCTGAGCATTGATCATTGGTGATTCAATAGTCTCATGTGCTTCATTGTTTATCACAACATTTTCGGATGCCATTTGTAAATACTGCAACAAAACAAGGGTTAATTAACATATAACATATTATCCATATACTTTGACCGACCAATTAAATACCAAATAAACTTAGGTAGGTCATACTAGCGAAGGAATTCCCCGTCTCTCCCCTCCTAGTTCTATTCTCACATCCTAGCCAGGGATCATATCCCTAAGCTCTGATACCAACTGTGACGCCCCCAAAATTAGGTATACATCACCCATCTTGGGTCGTCAGATACAAAGTACAGAATACGAATACAACTTACTAATACAACTGTCGTGTATAATACGACAAAACATAAACTGTGAGTTTGAATACAAATATTATCTTCTAGAGAGTATTCATACTCAAAAGGAGTCCTCATTACATTTATTAACACACCATTACATAGAATAGTGAGGACTACTAACTAATACTATCATTCGGACCATCACTCCATTCCCCGACTTGCCCCAGCTACGTTCTCATTTCCTGAAGAGAACAGTGAAAGAAAGGGTGAGCTCAACTAGCCCAGTAAGAAATATTATGACTAAGATAATGCAGAATAAATTATCGTTAGCCTTCAACAATGTTAAACTGATAAAATATAATAGACATCAAGTTTAACTGTAGCGGAACAAGCAATCCATTAAAAGAGTCAAGTAGAAAATAAACTCTACTATCTTTTATGATTTAAAAGATTTTCCAACACTGTGATCGCTGAGACTCAGCTTAATAAAATAATCCACATCATCGAATCACCCCTGCACTACGGCCAAGGATATTCGTATATTCATTAATGGTCATGATCATGCCAACAACTGTCCATCAATGCACTACGGGCCAATGAGGACTTTTACCACATCATTTGTAACATTACGGTCATGATTATACCGAATAATCCCTGGTCATAATCATACCAAGTCCATCTATGCACTACATGCCACAGATGACTTTCAACATTTTATAAACATGAGGATGATGACAATGATATAAGAATTCAATAAAACAAGTTCAAGAATTAATTTATCCAGGAATTAACAACGTCCAAATTGTCAACATGATACTGTATTGTGGAGTAAAATTCAAGAATACTTAGAAGAATATTTTCTTGAAAAGATACTGGATGAAACGCAACTATCAAGGATATTCCACAAATTTCATGGAGTATAGAAATCAAAACTTAACCAACTGAGTACAATAAAGAATGGAATAACAAAAGAAATCACCATGCATGCGATAGACCGCACAGACAGGTTATTCCAATAGAATAATAAATAATGGAACCAGGTCCGGCGTAAACGCACAGACAGGATATTCCGACAGAATAATAAATAATGGAACCAGGTCCGGTGTAAAACACACAGACAGGATATTCCAACAGAATAATAATAAAACGGAACCAGGTCCGGTGTAAAACACACAGACAGGATGTTCCAACAGAATAATAAACGGAACCAGGTCCGGTGTAAAACACACAGACAGGATGTTCCAACAGAATAATAGAAGAATGTCACCAAGTATAGGGTAGACCGCGTATACTGGTTATTCCAACAGAATAATAACAAATGGAATAACAGAAGTTCTCTTCATGAATATAAAAGAAATAATATTCCCTACCTTAAAAGAACTGGATATTGGAAAAGTGATGTAGCAGAATACTTTTATTCTCTCTCTCTTATTCTCTCTATACTTTCTCTCTCTATAACTTGAATGAATTCGTGAAAAATAATGAAGCCCTAGGCCTCTATTTATAGAAAAACTGAGGGTGGCTCTTGGTCTTAACGAAGGGTCAAATGACTCTTGGTCTTAACGAAGGGTCAAATGACTCTTGGTAATATTGAAGGGACAACTACTATTGACGAAAGTAATTACTATTGACCAAGGTAAATACTATTGACGAAGATAATTACTATTGACCAAGGTAAATACTATTGACGAAGATAATTACTATTGACCAAGGTAAATACTATTGACCAAGGTAAATACTATTGAAGAAGGTAATTACTATTGACCAAGGTAAATACTATTGACGACGGTAATTACTATTGACGACGGTAATTACTATTGACGACGGTAATTACTATTGACGAAGAGACTCTTAGATGATGACATATGGCCCCCCCATAAAATAACCAAACTTACCACAACGTCTCAATAATATAACATATTATACAGATGATACTATGACAATAATTTAAGAGATATGATGCAGCAATTACTGTAGCAATAATTGAGTATAGCTGAGTGACTTCTCACGTAAGCATCAATAATCAATACCGTGTGCTACTATGCAACCACGCGTATTACTGTACTTTTACTACCGAGTAGTTCAACAGTTTTAACGGTTTTAACGGTAACACCTCAGCCGTTATTTTTATAGAAAGATAATTTTGTCGTTTTCTCAATCCGACAATAATTCCGTTGTGGGGTCCACCAATGATTGTGCCGTCGTACGAATATTCCCCGACAAAAAGAATATTCCCCGACCAAACGAATATTTTATAACAACTTGCTTACTTTGAAAAATTTATATAACTATTATATCAAATCCACACCATAATATAAAAAAATTATTTCAAGAAAAATTAAATATTTATTCATAAAATCTGGGGTCTCACAGGAGAGAAGGGGAAATTCTTCGCTAGTATGACCTACCTAAGTTTATTTGTTATTTAATTGGTCAGTCAGAATATAAGGATAATATGTGGCATGTCAATTAACCCTTGTTTTGTGGCAGTGTTTGAAAATGACATCCGAGAATGTTGAGATAAGCAATGGAGCACATGAGACCGTGGAGTCACCAACGATCAATACCCAGGATAATGTGCATTAGGAAGGCAATAATTCTCAGGTAAACAACAACACCGAGCAAATGATGAACGATGGAATGTTCAAAGGCTTTCTGCAAATCATGCAACATCAGGCGAGAGAGACTCCTGTGCAAAATGTAGGTGAATGTGACGCCCCCAAAATAAGTATACAACACCCATTCTGAGTCGTCAAAATACATGGTAACTACAACTTTATTAATACAACATAAAAACTGTGAGTTTAAATACAAATATTGTCATCTAGACAATATCCACACTCAAATAAGTCCTCATTATAATTATTGATATATTATTTTACAAAAATGGTGAGGACTACTAAAACAACTTTCTAGACCCTTCATTCCATACCCCGACTAGTAGTCGCTACATTCTCGCTTCCTGAGAAGAAAAATGGAACAAAAAGGAAAAGGGTGAGCTCAACTAGTCCAGTAAAGAATATTATGACTAAGATAATATAGAACAAATTATCGTTAGTCTTTAACAGGGAAAAATTTAATAGAATACAATAGATAACAAATTTTAAATCAATATTTACAGCGGAAATAATAATTCATTAGAAGAGTTAAGTAGAATATGAAATCTATTATCATCTATGAATTTAAAAGTTCATCATCAATATTTTATCCTTGTAACATCAATCAATAAACATCTTGAATCAAATATTCATCTTTGCACTACAGGCCAAAGATATTCATCAGTTGGTCATGTTCATCTCAACATCTGTTCATCTTTGCACTACGGGCCAGAGATATTCATCATAAAATCATTAATCTTTGCACTACAGGCCAAAGATATTCAGTTATATCATCATTTAGGACTGAGGATGATGAATTTTTTTAAAAAAAAAAACGAATCCAGCGAAACAAAAGAACAAATATTAAGGATTCGTACTTTAAACAATCTGAGTTCAAAAATACTTCATAAATAATCACAACGAAGTAAAATTCAAGAATGATCAAAATATGGATACAATCAAAGCTAGTATCCATAATAGATATCTGGGACAAAAACGAAAATTTAATTTTTTCGGTGAACAGTGCTGTATTCATGAATAGTGTCGTATATGTGAATAGTGCCGTATACGTGAATAGTAATCCCGACACAAAAAGTTTCAATTTTGATAAAAAATTCAGATCAATATTTTGGCATAATGATATTGAAAGAAATAATATCATTTATAAAAAAAATAACATCCCTTACCTCGAAAAGACAGTACTTCTGACTGGAATACTGGATATAGAGCTGAAGGAAACTTGCACCGTATAGCAACACTCAAAGTCTTAAAATACTCACAAGAATACGGTCGATAATATAGAGAGAGAAAGAGAGAGAAAACTTGTGTTTCTGGTGTGATTTTTAATTCTAACCTAAGCACCCTAATTATAAGAAAATGCTTAGAACACCAAAGCAAAAAATTTATTAAAATATTATTATTTATAATAACAATTCCTACGCATACCTTTGAATCTGAATTCAGCAATTGAAAACATGCAAATGAGGCCCACAAAATGTAAAAAATGTTTTTGTTAATATAAATATTTAAAACTTCCAAAAATTAATTATTTCGGAACTTCGGAACTTCAATAATTCATAACAAATAGCCCTTTTATCAGAAAAATTCAAACCTCATGTCTTTTTCATAGGAAATTTCATTATCTACAACTTTGTAGAAGAAAGTTTTTCTAAAGTCCAAACAAAAATTGACCGGAATCCACAAACGGGCGATTCTACAGGCTATAATCAAATTTCAGTCAAGAAATGGGCCCACAGACATGTTTAACATGTTTTAAACAACTTTTGCAACAAAAATACTCTTCCTCCTTATATACTCATATATCCCACATTCATTGTAAAAATATCATCATTATTATATTATAATAATATAATAAAATATTAGTTTATCAGAAAAGATAAAATATCGATTTTCAACAATTGTCACTTTAAAAATTTTCTCTATCTATATCCACATAAAATGAATATTTTCCTCATTATATAAATCTATAATTAATTATTTACAAATAATATTACAGAATCACAATACTGACAACCAGGCAGTTTCCAGGAAAGAGGGGGCTTTCCAATAAGGATTTCTTCTTACTGGCGCGCAATTAGGTGACCAAACCTCTCTTTAGACAGAACTTTCTAGATATTGTCAATAATGTTATCTAATACTATTATTCAGATAATATGAATTATTGCTTCGATAATAGAAAATACTGTGTAATGACAATTATTGAAATAATAGTAATATAAAATATGAACGTAGCAATTATTGAATCAATAAAATAAAATACTAAACAGTAATTACTGTAACAATTATTGAGTAGTGCCTTCTTAAGTAAGAATCAATAATTGGTACAATACCGTGTGCTACTGTGCAACAACGCGTATTACTGTGTTTTAACCACCGGGTATTCCAATGATATTAACGGTAACAACTACGCCGTTATTTATAAATAACTTATACTTGTCGTTTTCTTCATCCAATCACTTTTCGTTATGGGGCCAACAAAAGACTGCGCCGTCGTACGAATATTTCCCGACATGAAGAATATTCCACGACCAAACGAATATTCTCCGACAACAATGAATATTTTATAACCACTTGCTTATTTAAAATATTTACGCATTTTACCTATAACTAACCTCATTAATCAATTCAACCCTTACTATTTCAAAATAATAAATAAAGGAAATTAAATTTCATTTATTAATAATTTAGGGTCTTACAACCTCCCCTCCTTATGAAATTTCGTCCTCGAAATTGACGTACGTACCTAGTGTTTTGAAAAGACCCAACTCCCAGGTCAATTTCTCAATAGCATGATTCCTTCACAAAACTTTAACTTGTGGTATGACCTTTGTGCGTAGGACATGCTCTTTCCTATCCAAGATCCTGACAGGTACCTCCTCGTACGTTAAGTCTTCAGCTATCTCGTCCGGTTCTAACTTAATGACGTGGTTTGGGTCTTTCACATATTTACAAAACACAGATATATGAAAAATATTATGAACACGAGACATACTTGGAGGTAACGTGAGTCTATAGGCCACATTTTCTACTCGGTCAAGAATCTGAAATGGACCAATAAATCGTAGATTGAGCTTTCTTCTCTTCCCAAATCTTGTAACTTCCTTCCATGGAGCAACACACAACAGTACATGATCCCCAATACTAAATTTCACGTCCTTTCGATGAAGATCCGCATAACTCTTTTGTCGATCTTGTGCCGTTTGTATATATTGTTGAATCATTTGGATCTTTTTCGTAGTCATCGTACCAACTCGGGTCCCAACAATGTTGCTTCTCCCACCTCATCCCAACATATTGGAGAGCGACACTTTCGTCCATATAATGCTTCAAATGGACCCACACCTATACTTGCCTGGTAACTATTGTTGTAAGAGAATTCCACCAATGATATGTACTTATCCCAACTCCCTTTGAAATCTAAGACACAAAGTCTTAATAGATCTTCAAGAGTTTGAATAGTCCTCTCTGATTGCCCGTCCGTTTGAGGATGGTATGCCGAACTGAATCGTAAATCCGTGCCCATAGCTTTTTGCAAGCTAATCCAAAATCTTGAAGTGAATCTTGGGTCACGATTCAAAACTATGGATACTGGCATGCCATGCAATCTCACAATCTCATCTACGTACATACGAGCAAGACGTTCAAGGGAATAAGTCTCCCGTATCAGCAAGAAATGAGCAAACTTGGTTAATCTATCAACAATAACCCAAATAGCATTTATGCCTTGAGAAACCGTGAGAAGACCCGTAACAAAATCTATAGTAATTTGTTCCCAGTTCCATTTCTGAATCTCAAGTGGTTGCAATGGGCCTTTAGGCAGTTGATGCTCCGCCTTTACACGTTGACAAGTTAAACACCTCGAGATAAACTTTGCAATCTCTCTCTTCATATTGTTCCACCAAAATGTATGTCGAAGATCACGATACATTTTTGTATTTCTAGGATGGATTGCAAATGGTGTATTGTGTGCCTCCATCATGATCTTGTACTTCAAATCAGAATCAATAGAAACACAAAGTCTGGAGTGGACTCGAAGTATTCCTTCTTCATCGATTCTTGCTTCTAGAATAGCACCTTCTTGCACTTTCTTCTTCATACGCACCAGCTCCGGGTCTGTGGCTTGAGCAACTTTAACTTTTTTGATTAAAGTTGGTTCTATACGTATACTTGATATCATTGCATGGGTCCCCGGAGTCTTGAATTCTATCTTCATCTTTTGTAAATCACACCAAATGGGCCTTTGTGTTGACAACATCACACTCGTTCCCGCGTATGATCTTCTACTCAATGCATCGACTACCACGTTCGCTTTTTCAGGATGGTATTGAATGGTATGGTCATAGTATTTCAATAGCTCAAGCCAACGTCGTTGCCGCATGTTGAGTTCTTTTTGAGTGAAGAAATATTTGAGGCTTTTATGATCTGAATATATCTCCACTTTCTCTCCATATAGATAGTGCCTCCAGATCTTTAGCGCGAAAACGACTGCTGCCAACTCTAGATCATGAGTAGGATAATTCCTCTCATACTCTTTAAGTTGTCGCGAGGCATAGGCTATAACTTTCCCACGTTGCATGAGAACACATCCTAGCCCTTTGCTTGAAGCTTCGCTGTAAATAACAAATCCATCCGAACCAGATGGTATGGTCAAAACAGGTGCCAAAATGAGTTTCCTCTTAAGATCTTAGAAACTCTTCTCGCATTCCTCGCTCCATACGAATTTGATATCTTTCCGAGTCAGCTGAGTTAATGGAATAGCGATTCGAGAAAATCCTTCCACGAATCTCCGATAATAACCAGCTAAGCCCAGAAAGCTACGTACTTCGGTCACCGACTTCGGTTTTTCCCAACCTTTGTATTGCTTCAATCTTTGTCGGGTCAACAGATACTCTATGTTTTGACACCACGTGCCCAAGGAATACTACTTCCTCAAGCCAGAACTCGCATTTTTTTAACTTGGCATATAACTTGTTTTCACGAAGCCTTTGGAGTACCAGCTTCAAATGGTGCTCATGATCTTCACGACTTTTGGAATATATGAGGATGTCATCAATAAAAATAACAACGAACTGATCCAAATAGTCCTTGAATACTTGGTTCATCATCTCCATGAAAGCCGCAGGAGCATTAGTCAATCCAAAAGACATGACTAAGAATTTATAATATCCATACCGAGTTCTAAAGGCAGTATTTGGAATATCCTCAGTTCTAATCTTCAGTTGATGATATCCAAAACGAAGATCAATTTTTGAAAAGAATTGTGCTCCCTGTAACTGGTCAAATAGGTCATCAATACGAGGTAGCGGATACCTATTCTTGATAGTGATATGGTTTAATTACCGGTAGTCGATACAAAGTCGCATACTCCCGTCTTTCTTCTTTACGAATAAAACAGGAGCACCCCAAGGAGATGTACTAGGACGAATGAAACCGATGTCCAATAACTGCTATAGTTGGACCTTTAACTCCTGAAGTTCAATAGGAGCCATTCGATATGGGGTTTTAGAAATGGGCTTTGTACCAGGTTCAAGATCAATAAAGAATTTAACTTCACGTTCTGGGGGTAGACCGGAAAGTTCTTCAGGAAATACGTCAGGAAAGTCAATAACAACTGGAATATTATTCAAATATGACGTGTCTTTATTCAAATCCATAACATGGGCTTAGAGAGCTTGACATCCGTTTTTTAATAAACGAATGGCTTTATGACTTGATATAACAGTGATTGATTTTAATGGCTTAGTTGCTTGAATTCGCACAACAGGTTGGTTAGGAATATAAAAACTAACAACCTTACAAAAATAATCAATTTTGGCACGATGAGTAGTTAACCAATCAATCCCTAAAATCACGTCAAATGCAAGTATCTTTAAAGAGATAAGGTCAACAGGTAAGGTGATGGTGCCAACTTGGATCAAACAAGATTTATAAATAGTGGATGTGATGAAAGTTTCTCCTAACGGAGTCTCCACAGATAAATCAAAGCCTAATTTCTCCGGAGTCAAGTTTAAACGTTGAGCACAAGCAGGAGAGATAAATGAATGGATAGCACCGGTATCTAGTAAGGTATAAACTTCGCAAGAATTTATGATTAGCTTACCCGTGATCACCTCGTTTGGGTTCCTCGCATTTTGACCAGTCACGACAAACGCTCTTCTAGGAACCGTTGACTTTGACTTTTCTGGGACAGCCTTTTGAGTCACCATCCCCGCTAGACTTGGTTTCTCTACAGTGCAATCTCGAGCGATATGTCCTTCCTTTCCATAGTTATAACATACCTTAAACTGTTGTGGGCAGTTTGGGCTGATATGTCCTTTTCCGCACTTATAGCATATGACCGGTGGTCGTTCTCCTCCCTTGGAACCAGTTGCTGTTGGTGCTGACGTCTTCGTATTGTCATTGTTGAATCTCCTCTTTTTAAAATCTCCTCCTGACTTGCTTCTTCTATTCTCATGGCCATGATTACCACCAGAGTGGTTGCCTCTCTTGTCCGTATTTTTCTTTCTCCGCTGGTTATCGTTGTTCTGATGACTGCTGTCACCGGTATGATCCTGGTTGTGGTCCCTCGGTTGAACGTACTCGTTATCTCGCTTTAATAATTGAGCCCTGTTGACAACATCTGAATAGAGAGAAAATTTATATGAAATGAGATATTGACGTATGCCGGGTTTCAAACCTCTCAGAAATATCTGCGTCATACGTTCCTCATTCTCCACCAAATGAGGTTCAAATCTGGACAACTCTGTAAACTTCGCCTTGTATTGGGACACCGTCATGTTATTCTACTCCAGTCTAATAAGCTCTACCTCCTTCATATGATGAATACTTTCAGGAAAGTACTTGTCATTGAACAGTTTCTGAAACGTTTCCCAAGATATGCTAAGTGCGGCTGGATGGGTACGCTTCACAGATTTCCACCAGTAATCTGCCTCATTACGGAACATAAATGTGGAGAATGGAAACTTCTGTTCCTCCGTGCATCCCAAGACATTGAATATCTTGGTATTTTGTTTGACCCACGTCTCGCCTTAATCGGATCTGGCTTTCCCCAGAATTTTGGAGGTCCCAACTCCTTGAACTGCTTGGCTGTGACAAACCGTGAATTGCTATCATTTCCTCCTGTATTTTGAACACGAGTCTCCCTCATCTGATTTTGCATGAACTGCAAAAAACTTCTAAACATCCCATCGTTCATAATCTGCTCAGTGGTGTTGTTCACAGGAGGAACATTGCCAGCCTATTGCACGTTCTCCTCGTTGGTGAGTAAAGGTGTCTCCACGGTCTCGTTTACTCCACTGTTAACATTCTCAATTTCCATTCTCAAATACTGCCATAAAATAAGGGTTAATTAAAGAAATTAACATATCACACAATATTCCTATATTCTGACCAACCAACAAATAAGCTTAGGTAGGACACAATAGCGAAGGATTTACTCGTCTCTCCCCTCCTAGTTCTATTCCTCGATCTCCGCCAGAGATTATATCCCTAAGCTCTGATACCAACTCTGACGCCCCCAAAATAGGTATATAACACCCATTCTGAGTCGTCAAAATACATGCTAACTACAACTTTATTAATACAACATAAAAACTGTGAGTTTAAATACAAATATTGTCATCTAGATAATATTCACACTCAAATAAGTCCTCATTATAATTATTGATACATTATTTTACAAAAATAGTGAGGACTACTAAAGCAACTTTCTAGACCCTTCATTCCATACCCCGACTAGTAGTCGCTACATTCTTGCCTCCTGAGAAGAAAAATTGAACAAAAAGGAAAAGGGTGAGCTCAACTAGCCCAGTAAAGAATATTATTACTAAGATAATATAGAACACATTATCGTTAGTCTTTAACAGGGAAAAATTTAATAGAATACAATAGACAACAAATTTTAAATCAATATTTGCAGCGGAAATAATAATTCATTAGAAGAGTTAAGTAGAATATGAAATCTACTATCATCTATGAATTTAAAAGTCCATCATCAATATTTTATCCCTGTAACATCAATCAATAAACATCTTGAATCAAATATTCATCTTTGCACTACAGGCCAAAGATATTCATCAGTAGGTCATGTTCATCTCAACACCTTTTCATCTTTGCACTACGGACCAAAGATATTCATCATAAAATCATTAATCTTTGCACTACAGGCTAAAGATATTCAGTTATATCCTCATTTAGGACTAAGGATGATGAAAAATCTTTTAAAGAAAACGAATCTAGTGAAACAAAAGAACAAATATTAAGGATTCGTACTTTAAACAATCTGAGTTTAAAAATACTTCATAAATAATCACAGCGAAGTAAAATTCAAGAATGATCAAAACATGGATACAATCAAAGCTAGTATCCATAATAGATATCTTGGACAAAAATAAAAATTTAATTTTTTCGGTGAATAGTGCCGTATTCGTGAATAGTACCGTTTACGTGAATAGTGCCGTATACGTGAATAGTAACTCCGACATAAAAAGTTCTAAATTTGATAAAAAATTCAGATCAATATTTTGGCATAATGATATTGAAAGAAATAATATCATTTATAAAAAAATAATATCCCTTACCTCGAAAAGACAGTACTTCTGACTGGAATATTGGATATAGAGCTGAAGGAAACTTGCACCGTATAGCAAGACTCAAAGTCTTAAAATACTCACAAGAATACGGTCGATAATATAGAGAGAGAAAGAGAGAGAAAACTTATGTTTCTGGTGTGATTTTCAATTCTAACCTAAGCACCCTATTTATAGGAAAATACTTAGAACACCAAAGCAGAAAATTTAATAAAATATTATTATTTATAATAACAATTCCTACGCATACCTTTGAATCTGAATTCAGCAATTGAACACATGCAAATGAGGCCCATAAAATGTAAAAAACGTTTTTGTTAATATAAATATTTAAAACTTCCAAAAATCAATTATTTAGGAACTTCAGAACTTCAATAATTCATAACAAATAGCCCTTTTATCAGAAAAATTCTAACTTCTTGTATTTTTCATAGGAAATTTCATTATCTACAACTTTGCATAAGAAAATTTTTCCAAATTCCAAACAAAAATTGACCGAAATCCACAAACGGCCGATTCTACAGGCTATAATCAAATTTCAGTCAAGAAATGGACCCACATATATGTTTAAGATGTTTTAAACAACTTTTGCAATAAAAATACTCTTCCTCCTCATATACTCATATATCCCACATTCATTGTAAAAATATCATCATTATTATATTATAATAATATAATAAAATATTATTTTATCAGAAAAGATAAAATATCGATTTTCAACAATTGTCACTTTAAAAATTTTCTCCATCTATATCCACATAAAATGAATATTTTTCTCATCATATAAATTAATAATTAATTATTCACAAATAATATTACAGAATCACAATACTGACAACCAGGCAGTTTTCAGGAAAGAAGGGGCTTTCCAATAAGGATTCTTTCTTACTGGCGCGCAATTAGGTGACCAAACCTCTCTTTAGACAGAACTTTCTAGACATTGTCAATAATGTTATCTAATAATATTATTCAGATAATATAAATTATTGCTTCGATAATAGAAAATACTGTGTAATGACAATTATTGAAACAATAGTAATATAAAATATCAACGTAGCAATTATTGAATCAATAAAATAAAATACTGAACAGTAATTACTGTAACAATTATTGAGTAGTGCCTTCTTACGTAAGAATCAATAATTGGTGCAATACCGTGTGCTACTGTGCAACAACGCGTATTACTGTGTTTTAACCACCGGGTATTCCAACTGTGACGCCCCCAAAATAGGTATACAACACCTATTCTGAGTCGCCAAATACATGGTACAGAAAGCAAACTACAACTTCAATAATACAATTGTCGTGCAAAATACGACAACACATACTGTGAGTTTAAATACAAATATTGTCTTCTAGACAATATCCACACTCAAATAAATCCTCATTACAATTATTCAAACACTATTTTACAGAAATAGTGAGGACTGCTAAAACATCTTTTTAGAACTATCACTCCATACCCCGACTAGATCCTGCTATGTTCTCACCTCCTGAGAAGAAAAATAGAACAAAAAGGAAAAGGGTGAGCTCAACTAGCCCAGTAAAGAATATTATAACTAAGATAATATACAACAAATTATCGTTAGTCTTCAACAGGGAAAAATCTGATAAAATATAATCGACAACAAGTTTTAGATCAACAACTGCAGCGGAAACAACAAACCATTAGAAGAGTCAAGTAGAGAAAGAATTCTACTATCTTCTAAGATTTAAAAGTCCATCATCAATAGTTTATCCCTGTAACATCAATTAATAATCATCTTTAACCAAATATTCATCTTTGCACTACAGGCCAAAGATATTCATTTGTATCATCAGTCTGTCATGTTCATCTCAACACCTGTTCATCTTTGCACTACAGGCCAAAGATATTCATCAAGTAATTATACATCTTTGCACTACAGGCCAAAGATATTCAGTAATATCATCATTTAGGACTGAGGATGATGAAAAATATCTTAAAGAGAACGAATCCAATGAGACAGAAGGACAAATAGTAGGGATTCGTATAACAGTTTATCCAAGATCAATAATACTTCATAATAATCAATTGTGAAGCAGAATTCAAAAATAAAGATCAAAACATGGATACAATCAAAGATAGTAACCATAATAGACATCTTGGACAAAAAGGAAAAATTTTATTTTTCGGTGAATAGTGCCGTATTCGTGAATAGTGCCGTATACGTGAATAGTGCCGTATACATGAATAGTAACCCCGACAAAAAAAGTTCCAAATTTGATAAAAACTCATATCAATATTTCAGCATAATGATATTGAAGAAAATAATATCATTTAAGAAGAAAATAATATCCCTTACCTCAAAATATCAGTACTTCTGGTCGGAATACCGGTATAAGGCTGAAAGAAACTTGCTCTGATGAATAGAAACTCTCAAAGTATCTAAATACTCACAAAATACACTCAATAATCTAGAGAGAGAAAGAGAGAAAACTTGTTTCTGGTGTGATTTTCAATTCTAACTTAGCCCTCTATTTATAGGAAAATTTTGGTAGGTTTGACCTGCAACCTGATGGCTTTACCTGCTACTATTCCCACCCACCACATTTGAAATATAATTCAGCACATTTCTTCACCAACCACAAGTGGGGCTCACCAATTCTAGAATTTTCCATCAAAATGATAAACTCCGAAAATTCAACAATTTCTGAACCAGTCATCTTGTAAAATTCGTAATAAATCACCCGTTCATTTTTAACGGTTCAAAATTTGTGGACATATACTCAACTTATATATGTATAACATATCCAAAAATTACCACGATCCAACGGTCGGATTAAAAATTATAACCCCCGCAAACTATCTCAAAAACCCTGATTTTTAATACCTCCATTCCGACAAAAATACTGACAAAAACCTCAACATTAACTCCTTCATTTTTAACCACAAAAATATATCCCTCATTTATATCCACATAAAATAAATATTTCCTTATCATATGAATCAATAATTAATTATTCACAAATAATATTACAGAATCACATTTATGACAACCAGGCCGTTCCCAGGAAAGAGGGGGCTTTTCAATAAGGATTTCTCCTTACTGGCGCGCAATTAGATGACCAAACCTCTCCTTAGACAGAACTTTCTAGACATTGCCAATAATGTTATCTAATAATATTATTCAAATAATATGAATTATTGATCTGATAAATGAAAATACTGTGCAGCAACAATTATTGAAACAACAATAATATAAAATATCAACGCAGCAATTATTGAATCAATAAAATAAAATATTGAATAATAACTACTGTAACAATTATTGAGTAGTGCCTTCTTACGTAAGAATCAATAATTGGTGCAATACCGTGTGCTACTGTATTTTAACCACCGGGTATTCTAACAGTATTAACGGTAACAACAACTTATACTTGTCGTTTTCTTCATCCAATCACTTTCCGTTATGGGGCCCACACAAGGCTGCGTCGTCGTACGAATATTCCCCGACAGCAAGAATATTCCACGACAAACCGAATATTCACCGACCAAAAATAAATATTTTTTAACCACTTGCTTATTTTGCAAAATTTGCACATTTCACCCATAACCAAAGTATTATATCAAATTAACCCCTTATTATTCACAATAATATTTAGAGAAAATTTGATTTTATTCATTAATAAGTTGGGGTCTTACACCAACAGTATTAACGGTAACAACTACGCCGTTATTTATAAACAGCTTATACTTGTCGTTTTCTTCATCCAATAGCTTTTCGTTATGGGGCCCACAAAAGACTGCGCCGTCATACGAATATTCCCCGACAGGAAGAATATTCCACGACCAAACGAATATTCCCCGACAACAATGAATATTTTATAACCACTTACTTATTTAAAATATTTACGCATTTTACCCATAACTAACCTCATTAATCAATTCAACTCTTACTATTTCAAAATAATAAATAAAGGAAATTAAATTTCATTTATTAATAATTTGGGATCTTACAACCTCCCCTCTTTATGAAATTTCGTCCTCGAAATTGACGTACGTACCTGGTGTTTCGAAAAGATGAGGATACCTTGCTTTCATTTTCGTTTCCAACTCCCAGGTCATATTTTCAATAACATGGTTCCTCCACAAAACTTTAACTTGTGGTATGACCTTTGTGCGTAGGGCATGCTCTTTCCTATCCAAGATCTTGACAGGTACCTCCTCGTACGTTAAGTCTTCAGCTATCTCGTTCGGTTCTAACTCAATGACGTGGTTTGGGTCTTTCACATATTTACTAAGCACAAATATATGAAAACATTATGAACACGAGACATACTTGGAGGTAACGCGAGCTGGGACCGGGTAAGCAGTTCAAGGAGCTGGGACCACCAGAGTTTTTGGGAAAGCCAGAACCACTTAAGGCAGAGACGTGGATAAAGCAGATCACCAAGATATTTGATGTCTTGGGATGCTCCGAGGAACAAAAGGTTCCCTTTGCCACCTTCATGTTGTGAGGAGAGGCATGTTACTGGTGGGAGTCTGTAAAACGTACTCAGCCTACCGCACTGAATATGTCTTGGGAGAAGTTCTAAGAACTGTTCAACTACAAGTACTTTCTCGAAAGTATTCGTCACATGAAGGAGGTAGAGTTCATCAAGCTGGAGTAAAATAATATGACCGTGTCGCAGTACGAAGCTAAGTTTGCTGAGTTGTCCCGGTTTACGTCCCACTTAGTTGATAATAAGGAGAGAATGACGCGAATGTTTCTACGAGGTTTGAATCCTATAATACGTCAATTCCTCATTTCTCACAAACTGTGTTTGTATTCAGATGTTGTAAATAGAGCTCAGTTATTGGAACGTGATAATGAGTCAACCCAACCAAGAGATAGCTGATGAGTGGATTTATACCTACGAATCAGATTCTTTGTGGCTTAAGATGTTGAATGTTTCCATTTATTTAGTTAGCTTTTATATATTTTTTGTTGCTATTATGTTTAATGTCTATGATGTAGGGCTTGCATATCTTTTCCAGCTTCCAGGGCCAAATTTGGGAATTTTTGCTACACTGGCGCCACAGCGCCAAGGATAGCTCATGTCTCGCACCGCAGCGCCAATACTAGGCTGACTCTTTGTTAATTGGCACTGCTGTACACTTACCTATGGCGTCCCAGTGCCTTGGCCAGTGCCTCTTCAGCGCCCCAGCTCCAAAGTCAGCGCCCCAGTGCCATATGTCGCGCCGCAGTGCCGCATGGGCTGATGTCATCCTCGCGCCGCAGTGCCAAAGGTTCTATATGAAGTCGCGCTGCAGCACGACATCCGGTGTTTTTAAGCCTACGTGGCGCCGCAGCACCACTTGCTAGTTCAATGCTCGCGCCGCATCGCGAACTTCGGTGTCCAGACAGTAAGAGGGGCTTTTAATAACCTAAGGAGGAGAGGATTGAAGAAATTCATTAGACAGCAGTTGCCTGCGATAGTTATTACACAGAGATAGCTTAGATTAGTATTATTTTTATAGCATTAATTAAGTAGAAGAGAAAGAAGCTGTACTTTAAGGAGGAAAAGTTATTGCATTCGACAGTGCTCAGGAGCTACACGGAGAAGAGAAGATTTGGAGACAGAACACTTCCAAACAGGGGTTTTCTTATTCCAAATCTCCCATTTATTTTTGTATTACTGAGAATGTTGAATGTGTTAAAAATGTGTATTAGTACCATGAATATAAACTAACTCCATTTTTAGGATTGCAATGTAACCTTTTGTTTAGCTTAATTAACTTTCTCTCCTATTTTATATAATGAATCATTTTGGAATGGGTTGTTGTATTTCTTGCTTAATGACTAATTGCTTGCTAGAGAAATTGGTATTGATTTTAATGGAGATTGAAAAATGGATATTATTATCTAACCTTTAAATACAACAACACCTGTTATGACCATGCCTATGGAATGTGTGCATAAACTGCTAATAGAATATACATATCTCTATTTGCCTTGTATAGCATTGAGACTAAGCTTAATGACCCTAGTCTAGTTTTTTTCATCAATAGACATATTATGATTTATCTAGCTAGGGATGTGCATTAGACCTTCGACAGAAGCTTTTGTATAGTTCTTGTACTCGGTTGACCATTCCTTGATTCGTTTGTAATGTGGAGAGTTAGGACATTAGGCGACACATTAAGGGAATTGTAATCCTATGTTGACTTCCTAGTACAACTAATTCTCTTATTTCTTCTCTTTTAATCTAATAGATTAACACACCATCTTATTTCACTTGTTTAGATAAGGCAGTATAGACTTTACTTTAGTATTGGACTTTCACTTAAGACTTTGTCTTCGTGGGTACGACACTCAACTTATCATATATTACTTGTGGACCGTGTATGCTTGCGCAAGATTTAGTAATAGCGAAATCGACCAACAAGTTTTTGGCGCCGCTGCCGGGGACTTAGTATTATTTATTTTTCAATATTAACACTAAGTCAACACTATCTTAATTTAAACTGATTTATCTGTTTAACTCTCTTTTCAGGTAGTCTTCACTGTTTATGCCACCTAGAAGGGGACATAATATAATACCTCTCGATCCTGAGGTTGATAGAACATACAAAAGACTGCAAAGAGAGAATTCTCGAGACAGACCTACTTCTGCTATAATGGCTGAGGAACTTCAGAAATCTCTAAGGGAGTATGCCATGCCTCAAATCGACGATCTCTAGGCAAGCATTATCAGGCCCACAATCCAAGGAAATAACTTTGAGATAAAGCCGGGCACCATTCAAATGTGCACTAACATTCAACTCGGGGGATTGCCAAACGATGACCCGAATGATCATTTAATAAACTTTGTGGAGATCTGCGATACTTTTTAGTGCAACGGAGTGACTGATGATGCCATCAGACTCCGTTTGTTTCCATTCACCTTGAGGGACAAAGCTAAGAGCTGGCTACATTCACTTCCACCAGGCTCCATCACCACATGGGCTGACTTGGCTCAAAAGTTCGTGGAAAAATTCTTTTCGCCCGCCAAAACCGCCAGACTCAGGCACGAAATTACCTCATTTATCCAGTTTGATTCAGAATCTTTGTATGACTCATGGGAGCGATTCAAGGATCTTATGAGAAAATGCCCCCACCATGGACTGCCAGAATGGCTTCCTATCCAGACATTTTATAATGGCTTATTCGGATCTACTCGTTCGAGTATAGATGTCGCTTCTGGAGGGGCCTTAATGTCTAAACATCACACAACGGGGTACGAATTGGTGGAAATAATGGCGACCAATAATTATCAATGGCCAAATGATAGTCAAGCCCCTAGAAGACCAGCAGGGGTATATGAGGTTGACTCAGTCACACAATTAGAGGATTAAGTTGCAGTGCTAACTAAAAGACTAGACACTATGGGAGTGCAAGCTGTGCAAAATGTTCAAAGTCTCGAAGTGTCGTGTGAATTATGTCAAGGGAGCCATCCGACTGATCAATGTGCCATAAGCCATGAGTCAGTTCAATTTGTTTCCAACTATGGGCGACAACAAAATTCTAATCTCCCCACTCATTACCACCCGGGCTTGAGGAATCATCCAAACTTCTCTTGGGGCAACAACAATATCAATCAAGCACAACCTTCTACCACCAGGCCTAACTTCTCAAACCCTCTGGGGTTTTAAGCTCAAAACCAGTATCCACAGAATTCTCAAAATCAGTACAGTCAACAACCACAGTGTTCTCAAAATCAGTTCCACCGTTCACCACCTTAACATGAAAGAAAATTGAGTTTGGAGGATTTTCTGTCTAGATATATTGCCCAAAACAAAACAAGGAGCAATAATTAAGAAGCTTCCATTCGGAACCTTGAAGTCCAAATGGGATAGTTAGCATCTGCTTTGAACAGTTGTCCACAAGGCACATTGCCAAGTGACACTAATATCAACCCAAAACGGGATGGCAAGGAACAATGCAAAGCAGTAACACTCCGAAGTGGGAGAACTATAAATGAACATGGAGGAGAGAGCTCTTTAATGGCAGAAGATGTAACTGTAGAGGAAATGGTTATGGAGCAAAAAGATGATAAGTCGGGGGGTGAGGAAAATGTGCAAGAAAATCCTATTACACCAACCCCGACAGTGAACAAAACTAGTCCTCCTATGCCTCAATTGCCATTCCCCCAGTGCCTGCAAAACCAAAAGCTTGATAAGCAGTTCTCTAAGTTCTTAGAGGTGTTTAAGAAGCTTAAATATACCATTTGTAGAGGCCTTGGAGCAAATGCCGAGCTATGTCAAGTTCATGAAGGACATATTGTCTAAGAAAGGGAAAATAGGGGACTATGAGGCTGGCTTTGACAGAGGAATGCAGTGCCATATTGTAAAATAAGCTTCTGCCAAAGCTAAAAGGTCCTGGAAGTTTCACGATTCCTTGCACTATCGGGGACCAATTCATTGGTAAGGCTTTGTGTGATTTAGGGGCTAGCATCAACTTGATGCCTCTGTCTATATACAAGAAGTTGGGACTAAATGAAGCCAAGCCCACAAGTGTCACTTTACAATTGGCTGATTGATCTCTTACATACCCGAAAGGGATAGTAGAGGATGTGCTTGTCAAGGTGGACAAGTTCATCTTCCCAGCGGACTTTATTGTCCTAGATTTTGAGGAAGACAGAGAGGTTCTTATAATTCTGGGCAGACCATTCTTAGCAACTGGGAGGACCTTGATAGATGTACAGAAAAGGGAACTGACAATGAGAGTATAGGATCAGGAAGTAACCTTCAATGTGTTCAGGTTAATGAAATATTCGAACACCCCTGAAGACTGCTTTCAGATTAAGGTGATTGATAATACAGTCAGTGAAATGTTCTCAGAAACATGCATGACAGAACCTTTAGAAGCTACACTGACAGGTGCCAGTACTATAGAAGAGCCTACTCATGTTGAATACGCCAAGTGGCTGGATGCACCTCAGAGATCTCAGCAGTTCCAAAGATAGTTCGAATCTCTGAATGATAACAAAGCATCCACTTCCAAAGCCTTGCCATCGATCATAGAACCTCTTGTCCTTGATTTAAAGCCCTTGCCTAATCACCTGAGGTATGCATAGTTAGGGGAATCATCTACCTTACTTGTTATAATCTCTGCATCTTTAAATAAGTCTCAGGAAGAAAAGTTCCTGCTTGTGCTCAAGCAATATTAAACGGCCCTGGGGTGGTCAATTACTGATATTAAAGGGATCAGTCCGACTCTATACATGCACAAAATCTTACTGGAGGAAGGGTCTAAGCCATCCATTGAGCATCAGAGGCGGTTGAATCCCATTATGAAAGAGGTGGTCCGGAAGGAGATCATTAAATTGTTAGATGCAGACATTATCTACCCCATCTCTGATAGTCCTTGGGTCAATCCTATTTAGTGCGTGCCAAAGAAGGGCAGCATGACTGTAGTGCCCAATGAAAATAACGAGCTAATTCCAACCAGAACGGTGACTGGGTAGAGGGTATGTATGGATTACAGGAAATTGAATAAATCCACCTGTAAGGATCATTTCCCTCTTCCATTTATTAATCAGAAGCTTGATAGGCTTACTGGGCATGAATTTTACTATCTGCTGGATGGTTACTCTGGGTATAATTAGATCTCAATTGATCCCGAAGATTAGGAGAAAACTACTTTCACATGCCCATATGGGACATTTGCATTTCAAAAAATGTCTTTTGGGTTGTGTAACGCTCCTGCTATATTTCAGCGATGCATGATGTCTATTTTCTCCGACATGGTTGAAAAGACCCTCGAGGTCTTCATGGACGACTTTTCGGTATTTGGGAGCTCATTTGATAATTGCCTGAGAAATTTAACTGCCGTTCTCCACAGATGTGTGAAGACTAATCTTGTTTTGAATTGGGAGAAATGCCACTTCATGGTTAAGGAGGGCATTATTCTGGGCCACCGGGTTTTTGTTGGCGGCATTGAGGTTGACAAGGCGAAGATTGATGTCATTAATAACCTCCCGCTGCCTACTTCAGTAAAAGGGGTTAGGAGTTTCCTTGGGCATGCGGGGTTCTACAGGAGGTTTATCTAGGATTTCTCACGTATAACCAAACCATTGTGTTCACTGTTGGAAAAGGACATGCCTTTTCAATTTGATGAAGCCTGCCTGAGAGCCTTAAAAGAAAAACTTATTTCGGCTTCTATTGTGGTATCCCCTGATTGGACCTTCCCTTTTGAGCTAATGTGTGACGCCAACGATTTTGTAATCGGGGTAGTGTTAGGCCAGAGAAGGGATAAGGTATTCCATATAATATACTATGCCAGCAAAACTTTAACTGATGCTCAGCTGAATTATACCACAATTGAAAAGAAACTGCTGACAGTGGTCTATGCATGTGATAAGTTTCGTTCCTACCTCATTGGAACGAAGGTGATCATATACACTGATCACTCGGCAATCAAGTATTTGATTGAAAAGAAAGATGCTAAGCTGAGATTAATAAGATAAGTTCTGCTTCTCCAGGAGTTCGATCTGGAGATCCACGACAAAAAGGGGATAGAAAATCAGGTAGTGGATCACTTATCAAGGTTGGAAAACCCCCCCATTCGGGAGATGCTAAAAAAGCCATCAATGATTTCTTCCCGGATGAACAACTTTTTGTCGTCTAAAGCAAAGCCCCGTGGTATGCAGACTTTGCTAACTTTGTCGCTTGCCAAGTGCTTCCTTCCAACCTGAGTTATCACCAGAGGAAGAAATTCCTAAAGGACGCCAAACAATATTTGTGGGATGAGCCCTTCTTATTCAAGCAATGTTTAGATCAGATTCTACGAAGATGCTTGCCAGAGGAGGAAGTTGAAGGTGTGCTCCATCACTACCATTCCACAAATTATGGAGGTCATTTTGGGGGGCCAAAGAATAGCGACAAAGGTGCTCTAATCGAGATTTTACTGGCCTACCCTTTTTAAAGATGCGCACATATATGTCACACACTGCGATAGATGCCAAAGGGCAGGAACCATCTCTAGAAGGCATGAATTGCCACTGCAGAACATCCTTGAGCTTGAATTATTTGATGTATGGGGTATCGACTTCATGGGTCCATTCCCGTCTTCCTACAACAATCTCTATATTCTTGTGGCGGTTGATTATGTCTCTAAATGGGTTGAAGCAGTTGCCTTGCTGACAAATGATGCGAAAGTGGTGCTTAATTTCCTGAAAAAGAATATTTTCACTCGTTTTGGTACGCCTCGGGCGAAAATCAGTGATGTAGGGTCACACTTTTGTAACAAATATTTTGAAGCTCTTCTAGCTAAGTATAGGGTGACCCATAAGATAGCCACTGCTTATCATCCGCAGACTAGTGGTCAGGCGGAGATTTCAAATCGGGAGGTAAAACGCATCTTGGAGAAGATAGTTAACCCCAATCGAAAGGACTGGGCAAAGAAGATGGTTGATGCCTTGTGGGCATACCGCACCGCCTATAAAATGCCTATCAGAAATTCTCCGTATAGGCTTATTTACGGAAAGGCTTGTCATCTTCCGGTGGAGTTGGAGTACAACGCATATTGGGCTATTAAAAAGCTAAATTTTGATTTAGAAGCAGCTGGTGAACATAGACTTTTATAACTAAATGAATCAGATGAGTTTCATCTACAAGTGTATGAAAATGCTAAGTTGTACAAGGAGACGATGAAGAGGTGGCACGATAAGAAGATAGTCGAAAGAAATTTCGAGCCGGGCCAGAAGGTTCTTCTTTTTAAATTTTGTCTGAAATTATTTCTCGGGAAGTTATGGTCGGGGCCGTTCACGGTTGCTAAGGTCTATCCGTATGGGGCTATTGAGGTTGAGGACCCTCATTCAGACAAAACCTTCAAGGTAAATGGTCGGCGGTTGAAGCACTATTTTGGCGGCGAGGTCGACCGGTAAAACACCTCCATCACCTTGGGAGACCCGGTGTAAGGCGGGGTAAAAGTCAAGCTGATGACTCTAAATCAAATGCTTGATGGGGAGGCATCCTCATCTCAATATCATAAATCTACTTTTATTTTCATGCATTTCTGTTTTCTTCAAGTTTTCATTGATTGCTCTTTGTATTTCCTAGTATAGTTGATAGTTTCTATATAGTTCATAATAGGATGTTTATCAGTTGTGTTTAAAGGCTTTGAGTAGTTAGACTTTGCTATTTCATTGTTTCCAGTCTTTCTGTGGTGATATGAGGTTTGGCCAGTGCAGAATTTAATAGGCCACTATGTGAAGTCTAGAGTTCGTGCCGCGACGCCGCCCTCAATACTCAGTGTAGTGTCACAGTGCCAATGCTAGATAATTTCACTGTTAGTTGGCGCTGCTGTATACCTAGCTATCGCGCCCCAGCGCCAAGCCCAGCGCCATTGTAGTGCCCCAGCGCCAAAATCAGAGCCCAAGCTCCATATTTCGCGCCCTAGCGTCGAGTTTCCTAGAGAAAATCACACTGCAATGCCATGGTCTTGGAGAGCACACTGTAAACTAGCGCCCTCAGCGCCAAGCTCGGCGCCCCAGTGCCATTCTTAGCGCCCTAGTGCCATGCAATATCAGTCGCGCCCCAGCGCCAGGATGGGTTGAGTTCGCGCCCCAGCGCCATGCTCCGTGCCTTAGCGCCACCGACTTGTTTTTGCTTTTAATTACAGTATATGCATTCATTTTACTTCAGTTACTTCTCTCTCTCATATAGTGGCTCATAATTTCCTCTCAGCCTTACTTGCGACGCCAACCTTTCCGAGCCATCCCTTCTTCCAAGAGCCGTTAGGCCACCCAACCGTCGTGCCCGTCAGTTTCCTACCATTCGGACGCCCAACCGCCATGCAGTTAATCTTTCTGACTGTTTCCCTCTCTTACGCTTTCCCTCTTTAAAAGCAAAGTGAGGTACGATTCTGTGTTGTGTTTTTAGTTTGACAAAATTGCATACAAAGCTAGTATTGTGCCCTTATTTTCTCTAGCAAACTAAGTATGGGTTCTAAGTGCCTGAGAACAAGTATTGGCCCCCTTCCTTCACCATTATCTAGAACCCCTGTTACCAGTTGGGATGCTGTCAAATTCCTAACGGAGGATGCCTGGAAGCGTTATACGCAGAATTTCTCCTCGAGGAGTTTGGTGCCAGAAAGAGGGCTAAGGCCCGATGACAAGTTAGACGGCGAGATGATGGCCATGATCGTGGCAATGAAAAGGATTCACTTTACCAAGCCGCCTGAATTGGCAGTTATCTCGGAGGTAAAGGAATTCTATGCTAATGCCATTGTCGATGGCCCCTCGGCGGTGCAAGTTAGGGGAAAGCTGATACAATTTGATAGCCGGGCTATCAATGCAGTCTATGGGACTCCCAACTATGATGGTCATGACTATCGAGAACCTGGGCTGCGGGGTTACAACACTGATGAAATCATTGCTAAACTTTGCAAGCCTGGGACTGTTTGGAAAACTAATAAATACCATGGTGAAAAGACATCCTTCCCACATCAGGCCTTAAGTCATTATGGTAAGGCCTAGTATTCTTTTATTTGTGCAAATATCATGCCAACACGTCACATCAGCGACGTGACCAGAGAAAGGGCAATTATGCTCTTTGCAATTGTCACGGGCTTAAAGGTCGATGTCGGGGTGCTTATTCAGGAATCTATAAAGAAGGCCATACAGAGCAATGTTATGTCAAGGCTTCCTCACTCGTCTCTAATTACACGTCTATGCGAAAGAGAGGGTGTGAAGTGGGAAAAGGAAGATGTCACCCAGCCACCTATGGCTGTCATTGATCATAACATCATTTCCCGTTATGGAATTTGGGAGGGTGCACAATCGCATCCTAGGGGCGAGGGTTTTCTGTCGGCACCACAACCGCCGCCATCCACTAAAGTCGGTACCTCCACCCAAGAGCCTGAACCCCCGTCCTCTGAGGCTATTCCACCTGGGGTCCTAGCGGAGATTTTGTCCAGTCTGAACTTTCTGCACTGTAAGGTAGATCATATAGCACAATGGAACAACCAGTTCAATAACTACCATACAGAGTTCGCGAACACAATGTCCAGCATTTAGTATGCACAGGGAGGAGATGACGTAGAGTCCCTACCTTTTTAATTCCCAGCACCTCCAGTCTTCGTGCCCTATCCGCCACAATTTTTGCCTCGGGAGGAGGCCCGCGAGGATGAACCTGTCAATGTGGAGGATGATGAGGGTGATGAAGGTGGCAATGCTCAGGATGCTTGATGTTAAAGTTCAGAGGCCATCGAGGACACTGGCTGTAATAACCCTAGATTTTCTATATAAAATAAATCAGAAATTTTGCATATAATTTTTTTATTATTATTATTTAATGACGAGAATAAATGTCTAGTAATGTGAACGATAAATACGAATATATTTATTACTTGAAAAATTAGAAATAATTTTGGAATAATTAATTACCACAAATTATATTGTTATGGTAATTAATTCTTGTAAGCCGAAATGTATTTATTAATTATTTTCCATGAAAACATGATTGGAAATAATATATGAAGTGGTAATTAGAATTATATAATAAATATTTTATTATATGATTTGTTCAGAATATTTAAGTTAATTATTTTAACTTGATTATTGATGTTGTGTAAGAAAGAGAATTCAGATATGAGATCCAAACCCTGGATTGGGATTGTGTTCAAGAGATGAGAATAATAATATTATATTATTTATATAATGATTTTACGGTACCATAAATATGTACTGTGTATATGCGGACAAATAATATTGAGCAATGACGGTCAATTAGGTCATAGCATATTACCGTGCTGTGAAACCCTAATTATTAAACTCAGTTATGAGATATGACTGAGTAGTGACTGTGTATATGAAGTTATTGTGTATAAGAATGTCGGTAATTAGAAGGAAACCCTAATTACTTTTGTATGTCGATAATTAGGACAAACCCTAGTTATTATAACCCTAACCGGTTGAAGTTAGAAATCGTAATGACTGTGTTAGTAACATACACAGATAATTAGAGAACCCTAATGGTCAATTAGAAACCCTAATTGATGACGTTAAGAAACCCTAATTATAGAACCCTAAATTTTCAATCGAAAACCCTAATTTTAAATTATCGGGTTTAATTACGATGTTAATGTATAAATGTTTTAATTTACCAAAGGATGGAAATTAATTGGTAAATGATAAGAATTACCATCTAGTGATTAAATATTACATTTAATTGCCATGTACAAAATTGCCCTTGAAATTATATGGGAAATTACTAAAATACCCTTTTTATCCATTTTAGTGTATTATTAGTAGCATTGTTGATGGAATCTTCAATTATGCTAGCTAATCAATGGCTTCTAGAAGTTATCCATGCTACTATACCATTACACCCATCAATTATCAGCCTTACATGATTGAATTCAATCAATTCTATAAATTAAGGAGAGATTAAGCTTAAAATGTACACTAAAATTGCCCAACTCTCCAAACTAGATTCTCTCAACCTCTTAGCTCCCAAAAACACTTTCCAATACACTCCTAAGCACAGCCCCACGATCACAAGCATCAAAAATAGAAGATCAAAGTCAGAAATCAAGAAATCAAATTAAGAAAAGGTATGAAATCCCAAAAATTAGAAATCCTTCGATTCGATGTTAATTGATGCAATTGATTGTTTAAAGTTGTGTAATAGGGAGTCTATTAATGTTCTAAGTTGATAAATCAAAGACCCATAACATCAAAGTGCACGAATTTGAAGATTTGAGCAAGTTAGAAAAACCGAATTCTGTGATTTTTCATCAAATGTCAGAGCTTATATCTCTGTGATTATTTACTGTTTTGGTTGTTTGTAAGTTGTTATGTGTAGCCTGATATGTGTTCTTTAATATAAAAAAACAATCAAGTTCATAGCTATTATAGATCGGGAGTTATTCATGGTCAAAACCCGTTGACCGAAAACGCTGAAGAACACGAACCTAGATTTTTTTTGAGAAATTTCCGTGGTCAACTTTGACCGGCTAGATCTTGCTCATGATATGATTTTTTTAGTGTTATGATGCTTTATAGTTGTAGTCCTACATGTTTTCTCCACACTCCAATTGATAGATCGCACGAAAAATACACATATTGCACGTTATAAGGATCCAAAGTAGGCACCTCGACTGTTCTTCGGTTGAATAACAGCCTAGTCAGACTTTTTGATGACTAATAACTCTTAGATCTAATGTTTTTTTAGCCATGATGTTTGTTGTTAATTTTAGTCTTACATGAGCACTACAAGATGTATGTGTTAGATTGCCCCGAAACATCACGATACGATCTAAAATCGTGGTCAAACTAGCCCCCTCGAAACTGCCTTGTCAGTGTTCTTGAGGCTCAAGAACACCTGAGGCAACAGATAATCGTCGCTAAATCCTTTAGCGACGGTTTTGATTTATTTTAAATTTTTCAATTTCTGAAAATTCCTAAAATGATTTAAAAATTAGAAAAATTATATTTTAATTATTAAAAATACTTAATAAATTCTGAAAAATTATTTTAAAATCCGAAAAATAGTTTTAATTATTTTGAGTATATTTCATAAATATTTAATATTTTTAGAATATAAAAGGTATTTATTTATTTAATTATAATATTAAATAAATGATTTAAAAATAGTTTTAATTCACGAAAAATCATGAAAAATTATTTTATGGTATAAGAAAATATTTTAAGTTATTTTCCATGACTTTCAATATTTTGTGATGAATTTCATTAATTAATTATTATTAATGATATTAAAGTTATTTAATGATTATATTAAATAATTTAGTTTAAAAATGATTTTAATATTATAAAAATCATTTTAAATGAAAATAAGGTATTTAAAAATATTTTAAGTTATAAAATATAACTTTTAATATTTAAAGGATAATTTCATTAATAATTAAATATTAATGATATTAAGATAATATTAATGATATTTAGTTTATTTAATAATTAGTGTTAAATAAATAGTTTAAAAAATAGTTTTATTTATTTAAAAATCATTTAAAAAGGATATTAAGGATTTAAAAATATTTTAAGTTATAATTAATGACTTTTAATATTTGGATAAATTATACATTAATATTTAAATATTAATGGTAATTATTTAAAAATGATTTTAATTGTTTTAAAAATCATTTAAGGGTAATATATATGTTTTAAAAATAGTTTGAGTTATTATAAATAACTTTTATATTTTGGCAATGGTTTCATTAATAGTTTAATATTAATTAATTATTAATGAATGATTCCGATGTTTAAAAATGCATGATAAATTTTAATAAATGTTTTAAAATTATTTCAAGTCATTTAGAAATAAAATGACTGATATTTACAGATGTTGAGGTACAGAATAAGAGTCTTAAACTCAGTATTTACTCGATAAAACTGTCGGTACACCGACAATTGTCAGAAATTGACCCGAACTTAGATATTTAACTGTGTTTATGATTGTTTAGGACGTAATGCCTGTTAGATATATGTGATGATGTGATTAGACCATGTGCTGACTGTAATAGACAGTACTATTGTAAGACCCCAATTTTTATAAATAAAGATGAATTTTCTATAAATATCATTTTTGAATATTATGAAGTTAATTTGATATAATGTTATAGTTGTGGGTAATATTTATAAATTTTGCAAAGTAAGCAAGTTGTTATAAAATATTCGTTTGGTCGGGGAATATTCTTTTTGTCGGGGAATATTCGTACGACGGCACAATCATTGGTGGACCCCACAGCAGAATTATTGTCGGATTGAGAAAACGACAAAATTATCTTTCTATAAAAATAACCGCTGAGGTATTACGTTAAAATCGTTAAAACTGTTGAACTACTTGGTAGTAAAAGTACAGTAATACGCGTGGTTGCATAGTAGCACACGGTATTGATTATTGATGCTTACGTGAGAAGTCACTCAGCTATACTCAATTATTGCTACAGTAATTGCTGCATCATATCTCTTAAATTATTGTCATAGTATCATCTGTATAATATGTTATATTATTGAGACGTTGTGGTAAGTTTGGTTATTTTATGGGGGGCCATATGTCATCATCTAAGAGTCTCTTCGTCAATAGTAATTACCGTCGTCAATAGTAATTACCTTCGTCAATAGTATTTACCTTGGTCAATAGTAATTACCTTCGTCAATAGTATTTACCTTGGTCAATAGTAATTACCTTCGTCAATAGTATTTACCTTGGTCAATAGTAATTACTTTCGTCAATAGTAGTTGTCCCTTCAATATTACCAAGAGTCATTTGACCCTTCGTTAAGACCAAGAGTCATTTGACCCTTCGTTAAGACCAAGAGCCACCCTCAGTTTTTCTATAAATAGAGGCCTAGGGCTTCATTATTTTTCACGAATTCATTCAAGCTATAGAGAGAGAAAGTATATAGAGAATAAGAGAGAGAGAATAAAAGTATTCTGCTACATCACTTTTCCAATATCCAGTTCTTTTAAGGTAGGGAATATTATTTCTTTTATATTCATGAAGAGAACTTCTGTTATTCCATTTGTTATTATTCCGTTGGAATAACCAGTATACGCGGTCTACCCTATACTTGGTGACATTCTTCTATTATTCTGTTGGAACATCCTGTCTGTGTGTTTTACACCGGACCTGGTTCCGTTTATTATTCTGTTGGAACATCCTGTCTGTGTGTTTTACACCGGACCTGGTTCCGTTTTATTATTATTCTGTTGGAATATCCTGTCTGTGTGTTTTACACCGGACCTGGTTCCATTATTTATTATTCTGTCGGAATATCCTGTCTGTGCGTTTACGCCGGACCTGGTTCCATTATTTATTATTCTATTGGAATAACCTGTCTGTGCGGTCTATCGCATGCATGGTGATTTCTTTTGTTATTCCATTCTTTATTGTACTCAGTTGGTTAAGTTTTGACTTCTATACTCCATGAAAGTTGTGGAATATCCTTGATAATTGCGTTTCATCCAGTATCTATTCATGAAAATATTCTCCTGATCATTCTTGAATTTTACTCCACAAAGTAGTATCATGTTGACAATTTGGACGTTGTTAATTCTTGGATAAATTAATTCTTGAACTTGTTTTATTGAATTCTTATATCATTGTCATCATCCTCATGTTTATATTCTGTTGAAAGTCATCTGTGGCCTGTAGTGCATAGATGGACTTGGTATGATTATGACCAGGGATTATTCGGTGTAATCATGACCGCAATGTTACGAATGATGTGGTAAAAGTCCTCATTGGCCCGTAGTGCATTGATGGACAGTTGTTGGCATGATCATGACCATTAATGAATATACGAATATCCTTGGCCGTAGTGCAGGGGTGATTCGATGATGTGGATTATTTTATTAAGCTGAGTCTCAGCGATCACAGTGTTGGAAAATCTTTTAAATCATAAAAGATAGTAGAGTTTATTTTCTACTTGACTCTTTTAATGGATTGCTTGTCTACAGTTAAACTTGATGTCTATTATATTTTATCAGTTTAACATTGTTGAAGGCTAACGATAATTTATTCTGCATTATCTTAGTCATAATATTTCTTACTGGGCTAGTTGAGCTCACCCTTTCTTTCACTGTTCTCTTCAGGAAATGAGAACGTAGCTGGGACAAGTCGGGGTACGGAGTGATGGTCCGAATGATAGTATTAGTTAGTAGTCCTCACTATTCTATGTAATGGTGTGTTAATAAATGTAATGAGGACTCATTTTGAGTATGAATACTCTCTAGAAGATAATATTTGTATTCAAACTCACAGTTTATGTTTTGTCGTATTGTACACGACAGATGTATTAAACAGTTGTATTTGTATTCTGTACTATGTATCTGACGACCCAAGATGGGTGATGTATACCTAATTTTGGGGGCGTCACAACTATGTGTTATGATATATTATTCTAATCGAACGAATGATCTGATTATTGATAGGTTGTGATAAAGAGATAGAATCTAAATTGAGATTTGTAATCAGCAAATCAGGCAAGCATCTTACCTTTGCATTTCCTTTATGCAATGGACATGAGTAAGAAGTTTCAGAATTCTTTTCTATTCCTGTACAGATTATGTACACTTTGATTATCAACATGTTAGCTCAGATATATATTCTGTTCATTAATTTCTAAATAGTTATACAAAGTGTCCCCACTTGGATAATCATGTCATTTATTCACATGTTGATACACCTTTGTCAATTACCCGTATATATATATATATATATATATATATATATATATATATATATATATATATATATATATATATATATGTTGAATTACATATTATTGTTTAGCAAGATTAAAAACCTTCGGGTTTGGAACCAAGCATGTATGAACATCCCTATATGGGAAAATTTTTGCGCCCAAGGCGGATAGAGTGAGCGAGGAATTTCGTTCAGGTTATGTAGTATTGATCAATACAGGGTACAACGGGGCTGATCACCCTCCGTGCCCGTAAGTTATGACGGTTTGCGGATGGATTTCTGCTAAACCTTTTCAAAAATGAAAAGAATGTTCATAGTATATTTCTTAAACCCTATTCATGGGTAGAGCCAAATTTTAAGAATTTGAAAGAGAGTTGTTATGTGAATTTTTTATCAGTACAGATTACTTCACAACTTTCGATTCGTTGTAGAAGTGTTATGTAAAGAGAATACTTATATTCTTTCAACTTATATATATAGTTGCTATTACTTGCTAGGCACTCAAATGCTCATCCTTTCTTAAATTAAATATTTTCAGTTATGTATGAGCAACCTGAAGGCTCAGGCACGAACAGGGGGAAAGGAAAGCTGTTCGAATGAGTTTATATTATGAGTTAATGGTTATAGTTAGTATTGGTATCTATTCAAGTATTGTAAGGAATGTATTTAAAGGTCTCTTACCTGGGAAGTAAACTTTGATGTATGTAAATTAAGTTTGAATGTAATATTATTATTGTATTATTTAGCTTATAGAAATGGTATCGTGAAGCACCGAGTTCGGGTTTCAAGTACCTGGATTTGGGGGCGTCACAGGTTGGTATCAAAGCTGTAGGTTTTAAACGTTTGGAATACGAAACCTAGGTTATAACCTTAGTAGAATGGAGAACGAAAGTTAAGATAGATATTCAGTGATCCTAGAGACGAAGTACTCTAGTGAGAAGTTATAGGATATGATGAGTTTAAGAGATTCATCAAGTTTTAGCTGTACTAAATAAAATATTACTTCATTTTATCGATGAATATATTTTATTTTTGTACTAATGTTGTCTCGTTTATTGTGGTCATAGGATGGATGACGAAAGTCAAGATAGTAATTCCTTGACCCAAGAGACGATGGACTCTAGCGAGGAGTACACAAACAGTGAGATGATAAGAGATTTGATAGTTAGAAACGACGACTTAAAGGTTAGAGCTGAGCAGGCGGAGGCACAGAATCGTACTTTCCAAATTTCAGAATAGCACACAGATGGAATTAGCCGAGTTTCGAGGGAGGTTGGAGCAGAGATATATACAGATAGGACAGTTGAAGGTTGAGATAGAAGCCAAAGACACCAGGATATATACCTTGAAGCAGGCTTTAGACATCGCCTTTATACGATTCGACACAAAGTGGATGGAGCTGCCTTTCGGCAGAGAAAGATAGGCGTTGATGTGTTTATAGAGATGGATTGAATAAAGTCATCGTCAAACAAAATAAGAGACAACGTATATAGAACTCTTGATTGCTGTGTATATATACTATATGCTAATCAGGGTAACTTCTGTATGTAGATGTCTGGTGGAAAAGATATGTGGAATAAGAAGGATCAGGTCCATACCCCCGAGCTAATATCGAGGCTAACAGCTGAAATAGAAGCTCACAGGGAACCCAAATCGGACGAGGTGGCTATCATGGAAAACGTAGCATCAGACCCAGAAATGTTGGATTTGACAGATAGTGATTCAGACACTAAAGTTGAAGCTGCTCAAGCATCAACGGAGGTGCAGTATCTGGAGAATAAGGTTGCTACGCTGGAAAGGCTGTGGGAGATAGAGGCATTGCTTAATATTCAACTGCGTCAAGCATTGCTAGAAACAATGGAAGAGCAGATGGGAGCCCCAAGCAACACATCGTGTGCAGCTCCGAGAGGTAAGGGAAAAAGAAAGATAGAAGACCCTAACTTAGGAAAACCTGACAAGAAGAAAGGGAAGAAGATATGTTATATTTGCGGCCGTGAGGGACATACCTCTCCTCGTTTCCCCGACTATAAGAAAGGTGGATGTTTTAATTGTGGGATGGAAGGACATCGATCGAATGAATGTCCGAGAAGAAAGGCTTGGTAAATAAGTAGTATGGGTTATGTTATGTAATATGTGTGATAAGTAATGAACTATTTTCAACTTTTATGTTGGTCAATATTTTAAATCCCGACTTTCGTAGTCACAAAGGGATAGCTGTTGATTAAAGCAGGATGTGCTATGTACATATTCAATAAATGAATATGAATCTAAGATTGAGAAATGAAACGAGTTTAATACATTAATCTTATGCAATAAGGTTAAAATGTAAGGGTATAATTTATGGTTTTATTTAACCAGATAATGCCGCCAAGACGCCAAACTCAAAACCAAAGGATAGAAGAATCTACTAATGCTGGGGAACGACAGCTAGAACTGATGCAAAACTTTGCAAACATGGTAGCTCAGGCTATGCAGCAGGGAATACTAGCTGCAGGGAACCAGCCAGACAACCGTAGGACCATCAGAATTCAGAGGATCAACTGACCCTATAGAAGCCCAGACATGGGTGAACGAAATAGGAAAGGCGTTCATAATTGTCAGAGTAGATGAGGGGCAAAAAATCATTTTTGCCACTTATATGTTGAAATGGGAAGCTAACTTTTGGTGGGAGGCAAGTAAGACTCGGGCAGGAGAAGAAGAAATTACTTGGGATAGATTTAAGAATTTATTTTTCGAAAACTATCTCTCTGTTAGTATGCAGTCTAGAATGGAGGTGAAATTCCTGGAGTTAAAACAGGAGAACATGACTATTGCGGAGTATGTCGCAAAGTTTAATGAGTTGGCTAGGTTTGCTCCACAGTAAGTGGATACATAAGCTAGAAAGTCAAGGAGATTTGAGCTGGGCTTAAAACCCTGGCTCTATAATAAGGTGTCAGTACTGTAAATTAATACTTTTGCAGCACTCATGGAGAAGGCTATCATAGCTGAACAGGAAAGTGAGGCCATGAGCCTCTACCACATGGAGAAGAAGAACAAAAGCAAGTCAGGAGGAGCAGTAAAGATAGAAAGTAGTAGTGGGAATAGGGGTGAGAAAAGAATGAGGAATTTTTCTGAGAACGTGCAAGTGAAGCAGGAAGGTACAAAGAAGTAGGTAGTGCAGTGCAAGAACTGCGGGAAGAATCACTCTGGCGAGTGTCTGAAGGGCAAGTTTGTATGCTACAAGTGTGGACAAGAGGGTCATATCTCTCCCAGCTGCCCCAACTCAAGGATGATCAGTGGATGCTTTATATGCGGATCGACTGAGCATAAGGTGAGGAACTGTCCAAAGAGGGGAATGGAGGCAGGAAACGTAACCACGGGGAGGAGCAGTGGTTCTTTAGCAATAACAGGACCACACTCAACCAGTACCCCAACGGTAGCAACTCCGAGGGTCTTCAACATGACGGTCCAGGATACGGCGGCAGCTAGAAATAGAACTCCAGGTGCTATTTGAATCACTTATATATCTTATGTGATTTTCCTACACATGTAGTAGATTATTTTATTTTGTAAGAAAAGTTGAATAAGGAATTTGAGTTCTTTTAGAAATCAAATTTCTGCCTAATTAGAGTGTTATGAAGAATAGTTAAAGACCAGTTCGATCAAGTATGGTCGAGGTCTATGTACAGTGATTATATGCTATGTACCCTTCTGCATATGAGTTTTAAAGCGGTGATTCCAGGGACATAATCCTTATAAGGGAGGGTGAATGTAATAACCCTAGATTTTCTATATAAAATAAATCAAAAATTTTGCATATAATTTTTTTTATTATTATTTAATGACGAGAATAAATGTCTAGTAATGTGAACGATTAATGCGAATATATTTATTACTTAAAAAATTAGAAATAATTTTGGAATAATTAATTACCACAAATTATATTGTTATGGTAATTAATTCCTGTATGCCGAAATGTTTTTATTAATTATTTTCCATAAAAACATGATTGGAAATAATATATGAAGTGGTAATTAGAATTATATAATAAATATTTTATTATATGATTTGTTCAGAATATTTAAGTTAATTATTTTAACATGATTATTGATGTTGTGTAAGAAAGAGAATTCAGATATGAGATCCAAACCCTGGATTGGGATTGTGATCAAGAGATGAGAATAATAATATTATATTTTTTATATAATGATTTTACAGTACCATAAATATGTACTGTGTATATGCAGACAAATAATATTGAGCAATGACGGTCAATTAGGTCATAGCATATTACCGTGCTGTGAAACCCTAATTATTAAACTCAGTTATGAGATATGACTGAGTAGTGATTGTGTATATGAAGTTACTGTGTATAAGAATGTCGGTAATTAGAAGGAAACCCTAATTACTTTTGTACGTCGATAATTAGGACAAACCCTAATTATTATAACCGTAACCGGTTGAAGTTAGAAACCGTAATGATTGTGTTGGTAACATACACAGATAATTAGAGAACCCTAATGGTCAATTAGAAACCCTAATTGATGACGTTAAGAAACCCTAATTATAAAACCCTAAATTTTCAATCGAAAACCCTAATTTTAAATTATCGGGTTTAATTACGATGTTAATGTATAAATGTTTTAATTTACCAAAGGATGGAAATTAATTGGTAAATGATAAGAATTACCATCTAGTAATTAAATATTACATTTAATTGCCATGTACAAAATTGCCCATGAAATTATATGGGAAATTACTAAAATACCCTTTTTGTCCATTTTAGTGTATTATTAGTAGCATTGTTGATGGAATCTTCAATTATGCTAGCTAATCAATGGCTTCTAGAAGTTATCCATGCTACTATACCATTACACCCATCAATTATCAGCCTTACATGATTGAATTCAATCAATTCTATAAATTAAGGAGAGATTAAGCTTAAAATGTACACTAAAATTGCCCAACTCTCCAAACTAGATTCTCTCAACCTCTTAGCTCCCAAAAACACTTTCCAATACACTCCTAAGCACAGCCCCACGATCACAAGCATCAAAAATAGAAGATCAAAGTCAGAAATCAAGAAATCAAATTAAGAAAAGGTATGAAATCCCAAAAATTAGAAATCCTTCGATTCGATGTTAATTGATGCAACTGATTGTTTAAAGTTGTGTAATAGGGAGTCTATTAATGTTCTAAGTTGATAAATCAAAGACCCATAACATCAAAGTGCACAAATTTGAAGATTTGAGCAAGTTGGAAAAACCGAATTCTGTGATTTTTCATCAAATGTCAGAGCTTATATCTCTGTGATTATTTACTGTTTTGGTTGTTTATAAGTTGTTATGTGTAGCCTGATATGTGTTCTTTAATATACAAAAATAATCAAGTTCATAGCTATTATAGATCGAGAGTTATTCATGGTCAAAACCCGTTGACCGAAAACGCTGAAGAACACGAACCTAGTTTTTTTTTGAAAAATTTTCATGGTCAACTTTGACCGGTTAGATCTTGCTCATGATATGATTTTTTTAGTGTTATGATGCTTTATAGTTGT
The DNA here is from genome assembly GCA_016801055.1 of Panax notoginseng. Taxonomy (NCBI): domain Eukaryota; kingdom Viridiplantae; phylum Streptophyta; class Magnoliopsida; order Apiales; family Araliaceae; genus Panax; species Panax notoginseng. The sequence goes on along the minus strand of CM029020.1, from coordinate 58,537,615 downwards.
ATTCCTACATTTTTTCTCCACACTCCATTTGATAGATCACACGAAAAATACACATATTGCAAGTTATAAGGATCCAAAGTAGGCACCTTGACTGTTCTTCGGTTGAAGAACAGCCTAGTCAGACTTTTTGATGGCTAATAACTCTTAGATCTAATATTTTTTTAGCCATGATGTTTGTTGTTAATTTTAGTCTTACATGAGCACTACAAGATGTATGTGTTAGATTGCCCAGAAACATCACGATACGATCTAAAATCGTGGTCAAACTAGCCCCCTCGAAACTGTCTTGTCAGTGTTCATGAGGCTCAAGAACACCTAAGGCAACAGATAATCGTCGCTAAATCCTTTAGCGACGGTTTTGATTTATTTTAAAATTTTCAATTTCGGAAAATTTCGAAAATGATTTAAAAATTAGAAAAATTAGATTTTAATTATTAAAAATACTTAATAAATTCTGAAAAATTATTTTAAAATTCAAAAAATAGTTTTTAATTATTTTGAGTATATTTCATAAATATTTAATATTTTTAGAATATAAAAGATATTTATTTATTTAATTATAATATTAAATAAATGATTTAAAAATAGTTTTAATTCATGAAAAATCATGAAAAATTATTTTATGGTATAAGAAAATATTCTAAGTTATTTTCCATGACTTTTAATATTTTGTGATGAATTTTATTAATTAATTATTATTAATGATATTAAAGTTATTTAATGATTATATTAAATAATTTAGTTTAAAAATGATTTTAGTATTATAAAAATCTTTTTAAATGAAAATAAGGTATTTAAAAATATTTTAAGTTATAAAATATAACTTTTAATATTTAAAGGATAATTTCATTAATAATTAAATATTAATGATATTAAGATAATATTAATGATATTTAGTTTATTTAATAATTATTATTAAATAAATAGTTTAAAAATGGTTTTATTTATTTAAAAATCATTTAAAAAAGATATTAAGGATTTAAAAATATTTTAAGTTATAATTAATGACTTTTAATATTTGGATAAATAGTACATTAATATTTAAATATTAATAGTAATTATTTAAAAATAATTTTAATTGTTTTAAAAATCATTTAAGGGTAATATAAATGTTTTAAAAATAGTTTAAGTTATTATAAATAACTTTTATATTTTGGCAATGATTTTATTAATAGTTTAATATTAATTAATTATTAATGAATGATTCAGATTTTTGAAAATGCATGATAAATTTTAATAAACGTTTTAAAATTATTTCAAGTCATTTAAAAATAAAATGACTGATATTTACAGATGTTGAGGTACAAAATAAGAGTCTTAGACTCAGTATTTACCCGATAAAGCTGTCGGTACACTGACAATTGTCAGAAATTGACCCGAACTTAGATATTTGACTGTGTTTATGATTGTTTAGGACGTAATGCCTGTTTGATATATGCGATGATGTGATTAGACCATGTGCTGACTGTAATAGACAGTACTATGTGTTATGATATATTGTTCTAATCGAACGAATAATCTGATTATTGATAGGTTGTAATAAAGGGATAGAATCTAAATTGAGATTTGTAATAAGCAAATCAGGCAAGTATCTTACCTTTGCATTTTCTTTATGCAATGGACATGAGTAAGAAGTTTCAGAATTCTTTTCTATTCCTGTACAGATTATGTACACTTTGATTATCAACATGTTAGCTCAGATATATATTCTGTTCGTTAATTTCTAAATGGTTATACAAGTGTCCCCACTTGGATAATCATGACATTTATTCACATGTTGATACACCTTTGTCAATTACCCGTATATATATATATATATATATATATATATATATATATATATATATATATATATATATATATATATATGTTGAATTACATATTATTGTTGAGAAAGATTAAAAACCTTTGGGTTTGGAACCAAGCATGTATGAACATCCCTATATGGGAAATTTTTTGCGCCCAAGGCGGATAGAGTGAGTGAGGAATTTCGTTCAGGTTATGTAGTATTGATCAATACAGGGTACAATGGGGCTGATCACCCTCCGTGCCCGTAAGTTATGACGGTTTGCGGATGGATTTCTGCTAAACCTTTTCGAAAATGAAAAGAATGTTCATAGTATATTTCTTAAACCCTATTCATGGGAAGAGCCAAATTTTACGAATTTGAAAGAGAGTTGTTATATGAATTTTTTATCAGTACATATTACTTCACAACTTTCGATTCGTTGTAGAAGTGTTATGTAAAGAGAATACTTATATTCTTTCAACTTATATATATAGTTGCTATTACTTGCTGGGCACTCAAATGCTCATCCTGGCTTAAATTAAATATTTTCAGTTATGTATGAGCAACCTGAAGGCTCAGGCACGAACAAGGGAAAAGGAAAGCTGTTCGAATGAGTTTATATTATGAGTTAATGGTTATAGTTAGTATTGGTATCTATTCAAGTATTGTAAGGAATGTATTTGAAGGTCTCGTACCTGGGAAGTAAACTTTGATGTATGTAAATTAAGTTTAAATGTAATATTATTATTGTATTATTCAGCTTATAGAAATGGTATCGTAAAACACCGAGTTCGGGTTTCAAGTACCTGGATTTGGGGGCGTCACACTGGCTATATTTCAAGTTTGGGGGGGGGAGAATTCCTTTTATTTTGATTATATATAAATTGTGTTAGTCTAATAATATTTGAAATGCTATGTTACTTATGTTTATTTATATTTATGGTGTGAGGACTTGAGTGAATCATTCGGGCTGGATAACCCCAGACTACTTATTAACTATGTTTTATTTATGTGATTATTATTGTGGTTTAGATTTTTATTTATGGTGAATGATTTATTTTGGATGCATGTTGTAGGTAAGGAAACCGTACCTTACTAGGGTTAGGGTTTCGTGTTGACTGAGGAGGAGAGAAATCCGCAAAGAGCACGGTCTTGATTGAGTGGTTGAAGAGGGGAGAAGAACAGGTAAGCAATTGCTCGAGTAACACGTGGCAGAACTCTTAGAATTTAAGTGCCTTCTTCAAAGTCTCCAGTTCAGAGAGAATCAAAAGTCCTCTCTATTGAAATGAAAGGGAGTATTTATAGAGTTTCCTAAATAATGGTCACGTGCTTTGCACATGTCTGGGTCTTGTGCTTGACATGTGATTTCAGAGGAAATTCCAAAAATACCCTTAATTACTTAAGTAATGCCTAAATCATCCTGTCCTTCTAGCCACCAATCCAATCCCTCAATCAAGTCCCAAATGAGTCGTCTCCACGAGCCTTCTGCCTCGGGGCACGTGGAGACTTCTCCCGGTTCATTTAATTTTTTAGATCACGCGTAAGCCCTAATTTTATATTTGGGCTCACAATTGCCCCCTGCACGTGAGTCACGCCTTCGAAGTGACGATCGTGCAAAAATATTTCGAGTCTTTGAATCCTGCTTCAAATTTTCTGAATAATCCGCGGAGCTCGATTTTTGCAAGCCTCGAAAAGAAACAGAAATATTATGAGAAATAAACCTTAAGAGAATTTTCCCAAAATATCCTGAAAATCATTTATCAAATTTGTTTCCAAATCTTGCTCAATCAAATTAAATCTGAAAACTTGACAATGAAGGGATTAGTCGCAACAATTAATAATATATATAAATTATTCATAATTCGTAAATAAAAATGCATAATAGAATACTTGACAATACTTGGCCATATGCATTAATTAGAAGGGCAAATGTAATAATAAAATATGCACAAGAATTTAATTTTGTGGGTAAAAACAAGTGACATCAGTGTTAACATGACTCGTGAACTCGTTAATTTTTTGCCAAAATATAATAATTTGGACACAATAAAGGCATTTCAAAAGTCGGAAGCTGCATTTTTATTTTTTGAAAAATAAATAAAACGTTAGGATATATAAATATATGTATTCTATAAAAAAGCAGTGCTTAATTAACACATTTTTTTTAAATACATATATATATATATATATATATATATATATATATATATATATATATATATATATATATATATATATATATATTTATTTATTTTAAAATTGATTCAAACTTCAAACACCCACAATTAGAGTTCTAAAACAAAACAATTTCAGAGAGATTGATTTTTTGTAGAATAACAAGTTTATTAGGATACATACTCTGCATTTTCTTGTGTATATATAGAAAGGAAAGGATTGAGTTTCTTCTTTGTGATTGATGAAGTAATACAATATCAGTAGTATTGTATTGGAGAGAAGGTTGAAGAAACAAAAAAAAAATTGCGCGATCAAAAAGATTCGTTTTCAAGTTCAGGTAATAGCAACTTGAGTTTCTCGGTCATCGCTACGCGAACCTACTCTGCACAACTGGAATTGATTTTTTCTAATTTTTTGGTTGCACCAGATTCGTTAGAACCAATGTCAGTGTGAGATTTTAATTCTATGAACTAGCATAGCTGAAGGAAAAGGAGGATGAAGGAATGAATAATATATTAAAAAAAATGATAAAGCCTCCTAAAAGTAGAAAATCTACTTTATGATTGCTCCTCCTTTTTGATCCAACGCCTTTCATGATTCATGCTCTGTAGGAATTTTTTTTTTTTAATTTAATGTCTTAATGATGAAACTGCCACCAGTAAATTGAAATTTTAGAAGAAATAGCTATTAACTTATAATCCTGCAAAAAGCTTGTCAATTTTTTATTTTATTTTATTATTATTTTTTTTATGCAGGTTCTATTTTTATGATGCAGGTTTTATTTTTATACTAAATGATGAGATAATGCGACCTGCAAATTGAAGTTCACAAACGTGATGTATGACCAATTTTATTTTTTTATTTTTTTATTTTTTATTTTTTAAATATAAAAGAAAAACTTACTTTTAAAGAATTTCAAGCGGCACTTCGTTCCGATCAATTAAACAACAAACCAAGAATGGAAGCAATGTACCATAGTTGGATCATCCTGGGCGAGCGAACCCTAGTAGGGACCGAATCCCAGGGTGGTTAAACCTTAGGAAGCCGAATCTCAAATGTGGTCGAATCCCGAGATGACCGAACCCTAGAGGGTTTTTCGTCGTTTGATAATTTTGTTCCTTCTTCTTTTCAGGTGTCCTTAATCTCTCTTTTTTCCGGGTTAAATCTTCTTATTCGAGTTTAGACTTTTTCGCACCGAACATTGTCAAAAGGAGATTGTTTTCAAGGCGACCTTGTTGTTCGGTATTCATAATTTCTCTTTTACCATGGTAAGTACTATATTTCGAATGCTTTCCACTTCGTTTTCTTGTTTCGTAGAATTCTTATATTAAATCCCCCTTGTTGTAGGCCAACTCTGACGAACGTTCTGCGGTCCTGAAAACTACTAAGGAAATCCCCTTCATTAGTGAGTGGGGAAAAGCTCCCTTCTTTGGGCCTTTTGACGATTTCTGGGAACGAACGAAGAATTTTGATCGTGCCACTTTTCATCCACCTGACAAAGGGGGTGTATTTCTATATGATGCAGCTAGCGAAAGTGCGGATAGCTTTCCCTGCTCTGCTCACATTCTCCGCATGTGCATCGAAAAACAAGAGTACCCTTTTAGTCCCGTTCGCTTCCTGTCTGACTCATCTAGTCGCCTTCAGGGATGGCAATCTTGGACCGACGAGATCCTCGGGAATTCCGATTATGTGAAGTTGTTGGACAAAGCTGGGATTCTGCGTTGTGTTCAACTATGTAGAGATCTTCGTATCCAACAGGACTATGACGCCCTTACCTTATTGATTTCACGCTGGTGCTCTTCTACATGTACATTTGTCACCGCTTGGGGGGAGTTCACCCCTACTCTAGAGGATGTCTATGCCATTTACCAGTAATTCTTTCTTCTGTTTCGTATATTCATCCTTATTTTTTCTTGGGTTATGTATTTATTTTGAACTACATCTTGTAGCCTTCCTGCTGCTGCTTCATCTTCTGGTGGTTCATCCAGCATGTCCTCTAAGGATACCGAATGTGTCACGTATTTGATAGAAGCTTTTAAGCGGGCTTCCAATTACACCACGAGGTTCCAAGGCAATATAATCCTTTCAGACTTTGAGACGCCCAACCATCCGGAGACTTCCTGGCTATCTTGGGTTCGTTATTTCTTTCGGGATTACAAGCCTGGCCACTGGAATAGTTCTGTTTATAGAGAGTCCGTTCTTGCTTTTCATAAGAACCTTGTCCTTTTCCTTTAGCTGCATATTTGGCTATGTGGTTGTCCCACTTTATCTTCCCTGGGTTACCTATGGACGGTCCCTCGACCCGTATGTTTAGCTTAGCAGCTTTGTTGTCTCGGGGTCTGGATGTTCCTCTTGCTGCTCTCTTTTTGGGAACCTTGTATCGTCGCTTGGATGAAACTGTTCTTGCTATGAGAGAATCTGTCGGAAGGTACCCCTTTTCAGTTTCACTCATTTATTATATTTATTATATATATATATATATATTGTTTATCAATATTCTTTTCATTTATTCAGGTATGACGTGAATTGCTTTGTTCCATGCTCCTTTCTTCAGATCTTCCTCTTCGAGCACTTTTGGGGTCATTCTACATCTGTGCACTTGTCCCAGAAACGAAGGAAATATCCATCCCCTTTTTTATCGCCCAATATTGTTCCCCGCAACGCTCGTTGGATTGATCATAGGATTACTTCAGATTTGCGGCTTTATATTGATAATTTTTTCTGTTTCACTGCCCGTCCGTACACCATTATTCCAGAGGGAGGTTCTATGCCTCGCTTATATAAGAGGGACTTCCGTTATTTTTCAAATGTCAGGGAATTGACTGGTTCTTCACTTTCTTGGTTCATATTCCTCCGAGCTGCGGAACTTCCCTATCTTGTTGAGGACGATGGTTTTGGTACCGTACTATACTCTCCTCATAGAGTCATGAGGCAGTTTGGATTTGACCAGAATCGACCTTTCGGCCGCTCTTGCCAGAGGGATTATGAAAGTGCTCTCCTCAATTTTGTCCCCACATCATCCTCATTTGCATGGGAGTTTCCAAAACCATCTATTGCTCCTTATGACCCTCTTCATTTTGTTATACCAGATGATTCTCGGCAAGGGCGATATACTAATTTTGAACGCAGCTACTGGCTCACCAACCTTAAAAAATGGCAAGATGATACTATGATTTGTTCCCCGCCAATTTCTCCTCCCGAACGTCTTCAATGGACAAGAATGTTATGTTCTCCCAGAACTAATACTCGTTCGGAGCGTTGGCCAACTAGTAGTCGGCTTCTTGAGCGTAAGGCTTTAATGTCTGAGTCTCTTCTTCCCCGGTCAGCAGACCCAGACGTTCCTCCCGTACAGGTTCCTACTACTTCCTTGAATCTTCCATCACGGGTTTCATCTCGGATACTTCCTCCAGTTCCTCCCCAGGGATCCTTTGCTGCTGAGGAAATCAAAGTTACTTCTTCTAAAATGAGAGCATCTGATATTACTAACTCAAAGGTGATGCCCCCTACAGATTCTACTATGGTTCTTGCTAGTCGTTCTGTCACTAGACGAATGCCAAATGGGCAAACACTTATCTTAAAGCCTTTGGCAAAGCGCCCTCTTGATAATGCTAGCTCTAATATGTCGGCAGTTGAGGATCCGGTCAAGAAACAACGCAAAATTTTGGTAAAATTTTTAGCATTTTCATTTGTCTTTTAACCATTCATAGAGTTATTTTTGCGTTTCCCTATGTCATCATTTCCTTATTTTTTTCAGATTACCGATGCTGATGAAGAAGATGATGATGTTCCTATTGGGTTTCTTGCGGGTGCTGTAAGTGAGACGGTCACGACTTCCACTACTTGTGAGCCTCCTCAGCCTATCACTGTTGCTATCAAATCTTCTTCCCCGCATGATGATCGTGTTAGTCTTGATGCTGAGGATTCTTTATCTGATGTTAGTTCGGGTCATGTTGTGGGTTGTATAACTCTCTCTTCACGTCCTCTTATAGCGCCTCCTCATGAGAGTCTAGAAGGTACCAATGATGCTCCTATTTTCTCGAGGAGGAATCCGTCTGAGCTTATTGCTGATATCCCGCTTTCGGTGGCATCTCACGACTCTTTATCCATCAGTGTGAGTATTTTCTTCAGTTGACATATACATTTTTTTTATAATATATTATGTTTTATCATTTTTTTTAGGGTGAGAAGAAAGATTTGCCCCTATCTATGGAGTCGCTTGCTTTATTTGATGCTCTCAATCCTGGTGTCGCCACCTTACCGTCTAGTGATGACCTTGGTTATCCTCCTACTGACCAAGGCTTGAAGGATTTATTAGCAACACAACAGTCGCCAGTATTTTCATCCTTTGTTAAGGAGTCATCATCAGCACATCAGCCACCTGTTTCCTCATCCTTTGTCTCGAGTGGTTTTATGGTGGCTTCTGAAATGGCTTCTACTAGAGCTTCCTTCAATCCAAGTGGAGATCTTATTTCTTGGAGAAGTTTTCAGATATCGTCTTCCAGCCAGGAAATTCTCGATCGTCTCTTAACTCGGTTTCCGCAAATACTTGACCGTCTGAATATCTGCATGGCCCCCGTCTAGACTTTCTTTTTAGATCGACTTGCTAGCCTTATTCTCGAGTTGCACAGCCTTTCTTTATATTCTTTGCGAGCCGAAGATTTAGATAGATTTAACAGTGAGCTTAATGACTTCTCCATTGTTGGCTTTGATATGTCTCCTTTTCGTGCTCGGCTGGATCTTCTTAGTTCCACTTTTCAGATTGTTGCACTACGGTCGGAGGTTACTATGTATCAATGTGAGAATAACTCATTTTCAGAACAACTTTCGGCTCTTGAGAAAACCGCAAACGAACTGGAGACCCAACTTCAGGGTTTGAAGTCAAATATTCAAACTTTTCAGAAGCTGAAAACCGCCAATGTGAAGGCTCGTGACGCTGCCATTGCTAAATTAGAAGCTTTAGCTTTGCCCCCGCTTCAGTTTGATATGTCATGGCCTTTAGATCATGACTTTTTGTAATTTTTTTTTAATTCCTGTATCAAAAAACTCATTTACGTATATTCTTTTTATCGGAATAAAGTTTCTTTAGCCTTATTAATTGTCTTTACTTTGAATTTATTTTTTTAAGACTCAATGTTTAACATTGAATCTCAAGTTATTCAAATTAATATTCTAACACAATAATTTGAATAATAATAATTAAAAAAAGCAGACATGAACGTGAATAAAACACGTTTTTTTTTCGCAAACCAACACTTGAATCCATACTTTTAAAATCAGAAAGAAGAAAAAAAATATATTCAAGTATAAGTGAAAGTTTGACATTTTATTGATAATCATGTTGCTTTTAACGAAAAGCATAACGTTTCAGATTGTCATAATAATAAATCTTGCTTTTATCGGTGAAAGCATAACGTTTGCCACTTTTAGAGATAAAGTGTAACTTTCTTGGATTTAAGGACTTAAACTCAAGTGCCTTAATTACTTTTAAAGTTGAAAGTATAACTTTTCTGTGATAACTATCTCATGTATAATATTTTTTTACCCATTTCAGGTTTAATGGGCCTGAGATAGCATCTGATCCCACACGAGATATTTTGCAATATCCGCTTTGGGAGATCTCTCGCACCCTATACGGGCCTTCCCATTTGGGGAAAAATTTGGTGGTTGGTGTTCCCCTCATGACTTGATTCGCTGTCTTGAGCACCAAGTCCCCCACCAGAATTTGTCGAGGTACCACTGCAGTATTGTATTGTTGTCGCAGTTTTTCATGGTACCGTTCTAATTTTTCTTTAGCTTTGTCTCGAAAGTCGGCTAAGGCTTCGAGAGCAGCTGGTCGGTTTTCTTCCTCGACTAAGCTTCGGAGTCTCATCCTTGCCGAAGGGATCTCTATTTCAGCAGGCAAAATAGCTTCTTCACCATATACTAGCGCGTATGGGGTTTCACCCGTAGGCTTTCTTTTTGAAGTTCGATAGGCCCATAGTGCTATTGGTAACTGTTCTGCCCATGTTTTCGGGTAATCATCCAAAGTTTTCGAGAGAATCTTGATCAAAGTTTTGTTTGTGGCCTCTACCTGTCCGTTGCCTTTCGGGTAGTAAGGAGATGATTTGTAATGTTTTACCCGATATCTATCTATCAGGCTCTTGACGTCCCTATTGATGAAGGGAGTTCCATTGTCTGATAAAATAACATTCGGGATCCCGAAACGACAAATAATATATTCCTTGATGAAATTTGCCACTGCTGGTCCTGTAGCCCTCTTTAAGGGTATTGCTTCTACCCATTTTGTGTACATCTCAGTGGCGGTTAAGATCCAGATGTTACCCTTTGAATTGGGATGAATAGGACCTATAAGATCCATTCCCCATGTATGAAAGGGCCATGGTGTTGCTAAAGTCCGCAAATCCACAGCGGGAGCATGAATCAAGTTTCCATGAATTTGGCAAACGTGACACTTCTTGGCAAACTCTAAGCAATCCCCTTCCATTCTAGGCCAGTAGTAACCATGATCAATCAACTGTTTATACAACTTGGCTCCTCCTTGGTGTTCATCTTTATGCATTTGGTAAACCAAATCCTTGGCCTCTCCTAATTCCAAACACCGTAAGGGCTTGCCGTTAAACCCTCTTCTAAACAGCTCTCCGTTTTGTAAGAAGAATCGTTGTACTTTCTTCTTTATCGTGACTGCATCCTTCTTTTCGGCAGGAAGACTACCGCTTTGTAAAAACTCCATATATGGGATTCGCCAGTCTGCTATGTCATCGATGAAGGCACATTCCTCCTCCCCAGGGTATTCTTGGCACGAAAGACATTGTCGTTGAAGTGCATCTGCTTCTTTCTTCATTTCGGGCCAATAATACCCTTGGCGTTGCAACCTTCGATACAATCCAATATCTGCCAATCCGCAGTTTTCTTCATGTACCTGATATAAAATCCTATTTGCTTCATCCTTCCCCAAGCATCTTGTCAAAACACCATCTGCTTCTTTATGGTACAATACTCCTTTAATGATGCGGTATTTCTGAAGCTCCACCAGTGACATGTTCCCTTCTTTTGTTTGTAATTGATGAGAGATGTCATGTCTCTAATCTTCTGTCAAATCTTTGGGGAATAATTCCAGCACCGTGGTTGGGAGGATTCTTTTGATTACTTTTACATCCAAGTCTTCTCCTTTGACATACACTCTAGATGCTACTGTGGCTAATGCATCAGGTTGTCTATTTTGTACTCTTGGCACGTACTCAATCACTACCTTCTTGAAGGCTTCCATCACTTTTTGTGCTACAGTTCGGTATGGTGCCAAGATAGGTTCCTTTACTGCGAATTGACCTCTTATTTGTTGAACTATCAGATTTGAATCTCCCTTTACTTTGAGGCACTTGGCTCCCAATTCTCTAGCCGCTAATAATCCCAATATGAATCCCTCATATTCTGCTTCATTATTCGTGTAAGGGAAATCCAGTTTATATGATAGGGCCACTTCCTTTCCATCCTTAGTAGTTAATACTACACCTGCTCCTCCTTTTTCTTCTGCGGATGACCCGTCAAAGGCCAAGTTCCACCACTCCGAATCTTCATCCATCACGTCAATTTTTTCTACTTCTCCCCCTGGAAGATCCTCTGAAGGAGGTTCATATTCTCCATGCGAAAACTGAGCGAGCAGGTCTGCTAATGCTTGACATCTGATTGCCTTCGGTGTTACACACTTGATGTCATATTCTGAAAGGATCATCATCCATCTTGCAGGTCTTCCTACCAACGCTGGCCTATTTAGCAAGTATCTGATCGGGTCAGTTCTCGTTGCAAGTTTCACTTCGTGTGCCAAAAAATAATGACGCATTTTCTGTGCGACAAACACCAGTGCCAGACAATGTCTCTCTAATTGTGAATACCTGGTTTCTGGTCCCCTGATTATTCGGCTGATGTAGTATACAGGCTTTTCTTCCCCATCTACCTCTTGTGTGATCAATCCTCCTACAGACTTTGCGGTAGATGTGATATACAGCTGCAATGGTATTCCTCTCTGTGGTACTACCATCTTTTTTACCGAGGCCAAAATTTCTTTAACTTTCATGAAGGCTTGTTGTTGGTCCTGCCCCCAGTCCCATTCTGTCTTTCCCTTTAGCAACTTTCCGAAAGGTTCTGTGACTTCTGCTAATGCGGGCATGAATCTCCTCATGTAGGAAACTTTTCCTAGAAAGCTCTTCAACTGTTTCTGCGTTTTTGGTGAGGGCATATCTGTAATAGCTTTTGCCTTGTTTGGGTCTACCTCCAAACCTCTGTTGTGCACTAAGAAGCCCAAAAATTTTCCAGCTGTCATCCCAAATGCGCATTTTTTCGGGTTCATCTTTAACTTATATCTGCGACAACGTTCAAACACCTTTCTTAAATCCTCTACGTGGGTTGTCTCCTTTTTAGATTTCACCACTATGTCATCCATATAGTCTTCCACAATGTCATGAATCATGTCATGAAAGATGGCGTGCATTGCCCTTTGGTAAGTTGCTCCTGCATTCTTCAACCCAAATGGCATTACTACATAGTAGAAATTCCCAAACGGGGTACGAAAGGTTGTCATCTCTGCATCCTCTATGGACATCTTTATCTGATTGTAGCCTACGAATCCATCCATGAATGACATTATCTCATGATTTGCTGTTGCATCTACCAAAGTGTCTATATTGGGTAGCGGATACATGTCTTTTGGGCACGCCTTGTTCAAGTCTCTGAAATCCACGCATATTCGCAACTGCCCATTAGATTTCTTTACAGGTACTATGCTGGATAACCATACTGGATGTTGAATTGGTTTGATGAATCCTACATCTAACAACTTCTTTATCTCTTCTTTTATTTGTGTTTCAACTTCTGGTGCATAGGTGCGAGGCGCTTGCTTCACTGGTTTAGCTCCTGGGCTTATGTTCAGATTATGCTCTACCAACTCCTTGTCAATCCCGGGCATCTCATTATAGTTCCAAGCAAACACATCCCTATACTCTCGTAGTAGCTTCACCAGCTCTTCCTTTTGGTTGGCATTCAGCTCTTTGTTAATGTAAGTCGGCTTCGGCGTTCCTTCTCCTGTTGCCAGATCAACTTCCTCCAATTTATTCTGCTGAGGTTTTGGCCGATCTTCGAAACATTCCGGAGCTGGTTCCACCTTCTGCTGTACAATTTCTTTCTTTTTATTGCTACTGGAGTGGGGGGCCTCTCCCGAGCCCTCAAGTTTAGGTGTACCTTTGAGCTCCTCCCCCTTGCACCGTCACAAGCGAAACACTATCTTTCCATCGGGTTTGATTACTCTTTCCCACTTTGTCTTCTGTTCTTCTTTTCTTTTATTTACTTTGTCAGCTTCTGATTGAGCTGTCCGTTTGGCATTGATTATGTTTCGGGCATCCTTCGAGTCTGCTGCCCGCTTCTTCGGGTCTTTTTCCTCTTTCTCTACATCTACTAATACAGGTTTCTTATTTTTGCAACATTCACCTTGTTCTAAAGTCTGCTTCTTTTCCTTTTTCACAGGCACAAACTTGTCCTTCTGTATATCCTCCCAGCTTGCTAGCTTCAGAGAATCAGGCTTGGCAATATGGTTTTCTCCTTCTTCGGCGACGTCATCGAAGAAAGTTACTTCAGTGATATGTGCCTCCTCCGGCCCAAAAGGGTTCCTTGTCGCTGATACCTTAACCTCCTTGCCTTTCCAAATTGCCTTCATGCACTGGTGAAAAACTGATGGTACCACCCCATAATCATTCTGCCAAGCTCTTCCTAGCAACACATGATATGCTGCGTCAACCTCTGCTACATGGAACATCACAGGTCCTCGGATCTTCCCCACTTGCATATCCACCTTGATGTATCCGATGGTTCTCGTGCTTTGATTAGCGAACCCCGTGATGTTTGTCTTTTCCTTCACGATCTTCTTTTCTGGCAAACCTAAATGTTTAAAGACAGTGTAGGGCATGATATTTACAGATGCTCCATTATCGATGAACGCTCTTCGCACTTCTATGCCATTAATTATTGCTGTCACATATAGTGGTCTATTATGTGGATATCTCACCTCTCTATCAGCCTTAGAGAAAGTAATTTTGTTCTCTTCCTCCTCCACCGTCTTCACAAACCCTTTGCTGATCGCCATGCAAGTTTCTTGTGCCTCGGCAGCTTTGATGATTGACTTGGTCGCTTCTATCCTTGCTTCCTTGGTCAATCCGATCTGATCGAAAAATTTTCTGAACTTAGCTCCGTTCATCAATGCGGTCACCTGCAGACCTGGATCAGAATCATCCTCCATCCATTCTGTGTTCTCCATCATCTCCACCTCTCTTCCCTCTGGTGATTCACTATGAGTAATAGTGTTGCACGTTTCTTTCCCCTTGTGGTTAGGAAGTGGCTTGTCCAGTACGTTGTTTCCTCCTTCCAATTCGATTTCTCCTGCCGCCAATTTCTCATGGTAGATCCTTCGTAGACTGTAACAATCTATAGTGGAATGTCCGGCGTACTGGTGGTATACACAGAAGTCTGGTCTCCTCTTTATCTCTTCTGTTACAACAAATCTGGGCCTTAGAGGTTTTACAACTCCATGTTCTACCCATTGCTCATACAAATCCCTAAATGCCTTCTCACTGCACGTAATAGCCCCTGGGATCGGCAATCTGGAAAACTTGTCTCCTGGTTTTCCATGGTTCCTTTCATTCTTTCCACTCTTTTCCCTCTTACCCCTTTGTGGCTTTTGCTGAGAATCTGCTAAAGCCACAGTAGCAGTTCTTTTGCTCTTCCACGTAACAGTCGCATGGCTTGCGGGCAAAGTCATAATTCCTCCCAAGTCTTGTGCAAATGTTGATAGTGTTGCAAAGGAATCACATGCTTTAGTGACCAAGTGGGGCTTAAAGGTATCTAGGGCACCATTGTTGCATATGCTCACTAGATTCTTCTCCTCAATCGGCTCAACACATTTTTGCGCCTGAGCCCTGAATCTGTCTACGTAATCTGACAGCTCCTCATTTGGCTTTTGTTTGAATCTCATTAACTCCACAATGGTCACCTGTTTCTGCATATAAAAAAACTTCTTAAAAAATTGTAACTTCAAATCGTCCCAATCTTGGACTGAGCCTTTCTCTAGATTGTAGTACCAACTGAAGGCACTATCTGTTAACGTTTTACTGAACTCACGGAGCAAAAGGTTGTGGTTGATTACTTCATCATAACCCAACCACGGAGACATCGATTCTACAAACCTGGCTATATGTTCTCTCGCATTCCCTTTTTCTCCATTGTACTTCGGAAATTGTGGCGGGTGCTCAATATACCCTGCTGGGTAAGGCTGTCTCCGTATATGTGTCGGGTATGGTGGAGTGAAGTCCAATTCTGATGGTCTAGTTGTCTGTCTTCGGAGTTGATTGATTACGTCAAGCATATCATCCTTTGTCACATACTGACTTGTCGTATGGACTTTTTGAGGGGTTGTAATATATTGTTGTGTTGGCGGTGTATATGGTAAGGAGATCGGCTGGTGTACACTGGCATCCTGCAAAGCTTGCATTCCTTGTATTTGTTGGCTTGTTTGTTGGGCGTGGCTTGGTATAGTCGGTATTTGCACTTGCGAAAATGCTGGGAATGTGGTGGGAATGACAATTGGTTGAGGCTGGCTTGTTTGCACTCTGGGTTGTGGTGCATCACCACTGGTTTGAGGCTCTAAATGGATGATTGGAATAGGCTGACTCTCCGTTGCTGGAGGCACATTCTGATTTTCCTTGTTGACATCCACTCCTGCTTGTTCTACCTGCGAAATTCCTGGAAACATAGCTTTGAAGGTTGGAATCTGCATTAACTGCTGACGAAAATTTCCCATCTCTTCCTGTTGCTTCCGCATTTCTGACATCATGGTCATTATCATTCATTGTCCTTCTCTTGCCTCCTGTAAGGCCTTGAGCATCTCCAACTGCACAGCATTCATGGTTATTTGTTCTCCACTTGCTTCCTCACCTTGTCTTCCTGTGCCTATCTGCCTGACATTGGTTTGTTGTTGATCAGCCATATGTGGTGATGTTGAACTTCCTTCAGAAACGTCTTCTACGAGAGGTTGATCGAGATCCAGATTCGTGCCTTGGAAATGTTGATTTGTCTGCCTCGGAACCGGATCCGGTGAAGTAATGCTAGGTGTCGGTGAAACTCTTCCTATAGTTCTCCCACTTCGAGTCGTGGGCATACCCTTCACAAATTCTACACCTCCCCAGCAGAGTCGCCAAATAAATGTAGGTAAGGAAACCGTACCTTACTAGGGTTAGGGTTTCGTGTTGACTGAGGAGGAGAGAAATCCGCAAAGAGCAAAGTCTTGATTGAGTGGTTGAAGAGGGGAGAAGAACAGGTAAGCAATTGCTCGAGTAACACGTGGCAGAACTCTTAGAATTTAAGAGCCTTCTTCAAAGTCTCCAGTTCAGAGAGAATCAAAAGTCCTCTCTATTGAAATGAAAGGGAGTATTTATAGAGTTTCCTAAATAATGGTCACGTGCTTTGCACATGTCTGGGTCTTGTGCTTGACATGTGATTTCAGAGGAAATTCCAAAAATACCCTTAATTACTTAAGTAATGCCTAAATCATCCTGTCCTTCTAGCCACCAATCCAATCCCTCAATCAAGTCCCAAATGAGTCGTCTCCACGAGCCTTCTGCCTCGGGACACGTGGAGACTTCTCCCGGTTCATTTAATTTTTTAGATCACGCGTAAGCCCTAATTTTATATTTGGGCTCACACATGTTTTGCATAGTAGTATATTTTTTTAGGTTTGTGTAGTTTCCAGGTGGAATTTGGGGATATCTTGGTTAAATCTGATATTATTTTGTGGATAGCCATTCTTTTTGGGTTTTACACTGATTATTGGTATACTTAATACCTTGTGTGATGGCTTTGCCCTATTTTGACAGGGGTACTTTATATTTTATAGTATTTTGCCTATTACATTTTGATTAACTCTATCCCCCAGTCTGTAATTGTTGATATGCTGGGTTAGGGTGTTATAGCACTTAAGTTTTGATTGTGGCCTATGACAAGCGCCTAGTAATTATATAATTTTCTTAGAGTAGTGTCAAATTTATGTGAACTAGGGGCGTGTTAATTGATTAAGTCGAGATTATTTTGGATCCATCCGTTTAGCGAGCACTGACCAATTATTTTTTCTAGTTATGTGTCCAGATTTAGGTTATCTATTTATTATGTTAAAAATTTGTATTCTGTTAAAACTCTGCTGATTTCAAGATAATAAAAGACATAGAGGCTTTTACACTTTTGGGTCTATAGTTCTATTATTAAAAATAAAAATAAAAAATCTATTATAATAACAGTCCTACGGTGGGTTGAGATGGAGCGTGAAAATGCACTTGCCCATAAACGCAAGCTGATAAAATTTATTTTGGACTTATGTTGATTACGTGGCCTTTGTTGCTTGAGTTATTAGATTCATAGGGGTGTTCTACACCTAATTCCTAAAGTCATCTGGCTTGGGAGTCATTGATCGAAAGCTTGCTAATGGGTGCTCTGTTTAGCCTAAAAGTAATCAAGTACTGTCTGAGTCAGAATTTACTTCATTATACTAGAACCTTTTGATCCTTTCTTGTTTTTGCGTCTTTCTCTTATTGCTTGTTAATTATGTGAGTTGTGTAGTAAGCTTATTGGTTATCACAGTCGACTGTGTGATCTTTATTTGGGTTATGGCTAGTTAAGATGTTTAGTCTACACACACAGAGAGAATGGGTCGACTACAGTCTCATACTTGCTAATTTTACATTAAGCCCTCATTCATATCGAAGTTTGTCCTATTCTCAGAGATGGTCTATAATTTGTACTTAGAAGCCATAATATTAGTTTATAGGATTAGTTCTCATTAGTATCTTACAGTAGTGTAGGTATGATTTCCTAATAGTTTGCTTGAGGACAAACAAATGCTTAAGTTTGGGGGTATTTGATGAGTGGATTTATACCTACGAATTAGATCCTTTGTGGTTTAAGATGTTGCCTGTTTTCATTTATTTAGTTAGCTTTTATATATATTTTGTTGTTATTATGTTTAATGTCTATGATGCAGGGCTTGCATATCTTTTCCAGCTTCCAGGGGCATATTTGGGAATTTTTGCTACACTGGCGCCGCAGCGCCATGGATAGCTCATGTCCCGCACCGCAGCGCCAATACTAGGCTGACTCTCTGTTAATTGGCGCTGCTGTACACTTACCTATGGTGCCCTAGCGCCAAAGTCAGCCCCCAACGCCATATGTCGCGCCGCAGCGCCGAGTACATTACTGCTCTTCGTGCCACAATGCCGCTTCCTATCTTGGGCTGATGTCATCCTCGCGTCGCAGCGCCAAAGGCTCTACATGGAGTCATGCTACAGCGCGAGCTCCGGTGTTTTTAAGCCTACGTGGTGCCGCAGGACCACTTGCTAGTTCAATGCTCGCGCCGCAGCGCGAGCTCCGGTGTCCAGACAGTAAGAGGGGCTTTTAATGACCTAAGGAGGAAAAAATTAAAGAAAATCATTAGACAGCAGCCGCCTGCGATAGTTATTACACAGAGATAGCTTAGACTAGTATTATTTTTATAGCATTAATTAGGTAGAAGAGAAAGAAGCTGTACTTTAAGGAGAAAAAGTTATTGCATTCGACAGTGCTCAGGAGCTACACGGAGAAGAGAAGATTTGGAGACAGAACACTTCCAAACAGGGGTTTTCTTATTCCAAATCTCCCATTTATTTTTGTATTACTGAGAATGTTGAATGTGTTAAAAATGTGTATTAATACCATGGATAGGAACTAACTCCATTTTTAGGATTGCAATGTAACCTTTTGTTTAGCTTAATTAACTTTTTCTCCTATTTTATATAATGAATCATTTTGGAATGGGTGGTTGTATTTCTTGCTTAATGACTACTTGCTTGATAGAGAAATTGGTATTGATTTTAATGGAGATTGAAAAATGGATATTATTATCTAACCTTTAAATACAACAACACCTGTTATGACCATGCCTATGGAATGTGTGCATAAACTGCTAATAGGATAGACATATCTCTATTTGCCTTGTGTAGCCTTGAGACTAAGCTTAATGACCCTAGTCTAGTTTCTTTCATCAACAGACATATTGTGATTTATGTAGCTAGGGATGTGCATTAGACCTTCGACAGAAGCTTTTGTGTAGTTCTTGTACTCGGTTTACCATTCCTTGATTCGTTTGCAATGTGAAGAGTTAAGAGATTAGGCGATGGAATAGGAGAATTGTAATCCTACCTTAACTTCCTAGTACAACTAATTCTCTTATTTCTTCTCTTTTAATCTAATAGATTAACACACCATCTTATTTCACTTGTTTAGATAATGCAGTATAGACTTTACTTTAGTATTTGACTTTCACTTAAAACTTCGTCCTCGTGGGTACGACACTCAACTTATCATATATTACTTGTGGACCGCGTATGCTTGCGCGCGATTTAGCAATAGCGAAATCGACCAACAATAGCAGCCGACAAAGCGATACTACCAGTGGTAGCAGTCATCGAAGTGGTGACAACAAACGTGGAAGAAATTAGCATGCCAGAAATGATAACCACTTCGGTGGTAATCATGGCCAAGGCAATAAAAGTGGAAATTTCAAGATGAGAAGATTCAATAATGATGGAAAAACGTCAGCACCAACACCCGTTGTTAAAGAAGGAGAACGATCACCGATTGTATGCTACAAATGCGGAGGGGAGGGACACATCAGTCCAAATTGTACGCAACAATCCAAAACATGTTATAATTACGAAAGAGAAGGTCACCTAGCCTGATTTTGTCGTACAGTGAAGTCAAGTCCTGCTGGGATGGAGGCACCAAAGGCCGTCCCAGAAAAGTCAAAGCCGGTAGTTCAAGGGAGAGCGTTTGTCGTGACATCCCAAAAAGTGAGGAACCCAAACGAAGTTATCACGGGTAAGCTAATCATAAACTCTTGCGAAGTCTATACCTTATTTGATACCGGTTCTACCCATTCTTTTATTTCTCCTACTTGCGCTCAACATTTAAATTTGACTCAGGAGAAATTAGACTTTGACTTATTTGTTGAAACTTCGTTGGGAGAAACCTTCATTACATCCACTGTTTATAAGTCTTGTTTGATTCAAATCGGCAACCGCACATTACCTATCGATCTTATCTCTTTGAAAATACTTGCATTTGATGTGATTTTAGGGATTGATTGGTTAACTACTCATTGCTCAAATTGATTATTTTCGTAAGGTTGTTAGCTTTCATATTCCTAACCAACCTATTATGCGAATTCAAGCAACCAAACCACTAAAGTCAATCACTGTCATATTAAGCCATAAAGCCATTCATTTATTAAAAAATAGATGTCAAGCTTTCTTAGCCCATGTTACAAATTTAAACAAAAATACGTCAGTTTTGAATGATATTTCTATTGTTAATAATTTTCCTGACGTATTCTCTAAAGAACTTCCTGGCCTACCCCCAGAGCATGAAATTGAGTTTTGTATTGACCTTGAACTTGGTACAAAACCCATTTTCAAAGCCCCGTATCGAATGACTCCTATTGAACTTCAGAAGTTAAAAATCCAACTGTAGGAATTGTTAGACATCAGTTTCATTCATCCTAGTACGTCTCATTGGGGTGCTCCTGTTCTATTCGTAAAGAAGAAAGATGGAAGTATGCGACTTTGTATTGATTATCTGGAGTTGAATCATGAAACCATAAAAAATAGGTACCCATTGCCTCGCATTGATGACCTGTTTGACTAGTTGCAAGGTGCCAAATTCTTTTCAAAGATCGATCTTCGTTCCGGGTATCATCAGTTAAAGATTAAAACCGATGACATTCCAAAGACTGCTTTTAGAACTCGGTACGGGCATCATGAATTCCTAGTCATGTCCTTTGGATTGACTAATGCTCCTACTTCCTTTATGGATATGATGAATCGAGTATTCAAGGAATATTTGGATCATTTTGTTGTTGTCTTTATTGATGACATCCTCACATACTCCAAAAGCTGTGAAGATCATGAGCAACACTTGAGGCTAATACTCCAAAAGCTTCGAGAAAATAAGCTATATGCCAAGTTGAAGAAATTCAAGTTCTAGCTTGAAGAAGTAGCATTTCTTGGGCACGTGATATTAAGTCACGAAATATCAATTGACCCGACAAAGATTGAAGTAATACAAAGCTGGGAGCAACCTAAGTCAGTGATCGGTTGGAGCGAGGAATGTGAGAAGAGTTTTCAAGAACTCAAGAGGAGACTCATTTCAGCACCTGTTCTGATAATACCATCTGGTTTAGAGGGATTTGTCATCTACAACGATGCTTCAGGCAGAGGGTTAGGATGTGTTCTCATGTAACATGGGAAAGTCATAACCTATGCCTCGGGACAACTCAAAGAATATGAGAGGAATTATCCTATTCATGATCTAGAGTTGACAGCCGTCATTTTCACACTAAAAATTTGGAGGCATTACCTATATGGGGAGAAAGTGGAGATCTATATGGATTATAAAAGCTTCAAATATTTCTTCACCCAAAAGGAACTTAACATGCGGCAACGAAGTTGGCTTGAGCTGTTGAAAGATTACGATCATACCATTCAATACCATCCTAGAAAAGCGAATGTGGTAGCTGACACGTTGAGTATAAGATCATATGCAGGTCCGAGTAGAAAGTGCGATATTATCAACTCAAAAGCCCATTTTGTATAACTTGCAAAGGATGGAGATAGAGTTAAAGACTCCAGGGACCTACGTGATGATGACAAATATACGAGTAGAACCGACTTTAATCGATAAAGTTAAAGTTGCTCAAGCTACAGACCTGGAGCTGATGCGTATGAAGAAGAAAGTGCAGGAAGGTACTATTCCAGAAGCAAGAATCGATGAAGAAGGAATACTTCGAGTCAACTCCAGACTTTGTGTTCCTAACGACCCTGATTTAAAGTATAAAATTATGATGGAGGCACATAACACACCGTTTGCAATCCATCCCGGGAGTACCAAAATGTATCGTGATCTTCGAAATACATTTTGCTGGAGTAATATGAAAAGAGAGATCGCGGAGTTTATCTCAAGGTGTCTAACGTGTCAATGAGTCAAGGCGGAGCATCAAGTGCCAAAAGGTCCATTGTAACCACTTAAAATTCCAGAATGGAAGTGGGAGCACATTACCATGGATTTTGTTACTGGTCTTCCCAAGGTTTCTTAAGGCATAGGTGCGATTTGGGTCATTATTGATAGATTGACCGAGTCTGCTCATTTCTTACCTATACGAGAAACTTATACACTTGAACGTCTTGCTCGTATATACATAAATGAGATTGTAAGACTGCATGGTATGCCAGTATCCATAGTTTTTGATCGAAACCCAAGATTCACTTTATGGTTTTGGGTCAGTTTGCAGAAAGCTATGGGCACGAATTTGCGATTCAGTTTAGCATATCATCCTCAGACGGACGGGCAGTCGGAGATGACTATTCAAACTCTTGAGGATCTATTAAGACTCTGTGTCCTTTACTTCAAGGGAAGTTGGGACAAGTTCTTGCCATTGGTGGAATTCTCCTACAACAACAGTTATCAAGCAAGTATCGGCATGGCTCCATTCGAGGCATTGTATGGACGCAAGTGTCATTCTCCAGTATGTTGGGATGAGGTGGGTGAAACAACGTTGTTGGGGCCAGAATTGGTACGTATGACTACAGAGAAGATTCAAATGATCCGACAAAGTATAAAAACCTCACAAGATCGACAAAAGAGTTATACTGATCTTCATCGAAAGGACATGGAATTCAATGTTGGAGAGCATGTGTTGTTACGTGTGGTATCATGGAAATGAGTTATGAGATTTGGAAAGAGAGGGAAGCTCAATCCTCGATTCATTGGGCCATTCAAAATCCTTAATCGAGTAGGAACCGTGGCCTATAGACTCGCCTTACCGCCAAGTATGTCTCGTGTTCATAATATTTTTCACATATCTATGTTACGTAAATATGTGGAAGACCCGAATCACATTATTGATTTAGAACCGAACGAAATAGCGGAAGATTTAACATATGAAGAGGTACCTATTAAAATCTTGGATAAGAAGGAACATATTCTACGCTCCAAGGTTATACCTCAAGTTAAAGTTTTATGGAGAAATCACGATGTTAAGGAAATGACATGGGAGTTAGAATCTGAAATGAAATCAAGGTATCCTCACCTTTTTGACATACCAGGTACGTACACTAATTTCGAGGACAAAATTTTATAAGAAAGGGATGTTGTAAGGCCCCAACTTTCATAAATAAAGATTAAATTTTTCACGATATATATTTTTGAATATTATGGTGTGGATGTGATATAATGTTATAGTTGTAGGTAATATTTATAAATTTTGCAAAGTATGCAAGTTGTTATAAAATATTTGATTGGTCGGGGAATATTCGTTTTAACAGAAAATATTCGTACGATACCACAATCATTGGTAGACCCTACACCGAAATTAATGTCAGAGTTAGAAAACGACATAAATAACTTTTTATAAAAGCAACGGCGAAAGTTTTACCGTTAACTGTTGAAATACCCGGTGATAAAAGTACAATAATACGCGTGATTGCATAGTAGCACGCGGTATTAATTATTGATGCTTACTTGAGACGTCACTTAGTTATATTCAATTATTGCTACAGTAATTGCTGCACAGTATCTCACGTTATTTAATTATTGTTAATATTTTATATTATTAAATCAATAATTGAGATGACAAGTTATTCATATTATTATTTGTATAATTAACAATGTCTAAAAAGTTTTGTCGAGGAAAGGGGTTTGGTCACCTAATTACACGCCAATAGGGAGAAATTCTTATCGGAAAGCCATCTCTTTCTTGGGAATGATCTGGTTGTTAATATTGTGAGTTATTCAATATATATATATATATATATATATATATATATATATATATTATAAGAGGTGGAGCCCACATGTGATGATGACATGGGTGGGGCCCACAAATTTTGATTATATATATATATATATATATTATAATAAGTTTTGTTTTTTTTATAAAAAATAGAATATATTATATTTTATTTACATAATTTTTTACTATGCAGTGCAGAGTAACTTCTTGTGAATCAGAATTCGGCCTCCGTGTTGGGGCAACTGTTGGTCCGTGAAAAACTTTTTCAAATAGTACCCCTTCCATTGTCCTATAAATAGGATGCTTAGTTTAGAATTAAAAATCACACCAGAATCAGAGAATTCTTCTTCTATAATATTGAGCGTATTTCTTTCGAGTTTTAGGAAGTTTTGAGTATAGAAAACAGTGAAAGTTTTTTCAAGAATATTCCCGCTATACCTGTTAGAATACTCTCCTTTTTAAGGTAAGGGATATTATTTTTGTTCAATATTCGTAAGAAATAATATTTTCTTCCATACTTTGTAATATGTAAGTAATATTATTTCATTTCAGATTCTAAATTCTACACTCATTTTGTTAAGTTTTGGCTTCTATACTCCATCAAATTAGTAGAATATCCTTGAAATTTTCGGTTCATCCAGTATCTTTTTATGAAAATATTATTCTGAGCATTCTTGATAAGTTTTATATTTTTCATGTCGGAGTACTATTCACAGGGTACTATTCCTGAAGTACTATTCATGGGGTACTATTCACTCGATTACTATTCACCAGGGGTACTATTCATGACAAAAATTGATTTCTTTTCGGTCTAAATCTTTTTTTATACAATATTATTCTTGAATTTTACTTCACAAAGCAGTATCATGTTGACAATTTAGACATTATTGAATTCTGGATAAATTAAATTATAAATCTTTAAAAATTTTTCCTTTGCTTTCTTTTAATTGAATTCTTATATCATTGTCATCATCCTCATGCTTATGATGTGGTAAAAGTCATCTTTGGCCCGTAGTGCGTAGATGGACTGTTGATCGGTATGATTATGACCAACAATCATTCGGTATAATCATAACCCGTAATGTTACAAATGATATGGTAAAAGTCCTCATTGGCCCGTAGTGCATTGATGGACAATTATTGGCATGATCATGACCATTGGTGATAACACGGTTATCCTTGGCCCGTAGTGCATAAATAATTCGTGGACGTGATACTAATGAATATCCTTGGCCCGTAGTGCAGAGTTGATTCAATGATGTGAATTATTTATTAAGCTGAGTCTCAACGATAAAATTGATGATAAACTTTTTAAATCATAGAAGATAGTAGATATCATGCTCTACTTGACTCTTCTAATGGATTGCTTGTTCTGCTGCAGTTAAACTTGATGTTTATTATATTTTATGAATTTAACACTGTTGAAGGCTAACGATAATTTATTTTGCATTATCTTAGTCATTATATTTCTTACTGGGCTAGTTGAGCTCACCCTTTTGCTTTCATTATTCTCTTCAGGAAATGAGAACGTTGCCGGGACTAGTCGGAGAATGGAGTGACGGTCCAAGATGGTTGTTTTAGTAGTCCTCACTATTTAGTGTGATAATAAATGTAATGAGGATTGAATTTGAGTTTGGATATTGTCTATGAGACAATATTCGTGTAAAAACTCAGCTATGTTTTGTCGTATTTTACAAGACAGTTGTATTAAATAAGTTTGTATTTGAATTCTGTACCATGTATTTGGCGACTCAGAATGGGTGATGGATACCTATTTTCGGGGCGTCACAAAGTCACTATTATCCTTAAAGGATGTTCAATGATTAACTTAGAGAGTTTCGGCGCTTCGACGCTTTATGTCTAACTCGATCGAACGGTGTCTGTTATTTTTTAACACTTTGTGAAGGACCAAAAAATAAGGACTTCCGAGTGCAAGGATGTTTTCCAAGATATTAAGAGATATTTGTCTTCGGCACCTTTGTTGGTGAAGTCGGTCCTTTTAGAATCACTCTATCTATATTTGACGGTAGGATCGTTGGCAGTGGGGGTTGTCCTTGTTAGGGAGTTATGAAGGAAATAATATCTTGTATATTACGTAAGTTATGCGCTTCAGGATGTGGAAATCAGGTATTCGAACATGAAAAAATTTGCTTACGCCTTGATAATTGATAGTTGGAAACTTCGACATTACTTCTAGGGATGGATAATCATTGTTTATATGGATCAACCATTGAAGAAGGTGCTCCATAAACCTGATGCTTCGGGTAGGTTGGTGGCTTATGCTATGGAGTTTAATCAATTTATTTTGGAGTATCATTCTTGGATGGCTATGAAAGGTCAGGTCTTGACAAATTTCATGATTGAAAGCTCGTTTATGGAACTTGATCCCCTATCGGGATTGAAGGAGAGGGTGCAACTTATTTTTGACAGTCTAGTTTAGCAAGCATCGTAGACTTTGTGTGTTTATGGGTCTGCAACGGCTGATACTAGTGGGGCTGGTGTTTTCTTGACCAGTCCCGAAGGGTTTAAGACGCAACATCCAATCCAATTTCTGTTCAAGGCGACTAACAACTAGGCCGAATATGAATCTATTTTGGCCAAATTAAGTGTGGCTTAAAGTTTAAAGGAACTTTATTTGGTCATATTCAACAATTATTAGTTGGTAGTAAAGCAAGTACAAGGTGTAAGACCTCGAATTTTATGAAATAAAAGTATTCAATTTTTCTTATAAGTATTATTCTATTTAATAAATGGTTAAATTGATAAAAGGTTAAAGTTAAGGGTGATATGTGAAAATTTTGCAAAGTAAGCAAGTTGTCATAAAATATTCATTTGGTCGATGAATATTCTTTTTGTCGGGAAATATTCGTACGACGGCGCAATCATTGGTGGACCCCACAACAGAATAACTTTTGGATATAGAAAGCGACAAAAGTAACCTTTTCATAAAATAACGACAAGACTTTTACCGTTAAACTGTTGAAATACCCGGTGATAAAAGTACAGTAATACGCATTGTTACACAGTAGCACAAGGTATTGCATAATATCTCTGATTATTGATGCTTATGTAAGAAGTCACTCAATTTTATTCCATAATTGTCACAATAGTTGCTGCATAGTATCTCATATAATTGATTCCATTATTGTCACAGTATTATTTGCACACTATTTTATATTATTAAATCAATAATTGAGACGACACAGTTATTCATATTATTATTTGTATTATTGACAATGTCTATAAAGTTCTGTCGAGGAAAAGGGTTAGGTTATTTAATTGCGCGCCAATAAGGAGAAATTCTTATCGGAAAGCTCCCTCTTTCCTGGAAAAGATATGATTGTCAATATTGTGAGTTATAATGTTAATGAGGAATAATTGTTGATAAAAATATCTCCATTGTGTTGGGAATATTAGTGTTAGTAGAAATCGACATTTATTTCAATAATAGTTAATTTCTGGATGTTAAATTGACCAAACGGGTAATTAATCGGATAAATGAGCAATTAATTACTATCAGTTCACATGCAAGGAACTATTGGTTCACATGCAAGTACTATTAGGGGAGGTTATGCAAGATTGATAATACTTGAAGGACTAAATTAAAAATATAGGCAAAGATGAAGGTACTAAAGTATAATTAACTTTGTAATTTGCCACCTTTTCCTAGCCTATAAATACTCTTCCATCCATTCATTATTTCCTACCATTTTTGAAGAGCAAAGTTATAATCACAAGCTATAGTGAGAGAAATTATAGATAGAGAGTAAGAGAGAAAGAGGAAGAGTATTCTGCTACTACACTATTGCAGTATCCAATCTCCTACTAAGGTAAGGGATATTATTTTTCGTATTCTTTAGGGGTATTATTTCTTTCGTATTCGTAAATGATGTTATTTTCTTCATACTCATAAGGGTTGTCATTCCATTCCTTATTAATCTATGGGAATAACCTGTTTACGTGGATTACCGCATGCTGGGTGAATAACCCTTCGTATTCATCCTTTATTAATTTGTGGGTATAACCTATCTACGCAGATTATCGCATGCCTGGTGAATAACCTTTCATATTCATTCCTTATTAATCTGTGGAAATAATCTGTCTACGCGGACTACCTCATGCCTGGTGAATAACCTTTCGTATTCATTCTTTATTAAGTTGTGGAAATGATCTGTCTATGCGGATTACCGCATAATGGGTGAAAATGTATTTGCAGTTTCTTGTATTATTTCATTTCATATTCTTAAATCTAAACTTACTATTACTTCTATAATTCTTGAAATGATTAGAAATTCCTTGAGGTTTGTGCTTCATCTAATATCATTTTACTGAAATATTGGTCTGAACTCTCTTATTAAAATTTTAATCTTTTCATGTCGGGGTACTATTCATTCGGGATACTATTCATACGGTACTATTCATACGGTACTATTAATGAGCACTATTTATAATGAAATTTAATTTTCTTTTTTGTTCAAATTATTTTTGATACATGAATATCATTCTTGAATTTTACTCCACAATTAGTTATCATGTTGACAATTTGGACATTCTTGAACTCTAGATAAATTAAATTATAAATCTCTAATATTTATCCTTGATCTCACTTGATTCATTTTTTATATCATTGTCATCATTCTCATGCTTATATTGTGGTGAAAGTCATCTTTGGCCCGTAGTGTATAGATGGACTATTGATTGGTATGATTATGACCAAGAATTGTGTATTGGTATAATCATGACCTGTAATATTACAGACAAAGGTTGTGGTGAAAGTCCTCTTTGACGTGTAGTGCATAAATGGTTTGTGTTTGGCATGATCATGACCACTAGTGATATAAACAATTATCTTTGGCCCGTAGTTCATAGATAATTTGTTGATCAAAAATATTTGTTGATTGGTGTTATAGGGATAAAATATTGATAATAGGCTTTTAAATCATAGAAAATCGTAGACATCATGCTCTACTTGACTCTTCTAATGGATTGCTATTTTTGCTGCAGTTGTTGATCCAAAACTTGTTGTCTATTGTATTCTATCAGATTTTTCGCTGTTGAGGACTAAGAATAATTTGTTCTTCATTATCTTAGTCATAATATTCTTTACTGGGCTAGTTGAGCTCACCCATTTCCTTTTGGCTCCATTGTTCTTCTCAGGAGGCGAGAATGTAGCTGGCACTAGTCAGGGAGTAATGGTCCAAGATGGTTCTTATAGAAGTCCTCACTATTTTGTAAAATAGTATGACAATAATTGTAACGATGACTTTATTTGAGTTTGGATATTGTCTACAAGACAATATTTGTATTCAAACTCTCAACTTATGTGTTGTCGTATTTTGCACGACAGTTGTATAAATGAAGTTTGTATTTAGATTCTGTACCATGTATTTGGCGACCCAAAATGGGTTGTGTGGACCTATTTTGGGGGCGTCTAGTTAGTATCAGAGCTTAGGGATATGATCTCTGGTGTAGATTGGAGATTAGAACTGGGAGGGGAGAGACAAGTAAATCTTTCGCTAATGTGTCATACCTAAGCTTATTTATTATTTAATTGGTCGGTAAGAATATATGGATAATATATGACATGTCAATTTCTGTAATTAACCCTTATTTTGTTGCAGTATTTAAGAATGACATCTGAAAATCAAGAGATGAAATCATATAGAGTTTTAAGTGATGAATTGAGGAGATTTATTTAAAGAATAAATATTGGAGTATAATATCTTGTTATAACAAAGATGTTTATTGGGGAGTACTAATTAAGTTATTGAACTTGATTATAGGATGTTAGGCAAAGAAAAAATTAGAGATATCTATGTGGTGAGTAAGAATTAATAGTTACACCTGAGCTAGTCACAGAGGTAACAGCTGAGAGTGAGGAAGAAGAGGACCATGATGAGGATTTATTAGGAGAATTTTATGATCAAAATATAGAACTGCAGGATCGTATTCGTGAGTTAGAAGAGCAGGGTGAAGAACGACAGGCGATCGTTGAACAAAAGGATTCAACAATTCAAGATTTTGCTACCCGATATGCGAAGCTTGAACAGAAGCTATCTTTGGCAGAGTATATGATAATAGAGCTGGAATCTGAGAATGCAAATGTCAAGGATCAGCTGAAAGAAGAAACAACTGAACTAATGAGAATGGAGGATGCATAGGTAAAAGCCACACGACGCGTTCATATTGTAGAAAGAGACGTCCAATCTAAAAAGGCCAAAATAGATGATATGGATCTCACTTTTTGGATAGTAATTGGGAGAACCCAACATCGAGTTTGGAATTACCCCGTACATAGTGGTCAACCCCAATTTGATATGGATCAAAGATTAATGATTCAGATCATTGATCAGGAGTACGATGAAGCAGTTGAGGGTGGAATGTGCCCTATAGCGAAGTCAAGTCTAGCGGTAATGATGACACCAAAGGCTTTCACGGACAAGTCAAAGTCGGTGGTTCAAGGGAGAGCGTTTGTCGTGACTTCCCAAAAAATGAGAAACCCGAATGAAGTTATTACGGGTAAGCTAATCATAAACTCTTGTGAAGTCTATACCTTATTAGATACCGGTTCTACCCATTCTTTTATTTCACCTGTTTGTGCTCAACTTTTGAACTTGACTCTTGAGAAATTAGACTTTGACTTATCTGTTGAAACTTTTTTTGAGAGAAACCTTCATTACATCCACCATTTATAAATCTTATTTGATTCAAATCGGCACCCTTACATTACCTATTGATCTCATCTCTTTGAAAATACTTGCATTTGATGTGATTTTAGGGATTGATTGGTTAACTACTCATCATGCTAAAGTAGATTGTTTTTGTAAGGTCGTTAGTTTTCATATTCCTAACCATCCCATTATGCGAATTCAAAAAACCAAACCACTAAAGTCAATCACTGTCATATCAAGTCATAAAGCCATTCGTTTATTGAAAAATGGATGTCAAGCTTTCTTAGCCCATGTCACGGATTTAAACAAAAATACGTCAGATTTTAATGATATTTCTATTGTTAATAAATTCCTTGATGTATTCCCCGAAGAACTTCTTGGCCTACCCCCAGAGCGTGAAATCAAATTTCGTATTGACCTTTAACCTGATATAAAACCCATTTCCAAAATCCCATATCGAATGACTCCTATTGAACTTCAGGAC
This sequence comes from Panax notoginseng, assembly GCA_016801055.1. NCBI lineage: Eukaryota > Viridiplantae > Streptophyta > Magnoliopsida > Apiales > Araliaceae > Panax > Panax notoginseng. Next base: position 58,506,590 of record CM029020.1, on the reverse strand, counting down.
TTAAAAACCCAACTATAAGAATTTTTAGACATTGGTTTCATTCGTCCTAGTACATCTCCTTGGGGTGCTCCTGTTTTATTCGTAAAGAAGAAAGATGAGAGTATGCGACTCTATATTGACTATCGGGAGTTAAACCATGTCACTATCAAAAATAGGTACTCGTTACCTCACATTGATGACCTGTTTGACCAGTTGCAAGGTGCTAAATTATTCTCAAAGATCGATCTTCATTCCGGATATCTTCTGTTAAAGATTAAAACTGATGACATTCCAAAGACTGCCTTTAGAACTCGATACGAGCATTACGAATTTCTAGTTATGTCTTTTAGATTGACCAATGCCCATGTTGCCTTCATAGATATGATGAACCGAGTATTCAAGGAATATTTGGATCATTTTGTGGTTATCTTTATTGCTGACATCTTAATATACTCCAAAAGCTTTAAATATTTCTTCACCCAGAATGAACTTAACATGAGCCAAAGATGTTGGCTTGAGCTGTTGAAAGATTACGACCATACCATTCAATACCATCCTGGAAAAGCGAACGTGGTAGCTGACACGTTGATTAGAAGATCATATGCGGGAACGAGTGTGATATTGTCAACACAAAGGCCCATTTTATATGATTTACAAATGATGGAGATAGAGTTAAAAACTCCAAGGACCCACGTGAAGATGGTGAATATACGATTAGAACCTACTTTAATTGTCAGACCCCAACTTTTTATAAATGAAATTGAATTTTCTCTATTTATTATTTTGAAATAGTAAGGGTTGATTTGATTAATGTGGTTAGTTATGGGTAAAATGTACAAATATTTTAAATAAGCAAGTGGTTATAAAATATTCATTGTTGTCGGGAAATATTCGTTTGGTCGTGGAATAATCTTGCTGTCGGGGAATATTCGTATGACGGCGTAGCCTTGTGTGGGCCCCATAACGGAAAGCGATTGGATGAAGAAAACGACAAGTATGCGTTTTTATAAATAATGGCGTAGTTGTTACCGTTAACACTGTTGAAATATCCGATGGTTAAAACACAGTAATACGCGGTGTGGCACAATAGCACACGGTATTGCACCAATTATTGATTCTTACATAAGAAGACACTACTCAATAATTGCTACAATTTTTACTGTTCAATATTATATTTTATTGATTCAATAATTGCTACGTTAATATTTTATATTATTGTTGTTTGAATAATTGTCATTACACAATATTTCTCATTATCAGATCAATAATTCATATTAATTTAATAATATTATTAGATAGCATTATTGGCAATGTCTAAGGAAGTTCTGTCTAGGAGAGGTTATTTAATTACGCGCCAGTAAGGAGAAATCCTTACCGGAAGGCCCCCTCTTTCCTGAGAACGACCTGGTTGTCATTATTGTGATTCTGTAATATTATTTGTGAATAATTAATTATTGATTTATATGAAAAAGAAAAATATTTATTTATGTGGATATAAATGGAGGAATTTTTAAAAAAGTGACAATTGTTAAAAATTAATATTTTATCTTTTCTGATAAAATAATTCATTTAAATATATTATTATATTACAATAATATAATAATGGAGATATTTTTACAATGAATGTGTGATATATGAATAAATGAGGAAGAATAATATTTTTGTTATAATAAATACTAAAAACATGTTAAACATGTTAGAGGGCCCCGTTTTTGACTAAGATGTGATTATAGCTGTGACGCCCCCAAATTCGAGTTCTTAAACCCCGAGTTTGGTGCTCACTATCCATCATCAATATAAGCATTCTATATATTATTGCGGAATAATAAACATACATTGTTCATTATAATAAAGTCTTATACAATATCCCAAGGTCTATTACCTTAACATAAACATATCTTACTTGAGTTACATAAAGTAACGCAAAAGGTTTACATAAACATTAAACATAGTATTTCATGATACTTAAACATTTATATTAACTATTCTTGGACCTTTCCCTTGCCCTTGTCCTTCTTACTTGAACTCTCTGGCTTAGCTGAAATAAATGTCATGATATAGCAAGAGTAAGCAACTAATTTGCTTAGCAAGTTTAAGTACAAAGAAGATATATCATGATTAGCAAGAAATTTATCGTTCAATGTTCAACAATAGAAATTAATTATGAAAGAACATGAATTAAGTCTTGATAACTGAATATTCGAATAATTGAATAACAGATACTGAGTGGTCATAATGACCATGAACATATGCTAAGGTTGTCAGTATTTAAACTGGTCCTTTTAATAAATTTTGATAATCAAGGGGATCAACCTTTCATACCCGGTGTATTATGCATAAACACTTAATATCAATAATTATTTTTCAATAATGCTTTAATCAACTTGTTCTTTTTCTCAGTCTTGAGTCCTTACCAAATCAATTGGTGAAGAAAAACATTTAACAACATATTTGATTTAACAAATTTAAACATACTTGATCTAGCTGATACGATTAGTATAGATCCATATCTTAAATAGTTCATGAATGATAGAACTTTAACTAATTCACAGTTCAATAACAATAGAACATGAATTTAATTGCACTAAGTGCGAGTATCAATAATCAATATAGATGTGAATAATAAACAATAATTATTCACTTACATGCTTTGAAAAGAATAACTCAAGTTTGAGTTAGAGAACTTGCCTCGACTGCGATCTACTGCTACACAATTTAATTTAATCTCTTTATTGTAAAGACCTATCATTGTTAAGATTGATCTTACAAACAACATATAATACTTTATATCATAATACAATTACTCTATCAGCAATTTAGTTAACACTTAATCTTTTCTTTTATTAGATCTTCTTTATAATCTAGTAAGATGAATACTAACATCATAGTCTAGATTATACAAACATGCAATCCAGCCACCTGGATTGGCTAATCCAGCCAAATGGATTCAATAAACTTCTAATCCAGCAAGCTTGGATTCTAAATCCTTCAATCCAGCAAGCTTGGATTCCAAATTCCTCAATCCAGCAAGCCTGGATTCTAAATCCTTTAATCCAGCAAGCCTGGATTTCAAATCCTTCAATCCAGCAAGCTGGATTCCATATCTCCTTTACGAAAATACCAAATAAACTTATTATTTTTCTATCTTTTGGCCATACCTATATACACGTATTTCATACACAAAAAATATTTTTCCGTAATTTTTCAATTTCTTTTAGTATTTTTCAAAAATCATTTTTAGTGCGTGACTTAAGAAATTAGGCCCATCATGCTCAACTCCAAAAATTCTCATCTCTTGGCATAATCTTCTACATGTTAACGTGACCCTCTAGTTTAAATTTCGTGGCCGTCGGAGTTATAGAACTCCGGTTATAGAAATTTTTGTCCGAAAAATCCAAATATTGAAATGGTCATAACTTGGTCATTTTAAGCCGAAATGAGCTCATTTTTGGACAGGAGCTACTTTATGTCATATATTTTAATCTCCCAAAAGGCCGGAATTTATTACATAATTTAAGTGGCAGAAATTGCCCTTGTAAAATTTTGGGCAGATTATTTTCGGACTTTTTCTCTTTTACCTACTTTGCTAAAATCAGTCCATACGGAAATTTATAACTCCTTTTTAGGCGATTCCACTTGGGTTTGAAAGATAACTCATCATACTAACATCCCAAATTTTTCCAAAATTTTTAAATGCCAGAAAAATGACGAAACTGTCCCTAGTATTGACTGTCCAAAAATAGTTTATTTTTCTTTCTAAAGACAAAACTATTTTTGCTAAAACCGTCGCTACCACTTGTGTACTAAACATATTTGAGTGCTACCACTTGAGTTTAGTAGTTAACTTATATATCTAGCACCTCTCTTTGACGGATCACAAAAAAAAGGTGTAGATCAAAAACGGTAGTCGATCAAAGGAAGTGAAAAAAAACTAAAGTTTCTAACAAAACAACACTAGTTTCTTTCCTATCCTTTTGATTTACTTTCTAACACTCAAATATGTTAGAACCATACATGAAATCATATAAAACATATAGATAGAGGGTTTTAGACCTCAAGATCATAAACTTTAGATAACCAAAATCAAACAAAATAAAAAAGAAATCCACAAGTTTAAGATTTATACCTAGATCTTTGAGCACTTCTTCTTAATCTTCCAAAGTAACTAACAAACTTAAGATTCATCAATGGTGTAACTCCTTCCTCTCTCACCTCTTCCTCTCCACCGAATTTCTCTCCCCCTCTCTCTCTCTCTTATGTTTTTGCTTGGTTAGCTAAAGAGAAAGTAAGATGAAATAAAATAAAAGATGAAAGAGAATATGGTTTAATGTGTTGGACAAAAAATCTATAGATACATTATTATATCTATATATTATTGACTATCATATCTCTTCCCTTCTCTTTCCATATAACTTGTAATTGTGGTAAAATAAAGTGGCTAAGTCATATAGTGACACATAGGGGAGTTGGTGACCAAATAAAGAAAACCAACCAAAGTCACATGCCCATTTCTCCAATAAAGTGGCCGGATCTCTCCCCCCTTTATCCTTGTTTTTTTGACTTTATTCCTAAATGCAATATGTGCTAAATTAGATGACCATCATGCCCCTCTTTAATTGGGCTAGGATTGGGCCAATCCTTTAATTCTTTTGGGCTTGAAATTAACTAGTTTAGCTTACTAATTAAAATGAACTTGGGCCACCACAATTAAATAGTTGTGCTACTAGCATACTTGCTCATTAAATTTAATATTTAGCTAGCTTAACAATCAAATTATCTTCAAGTCCAATGCTTAAATAAATTCTTCGGTTTGTTTAAATTACATGGCATCCTTAGTAATATTAATCCTATTATCACATGAACTATTACTCATTATTATTGATATTTACACATTCTTATCAATCAATAATGTTAATTAACTTACATAACCCAATTAGACTTGTCTTATTCAAGTTTATTGAGTATTTAATTAGGGTTTAACACCTTAAATCTATTTGATAGATTATTAAAATACTTAAGTTAGTTCACTAACTTATTTACCTTATTAATGAGACTTCCTTTAAACATTAAAGCATAGTATTCACATAATCACTTAATCATCCATAATCTATTACAGACTATTTAATACATTTATTTACAATATACCACAGAAATCCTTGGTTATTACATTCTCCCCTCCTTATAAGAATTCCGTCCTCAGAATTTCATTAAGGTTACTCAAAAAGATTCGGACACTCTTTCCTCATCTTTTCCTCGAGTTCCCACGTAGCTTCCTCAGCGTTGTGGTTCCTCCAGAGCACTTTGACAGAATGTATAACCTTATTTCTTAATCTTTGCTCCTTCCTATCCAAAATTTCTACAGGAATCTTCTCATACGATAAATCCTTCTCGACTTGAATCGGCTCATAGGATATCACATGCTTGTAATTCGGCTTGTACGGATGCAACACTGACACATGAAACACATTGTAAATATGTTCCAGTTCAGGAGGTAGAGCTACCTCATACACCACTTCCCCTATCTTCTTCAGTATTTCAAACGGTCCAATAAACCTTGGACTCAGTTTACCTTTCTTCCCAAATCTTATTTTCCCCTTCCAAGGAGATACCTTCAGAAATGCGTAACTTCCCATTTTGAAATCCCTTTTCTTGCGATGAATATTTGCGTACTTCTTTTATCGATCCTGAGCTGCTACCAGTCGTGCTCTTATCACTTTGATGATCTCCACAGTCTGCTGCACCAATTCTGGCCCCAACAATCTTCTTTCACCTACCTCGTCCTAACATAAGGGCGTTCTGCATTTTCTCCCATACAGGGCTTCATATGGCGGCATTCCAATGCTTGCATGATAACTATTATTATATGCAAACTCTGCCAGTGGAAGATGATCTTCCCAGCTTCCCTTAAAATCCATCACATAGGCTCTGAGCATGTCTTCTAATGTTTGAATCGTTATCTCGCTTTGCCCATCTGTCTGTGGATGATACGCAGTACTCAACCTTAATTGTGTCCCTATTTTTTCTTGAAGACTCCTCCAAAAGTTTAACGTGAAGCGCGGATCTCTATCAGACACGATTGATACTGGCACTCCCTCGAAATTATTTCCTTGATATATAACTTGGCTAATTGATCCAAATTATACCTGATCTTGATCGGCAAAAAGTGCGATGACTTTGTAAGACGGTCGACAATCACCCATATAGCGTCATAACCTTTCTGTGTCGTTGGAAGTCCTACCACAAAATCCATCGTGACGTGCTCCCATTTCCATTCTGGAATTTCCAACGGCTGTAATAGTCCACTTGGTCGTTGATGCTCTGCCTTGACTCTTTGACAAGTTAAACAGAGGCTGATGCATTCAGCAACCTCTCTCTTCATGTTTGGCCACCAATAATGTTGCCACAAATCTTGATACATCTTCGTGCTTCCCGGGTGTATCAAATATCTCGTATTGTGCGCTTCTTGCAAAATCTCTTATCGTAACTCTGGAACTGCAGGTATCCAAATTCTTCCTTCAAATCTCAGTAATCCAGTGCCGTCAATCTTATACTTCAGCTCTTCGCCTTCAGCCAACTGCTTCTTTATGTTACCGCATTCTTCATCATTCCCTTGTGATTCTTTCACCTTGTCTAATAAAGTTGGACTTGCTTCCATTTCTATTACCTTATTAGAATCCTTCGAAATTTTTCACCTCCAACTCCATTTTCTCCATTTCTCTTACTAATTCTTCTTATTCTGTTAATACAAACAATTTTTCTTGGCTCTTCCTGCTTAAAGCATCTGCCACTACATTAGCCTTGCCCGGATGATATAGAATATAACAATCATAGTCCTTGATCAATTCTAACCATCTCCTCTGCCTCATGTTTAATTCCTTCTGTGTAAAGATGTACTTCAGACTCTTATGATCTATGTATATCTCACACTTTTCTCCGTAGAGATAATGTCTCCAAATCTTAAGAGAAAATACTACCGCAGCAAATTCAAGATCATGGGTAGGGTATCCCTTCTCATAGTCTTTTAACTGTCGTGATGCGTACGCAATGACTTTACCATTCTGCATTAATACGCAACCTAGTCCTTTGTGTGATGCGTCACTATACACTGTAAAACCTCTTGTACTATCTGGTAATGTAATGTCCCGAGAGTTTGATCATATAGTATGTGATAATGATCCTTAGAGAAAGATAATGAACGGGTCAAAGAATATGTAATACTCAAATATAATTGAGTCTAAGTAAATGTTATGAAATAAAACTTATAAGAATTTATTATCAAGAATGGTGAGAGTAGAAAATATAAAACATATATTAAGGTAATGTGTTGAAGTTATTCAATGAATAGATTTGAGGAAAACCTGAGCAAGGTAGGGTTTCGGTGATTTCGAGGACGGAATCATTATAAGGAGGGAATGATGTGACATCCCAGATTTTTATAATTTATAAATGAGAATTTTATAAATAAAAATATTATTTATGAGATATGTTGGGTGTGAGTATGTGTATGTCATAGAATTGATGTGAAGAGAATGTTATGTATTAATTTTAATATATATAAATATTTAATTGAATTATTTATTGAGTAAATAAATAATTTTTTTTTTGATTATAGAGTAATGTAATTAAGTGTAGTAGATTAATTAAATGAATATTTAGTATTTAATTTAATTAATATAATAATTTTATGTTGTAGTTCTAATTTAATTGAGATAATTAAATTTGATGAGTTATGTGATGATTGTTACACGAAATTATAATTAACAAGTAAATATAATTATGTGACAATTTGATGAGATTAATTGATGTTAAGCTATAGATTAATTAAAATAATGAGTATTTGTCAAACATGGTCTTAGGCTTTACAAGTTCAAGTTGGTGTAACCTATGTATTAACTAGTAATTAGTATATCTAATAATTGCTAGGAGTTACATATATTATATATTACTAGTATTGTATATTATATGCATATACTACAAGTTAGTATGTTAGTTTTAGAAAACAAACCAAAGAAAGAAGAAGAGAGTTAGAGAGAGTTGTAGGAGAAGAAGAAGAGGAAGAAAAAGAAGAAGAAGGGAAAGCTTTGAGAAGACAAAACAAGCCCCATCATCATCATCTCCGTCTCTCTCTTAAATTCATACTAATAAGGTTTTAATCTAAATTCCTTGTTTTAATTATATTTTTATGTTCTTCATAATGTAGTTCTATGATAATTGTAATATAGAAGCTGTATTGAGTAATTATATTCATGGAAAAGTGGTTTGTGAAAGAAAATTTGAAGAACAAAATTCGTAAGTTTTGAGTAATTGTGGACAAATCTTGTGAAATTCATACCTCTTTGGGTATAATGAGTTAGAAAGTGAGCCTTATATCAAATCGAAGATATGGAAGTAAGCTATATTCTGAAAGTGGAATCACATGAAAACTCTTTGTAGATTTCTTGCAATGTCTGTTTCTTGCAATGTCTGTTTTAGTAAGGCTTATCCGAAGGGAAAATAATCTGTCCAGAAAATCAAAACTGTTACGGTTTCTGACTTTGAAAAATTCATATAAATTCGTGTGTTTTGAATCTGAAGAAACTTAAAACTGCAAAGTTGTAGATATGGAAGCTTACTAGCTAAACTCGCGAGATTGAGCCATTTTATGGACTGGATCATGTCTGAAATAAATTGTTTAGTAAGGATGTCCAGAAAATGAAATTTTCTAGACTAGTTGATAAATTACAGAATCTGGTTTAGATGGATAAGGGTCTGACTTTAAAGCCTAGATGAGGTTGTAGTACACTGAGTAAGGGTTAATTCTATATAAGAAGGAACAAAAACGGACATGTAACGAACGAGTTACGTTAAAAACGAAAACAACGTTTTGTTAAAGAAATTGTGAAGATGAGTTTTATACTTCTGTTTGAATTAAGATTTTGGGTGATGATATATTTTGATGATTAAAAATATGTTTTGATATATGTAATGAGTATAGATATGTGTTATCATATTTTATGCATAATTAACCATTTAAGATCAAGAGTTGAGATAAGTTAATGTGTGCACATAACGTGCTCGATAAAATGCCTAAAAGTAATAGTGTTTCTAAACTTTGGTATACAAAGTGTCTAACTAATGGCTAATATTGGATGTTATGTGCATCTGAGTATGAAAAGATGATAATACAAGAATAATAATGGAAAGAAATTGAAAAGGGCAATTTTTGATTTTTGAAGGAAAATTAAACTTGTAAACAATGTGTTGAATATGCATATGAAACAACCCGGGTCAAATTCTGAGTCCGAATCAAATCAAATACATCAAAATAAGGCCTCAAACTACTGGTCCAATAGTATCTTCTTGGGTCATCATAGCCCACCACAGGCTCACCCAAAAGGTCATGACTTGAAGGTACTATTGGTTGTAACTTATTTCCTTATATGCAGACAAATATTTCTCCTATCTTTCGATGTGGGACTGGGGTGTTACAAACTCCCCCACTTAAATTTTTGACGTCCCCGTCAGAACCGATCACACACACGATCTAAAGATCTTTGCCTCTCTAGCCATTGTGGGATAATACCGGCTGGCTTCGTGTCCCCACCTTCGGACCTCCATCTCTCCATTATGGGATAATACCACCAGCAAAATATCTCAAAAACCTTGATTTTTAATACCTCCATTCCGACAAAAATACGGATAAAAATCTCAACATTAACTCCTTCATTTTTTAACCACAAAAATATATCCCTCATTTATATCCCCATAAAATAAATATTTTCTTATCACATGAATCAATAATTAATTATTCACAAATAATATTACAGAATCACATTTATGACAACCAGGCCGTTCCCAGGAAAGAGGGGGCTTTCCAATAAGAATTTCTCCTTACTGGCGCGCAATTAGATGACCAAACCTCTCCTTAGACAGAACTTTCTAGACATTGCCAATAATGTTATCTAATAATATTATTCAAATAATTTGAATTATTGATCTGATGATGGGAAATACTGTGCAGCAACAATTATTGAACAACAATAATACAAAATTTTAACGTAGCAATTATTGAATCAATAAAATAAAATATTGAACAGTAATTACTGTAACAATTATTGAGTGTTGCCTTCTTACGCAAGAATCAATAATTTCAAAAATACTATGCAATACCGTGTGCTACTGTGCAATAACGCGTATTACTGTATTTTAACCACCGGGTATTCCAACAGTGTTAACGGTAACAACTACGTCGTTATTTGTAAAAACTTAAATTTGTCGTTTTCCTTCACCCGACAGTTATTCGTTATGGGGCCCACAAATAGCTGCGCCGTCGTACGAATATTCTCCGACAGAAAGAATATTCCATGACCAAACGAATATTCCCCGACAACAATGATTATTTTATAACCACTTGCTTATTTTGAAAAAAAAATTCATATTTCACCCATAACTTTAAAATTTTATAAATTTAACCATTTACTGAATAGAAAAATTGAATACTTTTATTTCATAAAATTCGGGGTCTTACAATCTCCCCTCCTTATGAAATTTCGTCCCCGAAATTTACGTACCTGGTATTTCAAAGAGTTGAGAATACCTTGCTTTCATTTCAGATTCCATCTTCCCTGTCATCATGATTTCTCCATTGCTCATCTCCTGTATTTCAGATATCATTCTAGAATACAGCTTCAAAACAAGGGTTAATTGAACAAATTAACATATCACATAATATCCCGATATTATGACTGACCAACAAATAAGCTTAGGTAGGACACACTAGCGAAGGATTTACTCATCTCTCCCCTCCTAGTTATATTCCCCGATCTCCGCCAGAGATCATATCCCTAAGCTCTGATACCACCTGTGACAACCCCAAAATAGGTCCATTCCATCCAACCTATTCTGAGTCGCCAAATACATGGTACAGAAAATAACTATAACTTTATTACAACAATTGTCGTGCAAAATACAACAACACATATGCTGTGAGTTTGGATACAAATATATACCAAATGTGACTCATGTCTCAATCGTGGACAGCACCTCACAATAACACCTTACATAAAGGTATAGTCAAAAACTGTTATATCTTCCCAATGGTGAGTCTTCTCTTGACTTATCATTATCTCCACTGTCTCTAATTGAGAATTATGCTTCAAACAAACACCAAGATTATATAGGTAGTGCTCGTAGATATACTCAGCAAGTGGATGAGCACAACCCTGTCTTATGATGACACGAGGTTGTATGTCATCAGACATCTTGTATGATAGTGACAAAACACCCTTCCAACGTTGGGTTCGCCTCACCCTATTTTCTTCACCAAATATAACTACTAAATGATGACCACCGTTCTATTCCCTTGTTACCCCCGCTCGACCCAGCTACACTCTTATTACCTGAAAGGAATTGTGAAGCAAAAGGGTGAGCACAACTAGCTCAGTAAAGAATAATATGACTAAAGATAATTCAATTATCAATAGCCTTCATCAACAATAAATCAGAGATTTAGAACATATGGTAAATGACAAAAATTTCAACCATAGTTGCAGCGGAACGAGCAATCCATTAGAAGAGTCAAATAGACTATAAAGTCTATTATTTTCTCCATGTTAAAAATCCACCAACAATGTTTTATCCCTGTAACATCAATCAACAATTCTGGTCCACAATCATATGAATAACTCATAATCATAACTGTAGTTCTAAATTCCTCTTCTCATCTAGGACGAAGATAATTTTCATCACCTGAAACATCAAACATCATGGTTATACCAAATCACAGTTCCTGTTCATAATCATACTAATAACTTCATCTTTGCACTACGAGCCAAAGATATTCATTTGTATCACCAGTTGGTCATGTTTATCTCAACATCTGTTCATCTTTGCACTACTGGCCAAAGATATTCATCAACAATTCATCTTTGCACTACAGGCCAAAGATATTCATCAATATTTCATCTTTGCACTACAGGCCAAAGATATTAATATCTCAAAGAAATATATAATCATTTCAGAATTTATATAAACAATAATTATAACCATGTTGATCAATTCACCTTTGCACTTAAGCTAAAGATATTCCATTATAAATTCAATGGTCATGATCATACCAGTCACAATTCAACTTTGCACTACAGGCCAAAGAGAACCCTAGTCATGATCATACCAATAATCTACCCATCTTTACACTCCAGTGAAAGAGAATTTTAACATCAAGGTTATAAAAATATTATATATGATAATAAAAACAATATGATCAACATATAGATTTAATCTCAAGAGTAATATTCATAAATCAACTATAATTTAGTCAGAAAAAGAAATCAATTTTATCGTGAATAGTGCCCGTGAATAGTAACCCGTGAATAGTAACTCTTGAATAGTAACTCATGAATAGTAATCCCGACACAAAAAGGTAGAAATTTCCCAATAAAATCCATACCAATATTTCGGTATAATGATATTGAAATAACATTTCTTAAACTTATAAACAATTTATTTAAATTGTTTACACTTTACTAAATAATGCATTTAATCATTCAAAAATGCCAAACTCATAAGATTTCATCACCAATAACCAAAACCCTCATCAAAAATCTGCATATACCTCATATAGGATTCTCAAGCCATAAAATCCTATTTTCCAATTTTCTTTCTTCACAAAACATATTTAATTCATTTACTCATAACTAGACCATTTTCATAAAAAATACCAAATCAGTTCCAAAAATATTTCTTTTCTGGGATTTAGCATAATATAGTCCCATAGTGAACATATATTTTTCTCATAATTTTTAAAAGTCATTTACTATTTTTCATATGGCCAAAATAGCCGAATATTTAGACATTTATCAAAAATTATACTTTTATCTAAAAATTCTGAAATTCACAGAGTATACTCCTATCATATTCATGTACTCCCAATAAAAATTTCATCAATTTTGGAGTTAACCACAAGGAATTATAAGCGGTTATTTTTAAAATAGTCTTTTCTCATAAAATTCATAACTCTTAATCTATACATCCAAAAATCACCATTTTTGGACACAATCAAGAAAACTCATCAAAATATCATTTCAAATTTTTCCAGAATTTTTGAAGATCAGAAAAATTACGAAACTGAAAATCATAACAACCCTTAAAATCTCTTACTATCCCTTACTATCCCTTACCTCAAAAGAGCAGTACTTCTGACTGGATATCGGATATGATGCTGAAGAAAACTTGCACTGATGAATAGCAACTCACCAAGTATCTAAAAACTCACAAAATATGCTTCATAATATAGAGAGAGAAAGAGAGAAAGCTTATGTTTCTGGTGTGATTTTCAATTCTAACTTAGCCCTCTATTTATAGGAAAATTTTGGTAGGTTTGACTTGCAACCTGATGGCTTTACCTGCTACTATTCCCACCCACCACATTTGAAATATAATTCAGCACATTTCTTCACCAACCACAAGTGGGGCCCACCAATTCTAGAATTTTCCACCAAAAATGATTTATAACTTGATTTCTGAATCAGCCACCTCTTAAAATTCATAACAAATCATACGTTCATTTTTAACGGTTCAAAATTTGTGGGCATATAATCAACTTATATATGTATAACATATCCAAAAATTACCACGATCCAACGGTCGGATTAAAAATTATAACCCGCGCAAAATATCTCAAAAACCCTGATTTTTAATACCTCCATTCCGACAAAAATACGGATAAAAATCTCAACATTAACTCCTTCATTTTTTAACCACAAAAATATATCCCTCATTTATATCCCCATAAAATAAATATTTTCTTATCACATGAATCAATAATTAATTATTCACAAATAATATTACAGAATCACATTTATGACAACCAGGCCGTTCCCAGGAAAGAGGGGGCTTTCCAATAAGAATTTCTCCTTACTGGCGCGCAATTAGATGACCAAACCTCTCCTTAGACAGAACTTTCTAGACATTGCCAATAATGTTATCTAATAATATTATTCAAATAATTTGAATTATTGATCTGATGATGGGAAATACTGTGCAGCAACAATTATTGAACAACAATAATACAAAATTTTAACGTAGCAATTATTGAATCAATAAAATAAAATATTGAACAGTAATTACTGTAACAATTATTGAGTGTTGCCTTCTTACGTAAGAATCAATAATTTCAAAAATACTATGCAATACCGTGTGCTACTGTGCAATAACGCGTATTACTGTATTTTAACCACCGGGTATTCCAACAGTGTTAACGGTAACAACTACGCCGTTATTTGTAAAAACTTAAATTTGTCGTTTTCCTTCACCCGACAGTTATTCGTTATGGGGCCCACAAATAGCTGCGCCGTCGTACGAATATTCTTCGACAGAAAGAATATTCCATGACCAAACGAATATTCCCCGACAACAATGATTATTTTATAACCACTTGCTTATTTTGAAAAAAAATTCATATTTCACCCATAACTTTAAAATTTTATAAATTTAACCATTTACTGAATAGAAAAATTGAATACTTTTATTTCATAAAATTCGGGGTCTTACAGTAGCCCACCACAGGCTCGCCCAAAAGGTCATGACTTGAAGATACTATTGGTAGTAACTTATTTCCTTATATGTAGACAAATTTTTTCCCTATCTTTCGATGTGGGACTGGGGTGTTATAGGTAAAGATAACACAGGTGCTTCACTTAGTCGCTTCTTCAATTCTTGAAAACTTTGTTCACACTTTTCTGTCCATACATACTTAACAGTCTTCCTCGTCAGATTAGTTAATGGCGTTGCTATCTTCGAGAAATCCTGAATAAACATTCGGTAATATCTTGCCAATCCCAAGAAACTTCTGACCTCTGTTGGTGTCTTCGGTTGTCCCCAATTTTTCACCGCTTCTACTTTAGCTGGATCAACAGAAATTCCCTTGTTGTCGATGACATGTCCCATAAATTGAACTCTTTTCAACCAGAACTCACTCTTTGAAAATTTAGCATATAACTTCTCTTTCCTTAAGGTTTCCAATACAATTCGTAGATGTTCGACATGCTCCTCTTCAGTCTTCGAATACACCAAAATGTCATCAATGAACACAACCACAAATTTATCCAAATACGGTTTAAATACTCTATTCATCAAGTCCATAAAGGCTGTCGGCGCATTCGTCAGTCCAAACAACATCACTAAGAACTCATTATGACCGTAACGAGTTCTAAATGCTGTCTTTGGTACATCTTCTGTCCTCACCTTCAACTGATGATAACCAGTTCTCAGGTCAATCTTCGAAAAACATCTCGCTCCCTTAAGTTGATCAAACAGATCGTCTATTCTTGGTAACAGATATTTGTTCTTAATTGTCACCTTATTCAATTCTCTATATTCCATACACAACCTCATCGAACCATCCTTATTCTTTACAAATAACACCGGTGCTCCCCATAGAGATACACTAGGTTGGATGTACTTCTTATCCAACAACTCTTGTAGCTGGATCATTAACTCTTTCATTTCTATCGAAGCCATTCGATACGGCGCTTTCGATATCGGCGCTGTCCACGGTACTAAATCAATCACATACTCTATTTCTCTGTCTGGAGGAAGTCCTGGAAGTTCTTCTGGAAAGACATCCCCAAACTCATTAACTATAGGTATCTGCCCCATGTCCGAATTCATAACCTGTGTATCCACTACATGAGCCAAATAACCTTCACATCTTTTTCGCAACATCCTCCTGGCCTGCATTATCGTCAGACAACTTGTTTGCCTTGGCGACTTGCTACCATAAAATACAACCTTAGACTTATCTGGTGTCTTAAGTCGTATGCTCTTTTTCTGGCAATCTATAACTGCCTCATGGTTAAACAACCAATCCATCCCTAAGATAACATCAAATTCTCCTAAGCGTATCGGAATCAAATTCACGCTTAACTTATGTCCCCTTATTTCCACATTACAGTTGTTATGGATAAACTCTATAGGGATTACTTCTTTGTTTGCAACTTCTATATTAATTGGGTTCTTTAACTTTTCACATGGTAAGTTTAATCTTCTAGCAAATTCATCAGACACAAATGAATAGGTAGCTCCCGAATCAAATAATATGTAAGCATTTATATTATTGATCGGAATAATACCTGACACTACCTCCTTTGATGCAACTGCGTCTTGCACGGTCATGTTGAACGATCGAGCTGTCGGCTTGCTCTACTGAACTGGTCCTTCAATGGTTAACTTTGTAGAACTGCTCTTGTTTCCACTTCCTCCATCTGTATTCTTCTTCAATGGATAATCCTTGAATCGATGCCCCGTTCCTCCACAAGAAAAACAACCACCTTTCTTTGGCTTAGGACAATTTGGTGAAATATGTCCTTCCTGACCACAATTATAACAAACGTTTTTCCCTTTCATACACACTCCAGAGTGATTCTTTCCACACTTTGAACACACTGCCTTCTTCTGCTGAGTATTCCCTTATTGTGTTCTTGATTCATTGCCACTGTTGTTCCACTTGCGTTTCTTGCTGTTACTGTCACCACTGCTGGCACCCTGATGTCCACCTTCAATCTTCTTCTTATTCTTCTCTCGGTTGAATCTAGAAACTGCCTCACTACTACTTTCTACAATGATGGCTTTTTCTAACAGTGTTGAGAACGTAGTAATTTGCAACACTGCAACTTTGCTGTGAATCCACGGCCTCAACCCATTTTCAAACCTACGTGCCTTTCGTAGTTCTGTATCCACCTGTTGAGGTGCGAATCTGATTAACTCATTGAATTTTGCTGCATATTCGGCAACTGACATATTTTCTTGCTTTAATTCAAGAAACTGCACTTCCATTCTGGCTTGCATGGCCTCCGAGAAATAAGTTTCGAAGAATAACTCCTTAAACCTGGTCCATGTCACTACCTCCGTTCCTGCTCTAGCTTTGTTCGTCTCCCACCAGTAATTAGCCTCACCTTTCATCAAGTAGGTAGCAGAAGCCATCTTTTGCTCTTCGGCTACCCTTGCAATGATAAAGGCCTTTTCCATCTCTTTCACCCATGTTTGAGCTGCTACGGGGTCCGTAGTTTCGCAGAATTCTGGTGGTCCTACAGCTTTAAAATCTTTAAAATTTGCCAATCTATTATTCGTTTGCCCCCTTGCTATAGGTGTACGAGTTCGTATAGCTTGAGCTATCATATCAGCGAAGTTCTACATTGGGTCATCTTGATTCCTTTCATTGTTTATAGAACGTTCCTCCCTCTGGTTACGATTCTTGGCGACATTAACTGATTAAACAAAACTTAATTTATTACATCGAGTTTAATTATATGATATATCTTCTAAGTGTTTAAAATATAACATGTAATTTAAACTCTAACAATCATATTATCATAATGTTGAATTAACATATTCATCTTACTTAATTAACATATTTAGCTTGTTGAATAACACATTCAGCTTGCTGAATATCATATTTAGCTTGCTGAATAACACATTCAGCTTGCTGAATTAACATATTCGATTTAATGACTTTTCAAACAGATAGCTTCTCATTTTAATCCTTAATACTTTTCTATTTGATACAACATGTAATTATAATAATGCATTTATATTCATATACCAAATTTTAGCGTCAAATACTTACATACTTGGCATATTTTTATAAACACTAACTATCCCATTTTTAAACATCAAAAGATGGGATCTACCAAAAGACATACTCCCCTACACACCTAAAATGGGGATACATCATATTTACATACTACCTCACACAGTCTGAGGTTTACATCAAGCATAAAACCCTAATAAACAAAAGTGGTACTACTGCATCTAGCTACAATAGAAAGCTAATAAACTATCACTGCGCGTCTGGAGAGGGTGCGCCTGAATGCTCCTGCTCTAGTGGAAAGAGTCCATCCATAAGTCGACGTCTAACAGCTCAACTCAACTCACCTATCTCAAAGGATCTCCACACTCCTACTTGGGAACTAGTATATGCTGCATCTAAAGCCCGTCCCAAAGACTCCATCCTAACTCGTCAAGCCTTCGCCTCAACCTCTAACTGATCCACTCTTCTCGCTACTCGGACCCATGCATCCTCAACACGGATCCTATCAGCGATCTCTAAGTCCAACCTCAGGTGCAACGCCTGATGCTCAATACTCAATATGGCAAACTTATTCTCCTCCTGCTCTAGTCGGGCTTTCATCTCTGCTAGATCTTGCTGAGCCTGATAAGCTACATCCAAGTACTGCTGCTCCGTAAACTGAATAGTATGATTCTCCATCTCCAACTGTGCCACTCTTTCCTCTAGCTCTGTGTTTCTTGCCATTAAACCTCTTATCAAAACATCCTCTGCAGTGTCCTCCGCCTCTATAGGCTCCTGGACATGGACCACCTGATCTTGCTCCACTGAATGACTCTCATGTCTCTCTTCGGACATCCTACAATATCAAAACAACAAAATAACATCAGTATCACAATAAAATATATTCATTGATGAAATGAAATAATATTTTATTATGTACTACTCATACTCGATGAATTTGCTTAATTCACCTCTTAACATACTCTATACGAGTTTTCTTCTAAGGTTATAACCTAAGTTTCAAATCCTAAAGTTTATAACCTACAGCTTTGATACCAATCTGTGACGCCCCCAAATCCGAGTTCTTAAACCCCGAGTTTGGTGCTCACTATCCATCATCAATATAAGCATTCTATATATTATTACGGAATAATAAACATACATTGTTCATTATAATAAAGTCTTATACAATATCCCAAGGTCTATTACCTTAACATAAACATATCTTACTTAAGTTACATAAAGTAACGCAAAAGGTTTACATAAATATTAAACATAGTATTTCATGATACTTAAACATTTATATTAACTATTCTTGGACCTTTCCCTTGCCCTTGTCCTTCTTACTTGAACTCTCTGGCTTAGCTGAAATAAATGTCATGATATAGCAAGAGTAAGCAACTAATTTGCTTAGCAAGTTTAAGAACAAAGAAGATATATCATGATTAGCAAGAAATTTATCGTTCAATGTTCAACAATAGAAATTAATTATGAAAGAACATGAATTAAGTCTTGATAACTGAATATTCGAATAATTGAATAACAGATACTGAGTGGTCATAATGACCATGAACATATGCTAAGGTTGTCAGTATTTAAACTGGTCCTTTTAATAAGTTTTGGTAATCAAGGGGATCAACCTTTCATACCCGGTGTATTATGCATAAACACTTAATATACGAGCAATAATTATTTTTCAATAATGCTTTAATCAACTTGTTCTTTTTCTCAGTCTTGAGTCCTTACCAAATCAATTGGTGAAGAACAACGTTTAACAACATATTTGATTTAACAAATTTAAACATACTCGATCTAACTGATACGATTAGCATAGATCCATATCTTAAATAGTTCATGAATGAAAGAACTTTAACTAATTCACAGTTCAATAACAATAGATCATGAATTTAATTGCACTGAGTGCGAGTATCAATAATCAATATAGATGTGAATAATAAACAATAATTATTCACTAACATGCTTTGAAAAGAATAACTCAAGTTTGAGTTAGAGAACTTGCCTCGACTGCGATCTACTGCTACACAATTTAATTTAATCTCTTTATTGTAAAGACCTATTATTGTTAAGATTGATCTTACAATCAGCATATCATACTTTATATCATAATACAATTACTCTATCAGCAATTTAGTTAACACTTAATCTTTTCTTTTATTAGATCTTCTTTATAATCTAGTAAGATGAATACTAACATCATAGTCTAGATTATACAAACATGCAATCCAGCCACCTGGATTGGCTAATCCAGCAAAATGGATTCAATAAACTTCTAATCCAGCAAGCTTGGATTCTAAATCCTTCAATCCAGCAAGCTTGGATTCCAAATTCCTCAATCCAACAAGCCTGGATTCTAAATCCTTTAATCCAGCAAGCCTGGATTTCAAATCCTTCAATCCAGCAAGCTGGATTCCATATCTCCCTTACGAAAATACCAAATAAACTTATTATTTTTCTATCTTTTGGCCATACCTATATACACGTATTTCATACACAAAAAATATTTTTCCGTAATTTTTCAATTTCTTTTAGTATTTTTCAAAAATCATTTTTAGTGCGTGACTTAAGAAATTAGGCCCATCATGATCAACTCCAGAAATTCTCATCTCTTGGCATAATCTTCTACATGTTAACGTGACCCTCTAGTTTAAATTTCGTGGCCGTCGGAGTTTTAGAACTCCGGTTATAGAAATTTTTGTCCGAAAAACCCAAATATTGAAATGGTCATAACTTGGTCATTTTAAGCCGAAATGAGCTCATTTTTGGACAGGAGCTACTTTATGTCATATATTTTAATCTCCCAAAAGGACGGAATTTATTCCATAATTTAAGTGGCCAAAACTGCCCTTGCAAAATTTTGGGCAGATTATTTTCGGACTTTTCCTCTTTTACCTACTTTTCTAAAAACAGTCCATACAGAAATTTACAACTCCTTTTTAGGTGATTCCACTTGGGTTTGAAAGATAACTCATCATACTAACATCCCAAATTTTTCCAGAATTTTTAAATGCCAGAAAAATGACAAAACTGTCCCTAGCATTGACTGTCCAAAAATAGTTTGTTTTTCTTTCTAAAGACAAAACTATTTTTGCTAAAACCGTCGCTACCACTTGTATACTAAACATATTTGAGTGATACCACTTGAGTTTAGTAGTTAACTTACATATCTAGCACCTCTCTTTTATGGATCATAAAAAGAAGGTGTAGATCAAAAACGGTAGTCGATCAAAGGAAGTGAAAAAAAACTAGAGTTTCTAACAAAACAACACTAGTTTCTTTCCTATCCTTTTGATTTAATTTCTAACACTCAAATATGTTAGAACCATACATGAAATCATATAAAACATATAGATAGAGGATTTTAGATCTCAAGATCATAAACTTTAGATAACCAAAATCAAATAAAATAAAAAGGAAATCCACAAGTTTAAGATTTATACCTAGATCTTTGAGCACTTCTTCTTAATATTCCAAAGTAACTAACAAACTTAGGATGCATCAATGGTGTAACTCCTTCCTCTCTCTCCTCTTCCTCTCTACCGAATTTCTCTCCCCCTCTCTCTCTCTCTCATGTTTTTGCTTGGTTAGCTAAAGAGAAAGTAAGATGAAATAAAATAAAAGATGAAAGAGAATATGGTTTAATGTGTTGGACAAAAAATCTATAGATACATTATTATATCTATATATTATTGACTATCATATCTCTTCCCTTCTCTCTCCATATAACCTGTAATTGTGGTAAAATAAAGTGGCTAAGTCATATAGTGACACATAGGGGAGTTGGTGACCAAATGAAGAAAACCAACCAAAGTCACATGCCCATTTCTCAAGTAAAATGGCCGGATCCCTCCCCCCTTTATCCTCATTTTTTTACTTTATTCCTAAATTCAATATGTGCTAAATTAGATGACCATCATGCCCCTCTGTAATTGGGCTAGGATTTGGCCAATCCTTTAATTCTTTTGGGCTTGAAATTAACTAGTTTAGCTTACTAATTAAAATGAACTTGGGCCTCCACAATTAAATAGTTGTGCTACTAGCATACTTGCCTATTAAATTTAATATTGAGCTAGCTTAACAATCAAATTATCTACAAGTCCAATGCTTAAATAAATTCTTGGGCTTGTTTAAATTACATGGCATCCTTAGTAATATTAATCCTATTATCACATGAACTATTACTTATTATTATTGATATTTACACATTCTTATCAATCAATAATTTTAATTAACATACATAACCCAATTAGACTTGTCTTATTCAAGTTTATTGATTATTTAATTAGGGTTTAACACCTTAAATCTATTTTATAGATTATTAAAATACTTAAGTTAGTTCACTAACTTATTTACCTTATTAATGAGACTTCCTTTAAACATTAAAGCGTAGTATTCACATAATCACTTAATCATCCATAATCTATTACAGACTATTTAATACATTTATTTACAATATACTACAGAAATCCTTGGTTATTACAATAGCATGCAAAATCGTCCGTATGTGAATTTCGGTAAATTTATATTTAGAATTTGTAAAAACTTAAAGCTACAAAGTTGTAGAGAATTAAATTTCCTATGGAATGGATATAAGATTCAAAATTTTCTGATAAAATAACTATTTATTATGAATTATTGAAGTTTTGAAATAATTAATTTTTGAAATTTTAAATATTTTTTAAAAGAAAAATATTTTTTCCATTTTGGTGGGCCCCACATGTGTTGTAAATGTGTTGAAATCAGATTTTCTAGAGGTGGGCGTGAATTTTTTTTAATTATGTTAATATTTTATTAAATTTTCTGTTTTGGTGTTCTAAGCATTTTCCAATAAATAGGGTGCTTAAGTTAGAATTAAAAATCATACCAGAATCTGAAGTTTTCTCTCTCTATATTATCGATCGTATTTTTGTGAATATTTTGATACGTTGAGTGTTGCTATATGTTGCAAGTTTCTTCAGCATTATATCCGATATTTCAGTCAAAAGTAATGTCCTTTTGAGGTAAGGGATACTATTTTTTTCGTAAATGATATTATTTATTTCAATATCATTATACCAGAATATTGGTATGAATTTTATTATAAAATTCTTATCTTTTCATGTCGGAATTACTATTCACGAGTTACTATTCATGAGTTACTATTCACGAGTTACTATTCATGAGTTACTATTCACGAGTACTATTCACAAAGTATGATAATTTTTCTTATAGAATATCTACCTTTTAGTGTCGGGATTACTATTCACGTATACAACACTATTCACGAATACGACACTATTAACAGAAAAATTAAAATTTTTTTCTGTGTCCAAAATTGTTTTACGGTTCCTATCATTGATTGGATCTATGTTTTGATCTTTATTTTTGAATTTTACTCCACAATTGATTATTATGGAGTATTTTTGAACTTAGATAATTTGAAGTACGAATCCCTAATCTTTGTCTTTTTATCTCTCTGGATTCGTTTTTGATAAGTAGGTTTGATACTTACTTATCCGGTATCTGTTACTTGAATTAGTTGCTTATACTCATGTTTCTTAGTTACTTTTCATACATTTCGTGTTCATTTTGTAGATCTTATGCTTGGGAACGGTGTGAACGACTATTGGTATGAAAACGCAAGGAAAAGCAATCCGAACATCGTTTGGGCTTCATGTTCATTTCATGTTCTTGGCTTAGAACTTGGATTATGTTGTAGAGCATCTTCTTAGCTTTTCGAAACATCTTGAATCATTCCAATCGGAGTTCGGATGCAAGAGTTATGACATTTGTACCAACGGACGTTAAACTTCAATGTTTTGGTTGGCCATTTGCAGAGCTGTCACTTCCAACCCAATTTCAGCCTTCATCCGTCCTTTATTTCTCAATTATCAAAGAATAAAAGTTGTAGAGCTCGTCGATAGCTTCGATTTGATAGGTAGCAGGCTTCGTAACTCTTTCTGAATCAAAAGTTATGACCATTTTACCAGAGGACACTGCAGTAGAAAACAAGCAGCGCGGGCGCGAGAAATCCTGCGCGGCCGCGCGAGTCCCTGGACAAAAATTATGCTTTTTGCTACTTTAGCGCGGGCGTGCCCAACTCCAGGCCATTTTCAGCGCGGCCGCGCCACTTCTGATGTTGACCATAGTTGACTTTTCATTAAACAGTGCAATTGAAGCATAACTGAGAGGGGGGGGGGGTTCAATTAAGGCTCATAAATAAGACATTATCATTATGTAAGGGATACCACCCCTTGGGGGATCAAGGAGCTACTGTTATTTTTCTTTCTTCAATTCGAATAAATAGATTAGTGTAGATTAGTGTAGTTACTTTCTAGAGTGGATTATATTGAAGACTTGAAGCATTTGGAAGGCATTAGAGATTCAATAGTGGATCAAGAAAACAGATTTGCACTCCAATTCCCTACTCTTGTTATTTCTTTGATTCCTAATTGTATTGATGATGTTTATTCATTATGTGGATGGTGGGTTTGATTCAACTATGATCTAAACTCTATTCTGAGATTGCAATGGATTCTATAGGATAGTTATTTCTGATATATTTCGCTGTTAGCCTTATTGATTGCTATGGGATTGTCTAATTAGATTCCTGCTTATTTACTTAGTTGATTGGCCATCAATTACTATGATAATCCATATGGACTCGAGAGACGAAGTGTGGGTTAAGATCTGATCTTATTAGCTTATGATTGTATATTCTACATTGTGATAGGATGTATGATTTGTGCTTAGGATAGACATATACCGAAGCACCATTCATAGTCAATTGAGAACTTGGGCTTAAACCCTAATTATTTGTAAATCACATAGACATATAGTGGTTTAGTTAATGTTGGTGTTCATGTGTATTCTATCAACTGTGGATTACATGTGATTTGTGTATGGTACATTGAGAGATGGCTATACTTTACTTTCGTGTTCTTGACTAACAATCTGGTACAATTAGTTGGCTTAACATGAAATGTGTGGATTTGAATGAGTTAATAGATGAAATTGTGATCTCAGGTCTTCTTTATCTAGTCTTACTCTAGGAATAGTTAGGTTTATTTAATTTCCCAGTTTAAATATAAAATATTAAATCATTCGTTTAAATAAGACTGAAATGGTTATGGACTAATGCTTGGTGAAATTTATTAGTTAATTCTCCGTGGGAACGATACTTTACTTACTCTTTATTACTTGTTGACCGTGTATACTTGCACACATATATTGATTGGTAAAACGACCAACAAGTTTTTGGCGCCGTTGCTGGAGAATTAGCTTAATAAATTTTTGCCAACATTAATTTCAATCAAATTGGTCTTAATTTAAATATTTTTTTTGTTTTAATTATCTTCTTATATTTCTCTCTTTTCAGGTATCATGGGTGACTTTGCTTATCAATGGCCTTATGAAAATATGACTCAACAAAGGAACATAAGCACTGAGGGACTCAATGTATTTTCTACATTGTCAGTACAGATTGCAACACTTTCGGAGAGGTTGGATGTTCTTGTAGCCCAACGCACTCGAGAGACAGCAGTTACATGTGAATATTGTGCTGGCGAGCATCCGAGTTATCAGTGCAACATCAGTGTTGGACAAGTACAGTTTGGGGGTGATTACCTCAACAACTATGTTTATCCCAGTTATCATCAAGGTTGGGGGTATCACCCATATTATGAATGGAATTGTAACTATCAAGACCAAGACTGCGTTCCAAGTCCAACATATCCATCGGATTTCTCATATCCGCCTCCAATGCAATAAGAAGAAAATTCAAGGTTGAAGGAATTCGAGTCAAAAAGCATAGCAGACCATGAAGAGATGATGATGAGTCAGGAGTTATCAAGCCAAAATCTTAACAGACAGATGGAACAACTCATTAACTCCTCAATGAATGGTCCACAATACATGGATTTCGAAACTGAACAAGATAATTCAAGATTGGAGGATTTGTGGTTCAAATTTATAGCATCAACTGAGGAGAAGATGATTGAGCAAGAAAGGTCAGTTCAAAATCTTCAGAATCAGATGGATCAAATGTTCGAAGCCTTGAACAATCGCCCTCCAAACAATTGGTGCTATGACATGGACGATGAAACTGATGGAGAGCCAAAAGTGTGCATGCCACTGAATGAACTTAAAGGAGTGGACATTGAGGAGACAACTGAGGGTATGGAAAATGAAGAACATGAGCTGACTTGTATAATACCCCAAGTGCCTTCTCAGTTAGAGTTGAAAAATTAAGTGACCTTTGCACACCCATGTCCCCTTGGTAGTCACATCCAAAGTAAGAATTTCTACGATTATGAGGCCTCTTACAAACCATGGTGGACTGAGGAAGAGAGAATAGAAGAAGAAAATCCCGTTGTATCTTTCATGCCCCAGTGCAAAAATCTATTCACAAATACAACAGATGAAGCACCTAGCTATGCAATAGAACTGGGGGCATCATATACAAAAAATATGCTAGGTTGTTTCAATTCACAGACTCGCAAGATGGGGAACCTACTAAAGCACATAGCAGTTCTAATGGATGGAGGGTTCCTAGCTTTTCGCAGAGGAATTGGATAGCGGTCAAGAACAGAGTCCAGCTAACGGACTATAAACCGAGCGCTAGATGGGAGGCACCCTTTGGGACAAGAGAGGAAAATCTCACCAATTGGTCATGTAAAGCTTGGTTTGGTCCTTTTAATTCCCATAATGTAATATTAGGGTACAATTGTTACCATATTAGGAATTTAAAGATAAATTTTATACTCACATCATATAATTCATGTACATTAACTACACGCAATAAAATATCGCAGTTAGGCATTATTGTCCGGGTAGTTCTATAATTATCTCTACCACTCATATAACCATATTATAACCTTATTATATTAATAACTAGTTTATTTATGTCAAATAAATAATTTATTCACTTCCACCAATATTAATTAATCCATTCCTCATCGATTAATGTAATTATGGATCTTCATAACCATTAATTATTTAAATAATTCTTATTATATGTATAGACATATTGCTAATAATAATAACCATATATTATTAATTAATCACCATTACCAAGTAATCAATATCCTACCACAATCATTAACAATTAATATTAATTAATGCTCCACTTAATAATTCCGTTGTCGAACATAATGTACTTTATTCCATGGTTTATTAATGTCACACATATCACATAATTATTCCATTTAATTTCTAAAGCAGAAAGTAAATTTTTCTCCAACTGACTACTAGCGCAGCTGCGCCAGTTTGTACTGCTGGAATGGCGCAACTGTGCCATACCCTAACAGTGCCAAGACTGGTTTAGTTTCAAGCCCGTGCCAACTTTCATCACTAAACTCATTTTATACGACATGAATTAATGTCCACAAGAGTGATATTACAAGTCTAAGAGCGTATTGATTACTTATATGAAATCACATAATCATACACGATTAATCTTTCTAATTTCTGTTTTAATTTGCTTAGTGAATTTTCTCGTTTCACAATATGCCACACAAGGCATTTCACAATTCTCATTGCCAAATCCACATTTCTCAATATGCACTAATCTAGTGCAACTTAGTTGAATTAACCAACTCACAAAACAATAATACTTATATTCACATATATATTATTTCCATTAATATATTCATTTAATAATACGTAGAAATTCTCGGGTATTACAAAGCCTATCCCGGCGGGGGTCCTTTTTTTGCTCTAACATCCTTTGGAAAAATGACCATAACTTCTTCGTCTGAACTCCGATTTTGATGATTTAAGATGTTCTGGAAAGAGGAGACGTAGATCTATAACTTTTATGCTTTGAGGTTTTCGAAATAAGGACTGGAGCAATGCTGAAATCGGCTCTGAAGTGGCTGCTATGTAAATGGTCACCCAAAACAGTGTAGTTCAACGTCCGTTGGTACAAAGGTCATAACTCATGCATCCGAACTCCAATTGGAATGATTTAAGATGTTCCGAAAAGCTAAGAAGAAGCTCTACAATATAATCAAAGTTCCAAGCCAAGAACATGAAATAAACATGAAAGCCCAAACGATGTTCGGATTGCTATTTCTTGCGTTTTCATACCAATAGTCGCTCACACAGCTCCTAAGCATATAATCTACAAAACGAACACAAAATGCATGAAAAGTAACTAAGAAACATGAGATTAAGCAACTGATTCAAGTAAGAGATACCAGATAAGTAGGTATAAAATCTACTTATCAGACTCACAAGAGAAACTATAAAGAGAGAATTAGAGAGAAAGAAGAAGAGTATTCGAGAAACAAGCACACACCACCAACACAAAGTTCTGCTACTACACTATTGTAATATCTAGTCTTTTATTAAGGTAAAGGATGTTATTTTTTTCATACTCATAAGGGTTGCCATTCTATTCCTTATTAATCTGTGTGAATAACCTGTCTATGCGGATTAACACATGCCTGGTGAATAACCATTTGTATTCATTCTTTATTAAGTTGTGGAAATGATATGTCTACGCGGATTACCACATGACGGGTGAAAATCCATTTGCAGTTTTGTATATTCTTTCAATACTCGTAAGAGATATTATTTCTTTCGTATTCGTAAATGATATTATTATTTTCTTTCATATTCCATATTATGCAAGTGATACTATTTCATTTCATATTTCTAAATCTAAACTTACTATGTTAACTATTTCTTCTATAATTCATGAAATGATTAGAAATTCCTTGAGTTTTGCGCTTCATCTAATATCATTTCACTGAAATATTGGTCTGAACTTTCTTATTAAATTTTAATCTTTCATATCGGGGTACTATTCCTCTGGGATACTATTCATACCAGAGTACTATTCATCTGGGGTACTATTCATGCTAGAGTATTATTCACGATGAAATTTAGTTTCTTTTCCTTATCCAAATTATCTTTGAAATATGAATCTTAAATATCATTCTTGAATTTTACTCCAAAATTGGTTATCATGTTGACAGTTTGGACTTTCTTGAATTCTAGATAAATTAAATTACAAATCTTTAATATTTATCCTTGATCTCACTTGATTCATTCTTTATATCATTTTTCTTCATTCTCAGTCTTAAGTTCTTGTGAAAGTTATTTTTGGCCTGTAGTGCAAAGATGGACTGTTGATTGGTATGATTATGACCAGGAACTGTGTATTGGTATGATCATAACCTTTTATGTTATAGATAAAGGCTTGTGATAAAAATTATCTTTGGTCGTAGTGCAAAGATGGACTGTTGTTTAACATGATCCTGACCACTGGTGATACAAACAAATATCTTTGGCCTGTAGTGCATAGATAATTCGTTGATTTGAAATAATTATTGATTAGTGTTACATGGATAAAATATTGATGACGGACTTTTAAATCATAGAATATAATAAACATCATGCTCTACTTGAATCTTCTAATGGATTGTTATTTCCGTTGCAGTTGTTGATCTAAAACTTGTTGTCTATTATATTTTATCTTATTTATCATTATTTAAGGCTAAAGATAATTTAATCCTCATCATCTTAGTCATGATAGTCTTTACTAGGCTAGTTAAGCTCACCCTTTTCCTTTTTGTTCCATTTTTCTTCTCAAGAAATGAAAGTGTAGCTGGGACTAGTTGGGAAGTATGAGACCATTGAGACATTGTCAATCAATAACTAGAATAATGTGCATCAGGAAGGAAATAATCCTTCTGTAAACAACACCACCGACCAAATGATGAACGATGGGGTGTTTATGAGCTTTCTACAATTCAGGCAACACAAGACGAGAGAGACTTTTGTTCAAAATGTATGTGAAAATAATGATAACTCACGGTTGGTCACTACCAAGCAATTCAAGGACTTGGGACCGCCGAAGTCTTTGGGAAAGCCAGAGCCACATAAGGCAGAAGCTTGGATTAAGCAGATCACCAAAATATTTGATGTCCTAGGATGCACAGAGGAGTAAAAGGTTCCCTTCACCACCTTTATGTTACATGGAGAGATAGATTACTGGTGAGAATTTGTAAAACGTACTCATCTTTTTGCACTTAAGATGTCTTGGGTGAATTTCCAGGAATTATTCAATGACAAGTAATTTCCAGAAAGTATTCGTCATATGAAGGAGGTGGAATTCATCAAACTAGAAAAAATAAAATAATTGTATCATAATAAAAGGCCAAGTTTGCGAAATTATCCCAGTTTGCATCCCATTTGGTGGATAATGAGGAACAAATGCCACAATTTTTTTTGACAGGTTTGAAACCTAAAATTCGTCAATACCTCATTTCTCATATACTTTGTTTGTATTCATATGTTGTGAATAGGGCTCAATTAGTAAAGCGAGATAATGAGACTTTTCAACCAAAAGAAAATAATCGACAACACGATAACAGTTGTACCAACGATAACAGTTATCGAAATAATGATAACCAACGTAGAGGAAATTATCATGCTAGAAATGGTAACCACTTCAGTGGTACTCCTGGCTTAGATAATAGGAGAAGTGAATCAAGTGGAAATAACTTTAAAAAGAGGAGATTCAATAATGATAACGGAAAGACATTAACACAAGCACCCGTTTCTAGGGGAGGAGAACGACCACCAGTCGTATGTTACAAATGCGGACAAGAGTGATACATTAGTCCAAACTATACACAATAACCCAAAGTGTGATATAGTTATAAAAAGGAAGGTCACATAGCTTGAGTGTGCCCTATAGCTAAGTCGAGTCCAGCAGGGATGGTGCAACCAAAGGCTGTTCCAGACAAGTCAAAGTCGGTGGTTCAAGGGAGAGCTTTTGTCGTGACTTCCCAAAAAGAGAGGAACCCAAACAAAGTTATCACGGGTAAGCTAATCATAAACTCTTACGAAGTCTATACCTTATTAGATACCGATTCTACCCATTCTTTTATTTCACCTGCTTGTGCTCAACGTTTGAACTTGACTCCTGAGAAATTAGACTTTGACTTATCTGTTGAAACTCCATTAGGAGAAACCTTCATTACATCCATAGTTTACAAATCTTATTTGATTCAAGTCGGCACCTTCACATTACCTATTAACCTCATCTCTTTGAAAATACTTACATTTAATGTGATTTTAGGAATTGACTCGTTAACTACCCATCATGGTAAAATTGATTGTTTTCGTAAGGTCATTAGTTTTCAAATTCCTAATCAACCTGTTATGAGAATTCAAGCAACCAAACCGTTGAAATCAATCGTTGTCATCTCTAGCCATAAGGTCATGCGTTTATTAAAAAATGGATGTCAAGCTTTCTTATCTCATGTCACTGATTTAAATAAAAATAAGTCAAATTTGAACGATATTTCTGTTGTTAATAAATTCCTTAAGTATTTCCCGAAGAACTTCGTGGCCTGCCCCCAGAGCATGAAATTAAATTTGGTATTAACCTTAAACCCGGTACAAAATCCATTTCTAAGACCCCATATCGAATGGCTCCTATTGAACTTCAGAAGTTAAAAACTTAACTTTAGGAATTGTTAGATATTTACTTCATACGTCCCAATAGAGCTCCTTGGAATGCTCCTGTTTTATTCGTAAAGAAGAAGGACGTGAGTATAAGACTCTGCATTGACTATCGGGAGTTGAACCATGTCACCATCAAAAATAGGTAGACATTACCTCGCATTGATGACCTGTTTGACCAGTTGCAAGGTGCTAAATTCTTTTCAAAGATCGATCTTTGTTCTTGATATCATCAGTTAAAGAATAAAACTGATGACATTCCAAAGACTGCTTTTAGAACTTGGTAAAGGCATTATGAATTCCTAGTCATGTCTTTTGGATTGACTAATTCTCCTGTTGCCTTCATGTATATGATGAACTGGATATTCAAGGAATATTTGAATCATTTTTTGGTTGTCTTTATTGACTACATCTTCATTTACTCCAAAAGTCGTGAAGATCATGAGCACCACTTGAGGCTGATACTATAAAAGGTTTGTGAAAATAAGTTATATGCCAAGTTGAAGAAATGCGAGTTCTGACTTGAGGAAGTAGCATTCCTTAGGCACGTGATATCGAAACATGGAATATCAGTTGACCCGATGAAGATTGAAGCAGTACAAAGTTGGGAACAACCTAAGTCGGTAACCAAAATACGTAGATTCGTGGAAGGATTTTTTTGAATCGCCACTCCATTAACTCAGATGATTCGAAAAGATACATAATTTGAATGGAGCGATGAATGTGAAAAGAGTTTCCAAGAACTCAGGAGGAAACTCATTTTAGCACCTGTTTTGACCATACCATCAGGTTAGGAAGGATTTGTCATTTATAGTGATGCTTCAGGCATGGGTCTAGGTTATGTTCTCATGAAACATGGAAAAGTTATAGCATATATCTCTTGATAACTCAAAGAATATGAGAGAAATTATTCTACTCAAGATCTAGAGTTGGCAGCAGTCGTTTTTGCGTTAAAGATTTGGAGACACTACCTGTATGGGGAGAAAGTAGAGATCTACACAGATCATAAAAGCCTTAAATATTTCTTCACCCAAAAGAAATTCAACATGCAACAACGATGTTGGCTTGAGCTATTAAAAGATTACGATCATACCATCAAATATCATCCTAGAAAAGCGAACGTGGTAGCTAACGTGTTAAGTAAAAGATCTTATGCGGGTACGAGTGTGATATTGTCAACACAAAAGCCCATTTTACATGACCTACAAAGGATGGAAACAGAGTTAAAGACTCTAGGGAACCACGTCAAGATGGAAAATATACGAGTAGAACTGACTTTAATCGATAAAGTTAAAGCTACTCAAGCTAAATACCCAGAGTTGATGAATATAAAGAAGGTGCAAGAAGGTGCAATTCCAAAAGCAAGAATCGACGAAGAAGGAATACTTTGAGTCAACTCCAGACTTTGTATTCCTAATGACTCTGATTTGAAGTATAAAATCATGATGGAAGCACACAACACTCCGTTTGATCACAGAGTTTATCTCAAGGAGTTTAACTTGTCAACGTAACAAGGCAGAGCATGAAGTGTCAAAAGGTCCATTGCAACCACTTGAAATTCTAGAATGGAAGTGGGAACACATCAACATGGATTTCGTAATTGGTCTTCCCAAGGTTTCTCAAGGCATAGATGCAATTTGGGTCATTGTCGATAGATTATCCAAGTCTTCTCATTTCTTGCCTATACGAGAAACTTATTCACTTGAACGTCTTGCTCGTATGTACATAAATGAGATTATAAGACTACATGGTATACTAGTATCCATAGTTTCTAATCGAGACCCTAAATTCACTTCATAATTTTGGGTTAGCTTGCAGAAAGTGTTGGCCACTGAGTTATGATTCAGTTCTGCATATCATCCTCAGATGGACGGGCAATCGAAAAGGACTATTCAAACCCTTTAGGATCTACTGAGACTCTGCGTCCTAGACTTCAAAGGAAGTTGGGAAAAATACTTACCATTGGTGAAATTCTCTTACAACAACAGTTATAAAGCAAGTATAGGCATGACTCCATTCGAGGCGTTGTATGGACAAAAGTTTCATTCTCCAGTATGCTGGGACGAGGTGGGTGAAGCAACATTGTTGGGACCATAATTGGTACGCATGACTATGGAAAAAATTCAAATGATTCGGCAATGGATACAAACGACACAAGATCGACAAAATCGTTCTGCGGATCTTCATCGAAAGGACGTAGAATTCAATATCGGAGACCATGTATTGCAACATGTTGCTTCAAGGAAAGGAGTTACGAGATTCGAAAAGAGAGGAAAGCTCAACCCTCGATTTATTGGTCCATTTGAAATTCTCAATCGAGTAGGAATTGTGGCCTATAGACTCGCCTTACCGCCAAGCATATCTCATGTTCATAACATTTTCCACACATCTATGCTACGTAAATATGTGAAAGACCCAAACCACATTATTGAATTGGAACCAGACGAGATAGCAGAAGATTTAACGTATGAAGAGGTACCTGTTAAAATCTTGGATAAGAAGGAACATATTCTACGCTCAAAGGTTATACCTCAAGTCAAAGTTTTATGGAGAAACCATGATATTGAGGAAATGACCTAGGAGTTAGAATCTGAAATGAAAGCAATGTATCCCCACCTCTTCGAAATACCAGGTACATACATCAATTTTGAGTATGAAATTTCATAAGGAGGGAATGTTGTAAGACCCCAACTTTTTATGAATAAAGATTTAATTTTCTCTAAATAGTATTCTAAATAGTAAGGTGATAATTTAATAAATGTTATAGTTATGGGTGATATGTGCAATTTGTATAAAGTAAATAGTTGTCAGAAAATATTTGCTTTGTCGGGGAATATTTGTATGATGGCGCAATCATTAGTGCCCACAACGGAATATCTGTCGGATATAGAAAGTGACATAAATAACCTTCTTATAAAAATAACAGCAAAACTTTTACCGTTAAAACTGTTGAAATACCCGGTGATAAATGTACAGTAACACGCGGTACTCCACAGTAGCACACGATATTGCACATTATTTTTGGGATATTGGCTTAATAATTGTTATAGTGATAATTGCATAGTATTTTATATTATTGATTCAACAATTATCACAGTAACAACTGCATAGTATTCCACATCATTAAATTAATAATTGTCACAGCATAGTAACTCATATTATTTGAAAGGATATTATTATTTAGCACTATTGGTAATGTCTAGAAGTTCTGCCGAGGAAAGGGGTTAGGTTATATAATTACGCGCCAATAAGGAGAAATCCTTATCGGAAAGCCCCGTCTTTCCTAAGAAAAATCTGGTTGTCAATATTGTGAGTTATAATATTAATGATGAATAATTATTGAAGGATTAAAAAGGCATTAATTAATTATGTGATGCGTAGCATAACCATTAGTAAGAAGTTACCGACACTCGAAGGAAATAATGGTGATATGTGGCATTTTATAAGTTTAGCTTATTCTATGGGACCCATAGGTCATCATTTAAGAGTCACTTTTGCTAATAGTACTTGCCTTTACCAGACGTCAAACCACTTGCCTTTTCACATTACAGGAGTCAAAACACTTACCTTTTCACATTACAGGCGTCAAACCACTTACCTTTTCACATTACATGCATCAAGCCACTTGCCTCTTCACATTATAAAAGCTAAACTAGAATTCTTCTATAAATAGAAGCTCATTTCTTCTTTCTTTCTCACTAATTCACTAGGACTCACAAGAGAAAACTACAGAGAGAGAATAAGAGAGAAAGAAGAAGAGTTGTGACGCCCCCAAATCTGGATATCTTCCAACCCGACAGATGGTGCTACACGGTGCTACAGTTCACATAAACATACAATTGAAATGCCTCAAAAGAACGAATATGTCTTATATATATTCAAAATAATATTAACATTCTCCCAGGTTCTTTTTAGCCGTTACATTTGTCTTTGTCATTACAAAACTATACTATTACATCAGTAATCTACGGGTTCACCTTAGCTTTCCCTTTTTCCTTGCCAGATCCATCGGTACGTTCGATCTTAGCTGCATCCATATGGTTTAAGCAAGAGTGAGTCTAACTAGCTCAGCAAATTCAACAATTCTAATAAAACTAGCATACTTGAAACGTAAGAATCGTATATCTTCAATAACCGAACAATAGTTATGAAGTACTATCGATAATTCAAAATAGCACTTATTTTCTACCAAAACATTTTACAATAACAATATTCAGTAAAACATCAATTTCGGTCCAAGACCATGAGCATTTCATAAGTTTTTTGAAAAGGACATCCCGACACTAAGTCCATAAGTCCGACATAGCTTACGAGCACGTCTAGGTGATCAGCCTATAATACTCTATGTTGATCAACACTACATTCATTAAACGTGTGTACATTTAAGTTTTGGCAACCTCACGTGCCTGTCGTTTGACGATAAAACAATTTAGCATACTCAGTCTCTTTTTGAAAACCACACCAATATTAGTTTGGTAAATCATTGACATTACTTTGATAGATTATAAAAAAACCAACATATGATAAGTCTAGCCGAAAGTATTAGCATTGACTTCATCAGACATTAATTCATGTGTAAGAATACATGAATTACAAAGCTTGTCTAGATTAAACTGGAACAAGGGTTAGAATACTTGCCTTTAGCATCTGCTACAATTATAACACATGCACTTTAAGTCCTTAAGTCTCTACAATAGATGATAATATCACATAACACATTAGGTCATGAATAACATATATGGTTCCTAAAGAATTTTACCCTTCTTCTCAATCTAATTACGTATTAGATTTGTTATTATTGGGTCCAGCTTGCCGTTATAGCTTACATTGTCATTACGTCTATGTTTGATTACTTATCTTCAACCTTTATGTATCATAATTAAGGTTTAACAATGCCTTACAATGTTATAATTAATCTTTTACTTCTTTTCTATACGATTACCATTCATTCTATACTTGTAAACCTTCTTCACTGTGTACTTCTTAAGGCTGGCGCTGCGGCGCAAGTCATCCTTATACAACTCACGCTGTGGCGCGGGTTAGCAGTAGCCAGAGCCCGGCCTTGGCGTTGCGGCGCCACACTTAGCTCCCTTGGCCGAGCCACGGCGTGACTCTTCAGTATGTCTGGGCATGGCACTGGCACTGCAGTGCCACCTTTAAGCCTTGGGCAGGCGCCGCGGCGCTAGCTCTGTGCACCAGATAACTTGGACAGACTTGAAATTTTGTGAAACTCTCGGGTTCATAACTTCTTCGTTATTAGTCCGAATTGGCTCGTTCAAGAGCCTACGATTCACAAATTACATGCTCTACGTGTGCATACAAGAATTTTATCTATTTGATTTCGTTAATTAAAACTTCACCTATTAGTCCATTTTTAACGAAAACGATAAACGTTCGTGAACGTTCAACGCTTGTTTCTTCGTTCTAAGTCGGAATCCGGCTATTTTTGAGTCTGCAACTCTATAATGCCAAATAAGACTTATCTCTATCGAAAACCAACATTTCTGAGTTCAAACACAAAATACTACTTCTATTCCGAGAATTTCACGAATTCGACGATTATCGTCCAATCGTGTGAATTCCGGCAAAACATTGTTACTAGCGATTTGTTCATCATTCCAAATGGATTCAATTCATTAACTAAACATCTCAACCTACATATTACAACAAATTATTTTCATGTTAAGTAATTACATGTTCTTCATGAACTTATTTACTTATCAAAGTATAAATTTTATATAACTTTGGTCCTCATGACTTGTGATAGTTAAAATTTTCTAACCATCATTCCTACATCTTATTATCATAATATTCTTCATTTATGTACACATGATATAAGTCTTACAAGTTCTTCTTTATTTCATAGCTTGTTCATGGGCAAAGTGCTTATTTCTGGCTTATTAATACTTAAGTCATTAGCTTATCCCTTCTTAAGTTTTCTTAGCATACATGATCATCACTTCTCTATTAAGCTATCGTGGTAGAGATGGAAGATTATAGGATAAGAGTCTTACCCTTGACGAACTAGTTCTTCTTCTTCTTGGAAAATCTAACAATGGAAGTTAGCTTAAAAGTGCTTATTCTCTCTAACCAATAAGTTGTCATAGGTTGGATGAAAGTTAATAAACAATTAATGAAAACCAAAGCTTGGTATTTATAGGCTTACTAAGGTTAGGGCATAAGGGTCATTAGGCCTTCCCACCTCCTTAGTAACCTCCCTACTATTCCTTCCTTAATCCTAAAGTAAACTTGGCCATCACACTTATTCCTTGCCCACCACATAAAATTCTTGGTCACCAATTCACCCATGGGTTGCACCATGGATCTAGCTTTACCCAATGGATCATAACTTGGGTCTAGGTTTATTTTATTTAACTTATTCATTTGGGCTTGCAATAAAAATGCTTTGGGCTTACATTAATAAACACTTGGGCATAAGTTTAATCCCACATGGTTTACTCCTTTATTCCAATAAGACTTGTACTTCATACAATATTCCACAATTCCTTTTCATTAGACCTTAATACTTAACGTTCTCAAATTAAGTTCGAATGCAAAAATTACGTTTTTCATATTTGAATTATTTTTACATAATCCATCTCTCCTTGATATTATAACATTACGTATTTCTCAAAAATTCAAAAATAATTCCCGAGCGGAAAACGATGAATAGTGTTTTTTAGAAAATTTCTCGAAAAGCTTTTATTTTCATCTTGGAAATTCAAACACTTTAATTCCTTCACGTAGTTAAAATACTACAATGTTCCGACGTTTCTAGGTTATAGAACGGTATTCATTTACTAACACATAATAATAATAAATAATAGAATATTATTCATTATTTAAATATTTAAAAGTATTTTACAAAGGATCTGAATTTCTTGGTCGTTACATTCTTCCCCCCTTATAAAGATTCTGTCCCCAGAATCTCGTTGTGACGCCCTCAAAATAGGTCCATTCCACCCAACCCATTCTGAGTCGCCAAATACATGGTATAGAAAATAACTACAACTTTATTATTACAATTGTCGTGCAAAATACGACAACACATATACTGTGGGTTTAAAATACAAATATTATCTTATAGACAATATTCATACTCAAATAAGTCCTCATTATAATTATTGATACACTATTTTACAAAATAGTGAGGATTACTAAGACAACTGTTTTGAATCATCACTCCACACCCCGACTAGTTCCCTCTATATCCTCGCCTTTTGAAAAAGAAAAATGGAACAAAAAGGAAAATGGTGAGCTCAACTAGCCCAGTAAAGATTATTATGACTAAGATAATGTACAACAAATTATCCTTAGTCTTCAACGGGGAAAAATATGATAGAATACAATAGAAAACAAGTTTTAGATCAACAACTGCAGCGGAAACAACAATTCATTAGAAGAGTTAAGTAGAAAATGAAATCTATTATCATCTATGAATTTAAAAGTCCATCATCGATATTTTATCCCTATGACATCAATCAATATACATCTTGAATCAAATATTCATCTTTGCACTACGGGCCAAAGATATTCATTTATATCACCAGTTGGTCATGTTCATCTCAACACCTGTTCAACTTTGCACTATGGGCCAAAGATATTCCTCAGGTAATCATTCATCTTTGCACTATAGGCCAAAGATATTCAGTTATATCACCATTTAGGACTGAGAATGATGAAAATATCTTAAAGAAAACAAATCTAGTGAGATAAAAGGACAAAGATTATATATTCGTACTTTAGTTTATCCAAGTTCAAAAATACTCCATAATAATCAATTGTGGAGCAGAAATCAAAAATGAAGATCAAAACATAGATCCAATCAAAGATAGGAACCATAAAAGACAATCTTGGACACAGAAAAGAAAATTTAATTTTTTTTTTGAATAGTGCCGTTTTCGTGAATAGTGTCGTATACGTGAATAGTATCGTATACGTGAATAGTAACCCCGACACTAAAAGGTAGAAATTCTACAAGAAAAATTATCATACTTCATGAATAGTAACTCGTGAATAGTAACTCATGAATAGTAACTCGTGAATAGTAGCTCATGAATAGTAATCCCATCATGAAAAAGTAAACATTTTATAATAAAATTTATACCAATATTTCGATATAATGATATTGAAAGAAATAATATCATTTACGAAAAAAATAACATCCCTTACCTCAAAATAATAGTACTTCTGACTGGAATATCAGATATAACGCTGAAGAAAACTTGCACCGTATAGCAATACACAAAGTATCACAATACTCACAAAAATACGTTCGATAATATAGAGAGAGAAAACTTCAGATCCTGGTGTGATTTTAAATTCTAACTTAAGCATCCTAATTATAGAAAAATGATTAGAACACCAAAATAAAAAATTTAATAAAATATTAATATTTTATTTTTAATTTCCTATGCACACCTTACAATCTGAATTCAGCATTTACCACATGCAAGTGAGGCCCACCAACATGAAAAATATATTTTAAACATTTTTTGTAACAAAATCAATTCAGACCCAATATTCCGGAACATTAATAATTCATAATAAATAGGCCTTTTATCAGAAAAATTTGAATCTTATATCCATTTCATAGGAAATTTATTTCTCTACAACTTTGTAGCTTTAAGTTTTTTTAAATTCTAAACAGAAATTGACCGAAATCCACATACGGATGATTTTACAGGCTATAATAAAATTTCAGTCAAAAATAGGGTCCCCCAACATGTTTAATATATTTTTAGTATTTATTGTAACAAAAAATACTCTTTCTCCTCAATTATTCATATATCACACATTCATTGTAAAAATATCACAATTATTATATTATTGTAATATAATAATATATTTAAATAAATTATTTTATCAGAAAAAATAAAATATCAATTTTCAACAATTGTCACTTTTTTAAAAATTCCTCCATTTATATCCATGTAAAATAAATATTTTCCTTACCATATATATCAATAATTAATTATTCACAAATAATATTACAGAATCACAATAATAACAACCAGGTCGTTCCCAGGAAAGAGGGAGCCTTCCAGTAAATATTTCTCCTTACTGGCGCGCAATTAAATAACCTCTCCCAAACAAAACTTCCTTAGACATTACCAATAATGCTATTTAATAATATTATTCAAATAATATGAATTATTGATATGATAATGGGAAATACTATTCAGTGATAATTATTGAAACAATAATAATATAAAATATCAACGTAGCAATTATTGAATCAATAAAATAAAATATTGAACAGTAATTACTGTAACAATTATTGAGTAGTGACTTCTTACGTAAAAATTAATAATTGGTGCAATACCGTGTGCTACTGTGCGACACAGCATATTACTGTGTTTTAACCACCGGGTATTCCAACAGTGTTAACGGTAACAACTACGCCGTTATTTATAAAACTCATATTTGTCATTTTCTTCATCCAAACGCTTTCCGTTATGGGGCCCACAAAAGGCTGCGCCATCGTACGAATATTCCTCGACAGCAAGAATATTTCACGACCAAACGAATATTCTCCGACAACAATGAATATTTTATAACCACTTGCTTATCTAAAAATAATTGTGCATTTTTTTCATAACTAACCACATTAATCAAATCAACCCCTTACTATTTAAAAATAATAAATAGAGAAAATTTAATTTTATTTATAAAAAGTTGGGGTCTTACAACCTCGCTTTCATATGTATTTCTAACTCCTAGGTCATTTTTTTAATAGCATGGTTACTCCACAAAACTTTGACTTGTGGTATAATCTTTGTGCGTAGGACATGCTCCTTCCTATCCAAGATCTTGACAGATACCTCCTCGTACGTCAAATCTTTGGCTATCTCGTCTGGTTCTAACTTAATAATGTAGTTCGGGTCTTTCACATATTTACGTAGCGTGGATATGCAAAAAACGTTATAAACACGAGACATACTTGGCGGTCAAGCGAGTCTATAGGCCGCATTTCCTATTCGATCGAGAATTTCAAATGGACCAACAAATTAAGGGTTGAGATTTCTTCTCTTAATCGACTCTAACTTTTAGAATAACGCCTTCTTGCACCTTCTTTTTATTTT
The DNA here is from genome assembly GCA_016801055.1 of Panax notoginseng. Taxonomy (NCBI): domain Eukaryota; kingdom Viridiplantae; phylum Streptophyta; class Magnoliopsida; order Apiales; family Araliaceae; genus Panax; species Panax notoginseng. The sequence goes on along the minus strand of CM029020.1, from coordinate 58,465,505 downwards.
CACCAACTCCGGTGTGTAGCTTGAGCAACTTTAACTTTATCGATTAAAGTCGATTCTACTCGTATATCATCACGTGGGTCCCTAGAGTCTTTAACTCTATCTCTATCATTTGTAAGTCATACAAAATGGATTTTTTGTGTTCGACAATATCGCCCTCGTACTCGTATACGATCTTCTACTCAACACGTCAGCTACCACGTTTGCTTTTCCAAGATGGTATTGGATGATATGATCGTAATCTTTCAACAGCTCGAGCCAACGTCGTTGCCGCATGTTGAGTTCTTGGAAGCTCTTCTCACATTCTTCTCTCCATTCGAATTTTGTATCTTTTCAAGTCAGCTGAGTTAATGGAGTAGCAATTCAAGAAAATCCTTCTACGAATCTCCGATAGTAACCCGCTAAGCCTAGAAAGCTACGTATTTCGATTACTGACTTAGGTTGCTCTCAATTGTGACTCATATCCCAATCTTGGATAGTACGTCACAATGGCACCTATCATTTTACCACCACACAAATATAGTATCCTCTACGGATAGTCTGACTTCGGTGCATTCCACAAAGGAAGTTACCAGATAGAGGCTCGGGTACCAACACTTGTAGTTGGGTTTTTAACTCCTGAAGTTCAATAGGAGCTATTCGATATGAGATTTTAGAAATGAGTTTTGTATCGGGTTCAAGATCAATACAAAAATTCAATATCACGCTCTGGGGGTAGGCTATGAAATTCTTCAGGAAATAGGTCAGGAAATTCACTAACAACAGAAATATCATTTAAATCTGACGTATTTTTGTTTAAATCCATGAAATGGGCTAAGAAAGCTTGACATTCGTTTTTTAATAAACGAATGGCTTTATGGCTTGATATGACAGTGATTGACTTTAATGGTTTGGTTGCTTGAATTCGTACAATAGGTTGGTTAGGAATATGAAAATTAATAACCTTACGAAAATAATCAATTTTGGCATGATGAGTGGTTAACCAATCAATCCCTAAAATCACATCAAATGCAAGTATTTTCAAAGAATGAGATCACAGGTAATGTGATGGTGCAAACTTGGATCAAGCAAGATTTATAAATAGTGGATGTAATGAAAGTTTCTCCTAACGAAGTTTTAACAGATAAGTCAAAGTTTAATTTCTAAGGAGTCAAGTTCAAACGTTGAGTATAAGTAGGAGAGGTAAAAGAATGGGTAGAACCGGTATCTAATAAGGTATAGACTTCGCAATAAATTATAATTAACTAACCCGTGATAACTTCGTTCGATTCTTTGTCACGAAAAACGCTCTCCCTTAAACTACCGACTTTGTTTTGTCCGTATCCGCCTTTAGTGCCATCGTCCTAGTTGGACTTGACTTCGCTACAGGACAAAATTGAGCTATGTGACCGTCTTTTCTATAACTAAAACATACCTTGGAAGGCTGTGAACAGTATGGACTTATGTGTCCCTCCTCTCAGCATCTGTAGCATCTAACTGGCGGTCTTTCTCCTCCCCTAGAATTTGTTACTGGTGCTGGTGTCGATGTCTTCCCGTCATTGTTGAATCTTCTCTTTTTGAAATTTCTACTTGACTCACCTTTCCTATTATATTGGCCATGATTACCACCGAAGTGGTTACCATTTTTGGCATGATAATTTCCTCCACGATGATTATCATTGTTCCGATGGTCGTTGTCGCCGATACGATTATTATCGTGTTGTTGGTCGTTAACTTTTGGTTGGGCTGACTCATTATATCGCTCCAATAACTGAGCCTTATTCACAACATCTGAATATAAACAAAGTTTGTGAGAAATTAGGTATTGGCATATTTCAGGTTTCAAACCTCGCAGAAACATTCGCGTCATTCGCTCCTCGTTATTTACCAAATGGGATGCAAACCGGAATAACTCAGCAAACTTAGCTTCGTACTGCGACACGGTCATATTGTTTTGCTTCATTGCTCATTTCAAAATTTTTAGATGTCCTTCTCAAATACTGTCACAAAGTAAGGGTTAATTAATGAAAATGACATACCACATAATACCCCTATATTTTGACCGACCAACAAATAAGCTTAGGTAGGACACACTAGCGAAGGATTTACTCGTCTCTCCCATCCTAATTCTATTTCTCGATCTCTGCCAGAGACCATATCCACAAGCTCTGATACCAACTGTGACTCATGTCCCAACCGTGGACAACATCTCACAGTGATACCTATAAGTTTGCCACAGTAAAACGGCGTCCCTTACGGAGAGTCTGGCTTAGTGCATCCCCCATCAACAGGAAGTCACCAGATAGAGGCTCGGAGCTCTTTACTTATGGCTCTGATACTAACTGTGATGCCCCTAAAATAGGTCCATTCCATCCAACACATTCTGAGTCTCCAAATACATGGTACCGAAAACAACTATAACTTTATTATTACAATTGTCGTGCAAAATATGACAACACATATACTGTGGGTTTAAAATACAAATATTATCTTCTAGACAATATCCATACTCAAATAAGTCCTCATTATAATTATTGATACACTATTTTACAAAATAGTGAGGACTACTAAGACAACTATTTTGAATCATCACTCCACACCCTGACTAGTTCCCGCTATATTCTCGCCTCCTAAAAAGAAAATGGTACAAAAAGAAAAAGGGTGAGCTCAACTAGCCCAGTAAAGAATATTATGACTAAGATAATGTACAACAAATTATCCTTAGTCTTCAACAGGGAAAAATATGATAGGATACAATAAACAACAAGTTTTAGATCAACAACTGCAGCGGAAACAACAATTCATTAGAAGTGTTAAGTAGAGAATGAAATCTACTATCATCTATGAATTTAAAAGTCTATTATCGATATTTTATCCCTATAACATCAATCAATATACATCTTGAATCAAATATTCATCTTTGCACTACGGGCCAAAGATATTCACTTGTATCACCAGTTGGTCATGTTTATCTCAACACTTGTTCATCTTTGCACTACGGGCTAAAGATATTCATCAGGTAATCATTATCTTTGCACTACATGCCAAAGATATTCAGTTATATCACCATTTAGGACTGAGAATGATAAAAATATTTTAAAGAAAACGAATCTAGTGAGATGAAAGGACAAAGATTAGAGATTCGTACTTTAGTTTATCCAAGTTTAAAAATACTCCATAATAATCAATTGTGGAGCAGAAATCAAAAATGAAGATCAAAACATAGATCCAATCAAAGATAGGAACCATAACAGACAATCTTGGACACAATTTTTTTTCAATTTTTCTGTGAATAGTGTCGTATTCTTTAATAGTGTCGTATACGTGAATAGTAACCCCGACACTAAAAGGTAGAAATTTCACAAGAAAAATCATCATACTTTGTGAATAGTAACTCGTGAATAGTAACTCATGAATAGTAACTCATAAATAGTAACTCAAGAATAGTAACCCGACATGAAAAGGTAAAAATTTCATAATAAAATTCATACCAATATTCCGGTATAATGATATTGAAAGAAATAATATCATTTACGAAAAAAATAACTTCCCTTACCTCAAATTCTGGTTAGAATATCAGATATAACGCTGAAGAAAACTTGCGCTGTATAGTAATATTCAAAGTATCAAAATACTCACAAAAATACGCTTGATAATATAGAGAGAGAAAACTTCAGATCTTGGTGTGATTTTAAATTCTAACTTAAGCATCCTATTTATAGAAAAATACTTAGAACACCAAAGTAGAAAATTTAATAAAATATTAATATTTTATTTTTAATTTCCTACGTACACCTTACAATCTGAATTCAGCATTTACCATATGCAAATGGGACCCACCAACATGAAAAATATGTTTTAAACATTTTTTGTAACAAAATCAAATCAGACCCAATATTCTGAAACTTTAATAATTCATAATAAATAACCCTTTTATCAGAAAAATTCGAATCTTATATCCATTCCATAGAAAATTTAATTCTCTACAACTTTGTAGCTTTAAGTTTTTCCAAATTCTAAACAGAAATTGACCGAAATTCACATACGGACGATTTTACAGGCTATAATCAAATTTCAGTCAAAAATAGGGTTCCCCAACATGTTTAACATGTTTTTAGCATTTATTGTAACAAAAATACTCTTCCTCCTCAATTATTCATATATCACACATTCATTATAAAAATATCACCATTATTATATTATTGTAATATAATAATATATTTAAATAAATTATTTTATCAGAAAAGATAAAATATCAATTTTCAACAGTTGTCACTTTTCTAAAAATTTTTCCATTTATGTCCACATAAAATAAATATTTTCCTTATCATATATCAATAATTAATTATTCACAAATAATATTACAGAATCACAATAATGACAACCAGGTCGTTTCTAGGAAAGAGGGGGCCTTCCGGTAAAGATTTCTCCTTACTGGCGCGCAATTAAATAACCTCTCCTAGACAGAACTTCCTTAGACATTGCCAATAATGCTATCTAATAATAATATTTAAATAATATGAATTATTGATCTGATAATGAGAAATACTGTGCAGTGATAATTATTGAAACAACAATAATATAAAATATCAACGTAGCAATTATTTAATCAATAAAATAAAATATTGAACAGTAATTACTATAACAATTATTGAGTAGTGACTTCTTACGTAAGAATCAATAATTGGTGCAATACCGTGTGCTACTGTGCAACACCGCGTCTTACTGTGTTTTAATCACCAGGTATTCTAACAGTGTTAACGGTAACAACTACACTGCTATTTATAAAAACTCATACTTGTCATTTTCTTCATCCAATCGCTTTCCGTTATGGGGCCTACAAAAGGCTGTGTCGTCGTACGAATATTCCCCGACAGCAAGAATATTTCTTGACCAGACGAATATTTTCTGACAATAATGAATATTTTATAACCACTTGCTTATCTAAAAATATTTGTTCATTTTACCCATAACTAACCACATTAATCAAATCAACCCCTTACTATTTAAAAATAATAAATAGAGGAAATTCAATTTTATTTATAAAAAATTGGGTTCTTACAACCTCCCCTCCTTATGAAATTTCGTCCTCGAAATTGACGTACGTACCTGATGTTTCGAAAAAGGTGAGGATACCTCGCTTTCATTTCTATTTCCAACTCCCAGGTCATTTTCTTAATAGCATGGTTCCCCCATAAAACTTTGACTTGTGGTATAACCTTTGTGCGTAGGACATGCTCCATCCTATCTAAGATCTTGACAGGTACCTCTTCATACGTTAAATCTTCGGCTATCTCGTCTAGTTCTAACTCAATAATGTGGTTCGGTTCTTTCACATATTTACGTAGCGTGGATATGCGTAAAACGTTATAAACACGAGACATACTGGGCGGTCAAGCGAGTCTATAAGCCACATCTCCTACTCGATCGAGAATTTTAAATGGACCAATAAATTGAGGGTTAAGATTTCTTCTCTTAATCGACTCTTACTTCTAGAATAACGCCTTCTTGCACCTTCTTTTTATATTCATCAACTCCGGTGTGTAGCTTGATCGATTTTAACTTTATCGATTAAAGTCGATTCTCCTCGTATATCATCACGTGGGTCCCTAGAGTCTTTAACTCTATCTCTATCATTTATAAGTCATACAAAATAGATTTTTTGTGTTCGACAATATCGCCCTCGTACCCACATACGATCTTCTACTCAACACGTCAGCTACCACGTTTGCTTTTCCTGGATGGTATTGGATGGTATGATCGTAATCTTTCAACAGCTCGAGCCAACGTCTTTGCTGCATGTTAAGTTCTTGGAAGCTCTTCTCACATTCCTCGCTCGATTCGAATTTTGTATCTTTTCGAGTCAGCTGAGTTAATGGAGTAGCAATTTGAGAAAATCCTTCCACGAATCTCCGATAGTAACTCGCTAAGCCTAGAAAGCTACGTATTTTGATTACTAACTTAGGTTGCTCTCAATTGTGACTCATATCTCAATCTTGGATAGCACGTCACAATGGCACTTATCGTTTTACCACCACACAAATATATTGTCCCCTACGGAGAGTCTGGCTTCGGTGCATTCCACAAAGGAAGTCACCCGATAGAGGCTCGGGTACCAACACCTGTTGTTGGGTTTATAACTCCTGAAGTTCAATAGGAGCTATTCGATATGAGATTTTAGAAATGGATTTTGTATCGGGTTTAAGATCAATAAAAAAATTCAATATCACGCTCTGGGGGTAGGCCAGGAAATTCTTCAGAAAATACGTCAGGAAATTCACTAACAACAGAAATATCATTCAAATCTGACATATTTTTGTTTAAATCCATGAAATGGGCTAAGAAAGCTTGACATCCATTTTTCAATAAAGAATGACTTTATGGCTTGATATAACAGTGATTGACTTTAATGGTTTGGTTGCTTGAATTCGTACAACAGGTTGGTTAGGAATATGAAAACTAACAACCTTACAAAAATAATCAATTTTGGCATGATGAGTGGTTAACCAATTAATCCATAAAATCACATTAAATGCAAGTATTTTCAAAGAATGAGATCACAGGTAATGTGATGGTGCCAACTTGGATCAAGCAAGATTTATAAACAGTGGATGTAACGAAAGTTTCTCCTAACGAAGTTTCAACAGATAAGTCAAAGTCTAATTTCTAAGGAGTTAAGTTCAAATGTTGAGCACAAGTAGGAGAGATAAAAGAATGGGTAGAACCGGTATCTAATAAGGTATATACTTCGCAATAATTTATAATTAACTAACCCGTGATAGCTTCGTTCGATTCCTTGTCACGAAAAATGCTCTCCCTTATACTACCGACTTTGTTTTGTCCGTATCCGCCTTTAGTGCCACCGTCCCAGCTGGACTTGACTTCGCTACAGGATAAAATCAAGTTGTGTGACCATTTTTCCATAACTAAAACATACCTTGGAAGGCTGTGAACAGTATGGACTTATGTGTCCCTCTTCTCCACATCTGTAGCATCTAACTGGCGGTTGTTCTCTTCCCCTAGAATTTGTTACTGGTGCTGGTGCCGACGTCTTCCCGTCATTGTTGAATCTTCTCTTTTTGAAATTTTTACTTGACTCACCTTTCCTATTATATTGGACATGATTACCACCGAAGTGGTTACCATTTTTGGCATGGTAATTTTCTCCACGATGATTATCATTGTTCTGATGGCCGTTGCCACCGGTGCGATTATTATCGTGTTGTTGGTCGTTAACTTTTGGTTTGGCTTACTCATTATCGCGCTCCAATAACTGAGCCCTATTCACAACATCTGAATATAACCAAAGTTTGTGAGAAATGAGGTATTGGCGTATTTCGGGTTTCAAATCTCGCAGAAACATTCGCGTCATTCGCTCCTCGTTGTTTACCAAATGGGATACAAACCGGGATAGCTCAGCAAACTTAGCTTCGTACTGCGACACGGTCATATTGTTTTGTTCCATTGCTCATTTCAAAATTTTTAGATGTCATTCTCAAATATTGTCACAAAACAAGGGTTAATTAATGAAAATGACATACCACATAATACCCCTACATTTTGACCGACCAACAAATAAGCTTAGGTAGGACACACTAGCGAAGGATTTACTCGTCTCTCCCCTCCTAGTTCTATTCCCCGATCTCCGCCAGAGACTATATCCCTAAGCTCTGATATCAACTGTGACTCATGTCCCAACCGTGGACAGCAACTCATAGTGATACCTATCAGTTTGCCACTGCAGAACGACGTCTCCTACGTAGAGTCTGGCTTCGGTGCATCCCCCATCAACAGGAAATCACCAGATAGAGGCTCGGGCCTCATTACTTATGGCTCTAATACCAACTGTGATGCCCCCAAAATAAGTCCATTCCACCCAACCCATTCCGAGTCGCCAAATACATGGTACAAAAAATAACTACAACTTTATTATTACAATTGTCGTGCAAAATATGACAACACATATACTGTGGGTTTAAAATACAAATATTATCTTCTAGACAATATCCATACTCAAATAAGTTCTCATTATAATTATTGATACACTATATTACAACATAGTAAGGACTACTAAGACAACTGTTTTGAATCATCACTTCACACCCCGACTAGTTCCCGCTATATTCTTGCCTCCTGAGAAGAAAAATAGAACAAAAAAGAAAAGGGTGAGCTCAACTAGCCCAGTAAAGAATATTATGACTAAGATAATGTACAACAAATTATCCTTAGTCTTAAACAGGGAAAAATATGATAGAATACAATAGACAACAAGTTTTAGATCAACAATTGCAGCGAAAACAACAATTCAATAGAAGAGTTAAGTAGAGAATGAAATCTACTATCATCTATGAATTTAAAAGTCCATCATCGGTATTTTATCCCTATGACATCAATCAATATACATCTTGAATCAAATATTCATCTTTGCACTACGGGCCAAAGATATTTATTTGTATCACCAGTTGGTCATGTTCATCTCAATACCTGTTCATCTTTGCACTACGGGCTAAAGATATTCACCAGGTAATCATTCATCTTTACACTACAGGCCAATGATATTCAGTTATATCACCATTTAGGACTGAGAATGATGAAAATATTTTAAAAAAAACGAATCTAGTGAGATAAAAGGATAAAGATTAGAGATTCGTACTTTAGTTTATGCAAGTTCAAAAATACTCCATAATAATCAATTATGGAGCAGAAATCAAAAATGAAGATCAAAACATAGATCCAATCAAAGATAGGAACCATAATAGACAATCTTGGACACAGAAAAGTAAATTTAATTTTTCTGTGAATAATATCGTATTCGTGAATAGTGCTGTATACGTGAATAGTATCGTATACGTGAATAGTAATCCCGATACTAAAAGATAGAAATTCCACATGAAAAATCATCATACTTCGTGAATAATAACTCATGAATAGTAACCTTAACATGAAAAGATAAAAAATTTTATAATAAAATTCATACCAATATTCCGGTATAATGATATTGAAAGAAATAATATCATTTACGAAAAAATAACATCCCTTACCTCAAAAGAATAGTACTTCTAGCTAGAATATCAGATATAACGCTAAAGGAAACTTGCATCGTATAACAATATTCAAAGTATCAAAATACTCGCAAAAATACACTCGATAGTATAGAGAGAGAAAACTTCAGATCCTGTTGTGATTTTAAATTCTAACTTAAGCATCCTATTTATAGGAAAATGCTTAGAACGCCAAAACAAAAAATTTAATAAAATATTAATATATTTTTTTTAATTTCCTACGCACACCTTACAATCTGAATTCAGCATTTACCACATGCAAGTGAGGCCCACCAACATGAAAAACATGTTTTAAACATTTTTTGTAACAAAATTAATTCGGACCCAATATTCCGGAACTCTAATAATTCATAATAAATAACCCTTTTATCAGAAAAATTCAAATCTTATATCCATTCCATAGGAAATTTAATTTTCTACAAATTTGTAGCTTTAAGTTTTTCCAAATTCTAAACAGAAATTGACCGAAATCCACATACAGACGATTTTACAGGCTATAATCAAATTTTAGTAAAAAATGGGGTCCCTCAACATGTTTAACATGTTTTTAGCATTTATTATAACAAAAATACTATTCCTCCTCAATTATTCATATATCACACATTCATTGTAAAAATATCACCATTATTATATTATTGTAATATAATAAATATATTTTTAAATGAATTATTTTATCAGAAAAGATAAAATATCAATTTTCAACAATTGTCACTTTTATAAAATTCCTCCATTTATATCCACATTAAATATATAATTTTTCTTATCATATATATATCAATAATTAATTATTCACAAATAATATTACAGAATCATAATAATAACAAAACAGGTCGTTCCTAGGAAAGTGGGGGGCCTTCCGGTAAAGATTTCTCCTTACTGGCGCGTAATTAAATAACCTCTCCTAAACAGAACTTCCTTAGACATTGCC